>OU611751.1:14781292-14956292 GCA_914767535.2 Dunaliella primolecta
AGCAAGGGCTTAATATTATACTGCAACAATGTCCTGCATCAATGATGAGGGCATTAAGCACATTGGCTCAAAAAAGACAAAGTTTATATTTGTGTTTTTAAGAATTGATAGTAAATGAGAGAGAGAGAGAGAGAGAGAGAGAGAGAGAGAGAGAAGAAGGGGGGGAGATGTGCACCTTGAGTGAGGGGAGAGGCGCAGCCACCTTGCGTGGAAGGGGAGGCAATACATGGGTACGTTGTGCAGCATCCCTGTCGCCAGGCACTCTTCAAAAGGAAAGACACAGACAGATAGCTTTTCCGATAGGTTTTTTTGAAGCAGCGCACCTTGGGTGGAAGGGAAGCCGGTACGTGGGCAGGCTGTGCAGTGTCTCTGTGGCCAAGCACTCCTCAAACGTGGGATTTGAGTCTTCATTTGGGTCTTCTTTGGGTCCCTTCAAGCCTACAGGTCGAAATGATGCATGCCACTGTAAGCACTTGCTTGATTAAAGGTTTACGAAAACATGCAGGTGTCGCAATTCACAGTTAATGGTTTACACAAGCATGCAGATGTCACACTTTACAGCTAGTTCCACAGGCATGCTTGGTTGGAGGATGGCAAGCTGCACTGCCAATGCACCCACATTGTTTGAACTATGCTTAAGCCTCTCCAGATAAAGCATCAAACTCTTTCAGGAGTTCACCTTCGTGATATTAGCCAGGAAACAAGCCACAAGGTGTAAATAAAGCAGGACAGACATTAGTTTACAAAAATCATTCTGCCACAACACACACACACACACACAGAAGAAAACGGCTGGATGGAAAAAATTAAAATCTACGCGACTCCAAGAGCGCACCAAACACATCCACATCGCGCATGGCCAAGATCCTCCTCAAGAATTGTAGCCGGGACTTCATCTTCAACCCTGCAGCCAAGAGGGACAAAAAGGATCCTGATTCTTGTTTTGTGTGGCCCTGCAGCCAAAAGGGGCACAAGAAGGTTATTTGCGCCCTCTTTTAGCATGTGGCTGCATGTGTGTACCTGTGTGCATGCACACGCAACAATGCCTGCATTGCAACAGCCAAAAGAGTCACAAGAGGGTTACTTGCACCCTCTTTTGGCATGTGGCTGCGTGTGTGCACCTGCGTGCTTGCACATGCAACGATGCCTACACTACTGCAGCCAAAAGGATCACAAGGGGATTACTTGCGCCCTCTTTTAGTAGATGCCTGCATGTGTGCACCTGCGTGCATGCACATGCAATGATGCCTACACTACTGCAGCCAAAAGGAGCACAAGGGGATTACTTGCGCCCTCCTTTAGTAGATGCCTGCATGTGTGCACCTGCGTGCATGCACATGCAATGATGCCTACACTACTGCAGCCAAAAGGAGCACAAGGGGATTACTTGCGCCCTCCTTTAATAGATGCCTGCGTGTGTGCACCTGCGTGCTTGCACATGCAACGATGCCTACACTACTGCAGCCAAAAGGAGCACAAGGGGATTACTTGCGCCCTCCTTTAGTAGATGCCTGCATGTGTGCACCTGCGTGCTTGCACATGCAACGATGCCTACATTCACTCGTCTACGCTTCCTCCATACCACAGATAGTATCGCTGCCAAGTTCATGCGCTTTTCAGCAGTGTCTGCCCATTTCGTGCTACAGCGTTGGGTGTTGTGCAGAGCAACAGCACCCATATGCCAGAACGAGTTCAGTTCCACTGCAGTTAGCGTTGTATGATTATTGAACCAAGGTAGATTAGATCAGCAGCGTGTACATTACAGGCACAGCTTCACCACTCACCACGGTTCAGCCATAAATACTCGCTGTAGCATGTCATTCAGGATGGCAAGCTTTGCCCACTAGGCAGGCCACTACAAAAAAAGCTAAGCATGCATCCGCGCATCTCACCCTGCTCATGCTTCTCCTTCTTCTCCACCCAGTCCCTAAAATATGGGAGGAACCAGCCCACAGTGTTCCTGCAAGCGCCGTTCAAGTTCACCGTACAGCATGGGTTTAAGCATGGATGGTTGGAGTTCACTGCACTGCATGAGCCCACAGTGTTCCGTGCATACAATGCGTAGGTCGATTGTGCTGCATGAGACCAGTGATTTGAATTGCGATACAGCACAAGCCCCCATGTCCCTGCACACATGTGTAAGTAGACTGCCTTGGTTTAGTTCACCGCATGAGCCCACATGCTCCTGTATCCATTGTTCAAGTTCATTGTACTGCATATCATGCAGCTTAGGCATGCATCGTTCAAACTCGTGGTATTGCATGAGCCCACAGTATCCCTATGTATATCCAAAGTTCACTGCATGAGTTGTTACACTACAAATGGTCAGAGGACTCCAGCAGCAGCTGCACTCTTTCCTTGCAGCACCCTTTCTAAAGCTGTGCACATGATAATGAGGCATATCAAAGCACGATGTATCTTGAATGGGGCATGCTTTGGCATTGGCCCCAACCCCACTGGCGATTGGCCTCCCCCCTGCAGCTTGCGGCAGCATGACAGAGGACGAATGCAAGCGCTCAAGGCCATTGGCCAAAATGAGCTGGCAGCTAATTGTGTGGTTGCATGAAGAGCCACCCAGCAAGGATGGAAGTAGGCTAGCACGACGCCAGCCTTATACCAAGCACCTGCTGATGCTCGCTCTTCTCACCAGTTGGTGAGACCCTCGCTAGCTTGCTAGTTTAAAATCTTTTCCTCATGCACGTGGCCAACTTTTTTGGCTGGCTTTGTGTTTCTACCCTTTCTATCCTTTCCTCCTCTTTACTTCCTCCTCTCACCAGTAAATGAGCCAGATGGCCATGATGAAAGCAACCAGGAGGAGGCCAAAGGCATTGTGCTGTCCCAGCCGAGACTTGACAGACTGCTCGTCCGTGTAGGTACCAAAGTAGCCTCTTGGATCAATCCCAGGCTCAAGTTGCTCTGCACACACATACGCATGGCAGTGCTCAAATTTGATGTCACAGTGTTGTTAGCTGAATCCGTGCTTGCGCAGTCTTAATGGATCAAGAAGGAAAGTCTATGCAGCACATAGCATGGAGGAAATTCCATTTTGTATCAATCCCAGGCTCAAATTGCTCTGCACACACATATGCATGGCAGTGCTCAAATTTGATGTCACAGTGTTGTTAGCTGACTCCGTGCTTGCGCGGTCCTGATGGATTAATATTAAGAAAGGAAAGGCTATGCAGCACATAGCATGGAGGAAATTCCCCTTGGCGCCATGAACAGCCGGATTCCCATGAGCAGCTTGGCACTTAGTGTCACAGGTTTTGGATCATAAATTCACAAAGCCCAGGCCTTGCAAACTGATGCTCGATCGACTTCCAAAAGCCTTACCCTTGCCAGTATTGATGAAGACTGATGTGGAGTCGCTGTCCCAATTTTTCATCATAAAGTAGGAGTGCATCCACAGCCCAAAACAGCAATGGAAGAACACTGCCCACGGCAGTAGGCCTGTGCGTCGCAGGGCGCAAAGGATGACAGATGCTTGTGGGAAATAGATCATGAATGGTGAGGGTGATCACATGCTGAAGCAGCAGCGCAACAACTTTGCCAGCATCACACTGCATCACATCCTGAAGCAGCAGTGCAACAACTTTGCCAGCATCACACTGTATCACACGCTAAGGCAGCACTGCCAGCATCACATTGCATCACATGCTGAGGCAGCAGCGCAATAACTTTGCCAGCATCACACTGCATCACACGCTAAGGCAGCACTGCCAGCATCACACTGCATCACATGCTGAAGCAGCAGCGCAATGACGTTGCCAGCATAACACTGCATCACATGCCAAGGCAGCACTGCCAGCATCACACTGTATCACATGCTGAGGCAGCAGCGCAATAATTTTGCCAGCATCACACTGCATCACACGCTAAGGCAGCACTGCCAGCATCACACTGTATCACATGCTGAGGCAGCAGCGCAATAACTTTGCCAGCATCACACTGCAACACACGCTAAGGCAGCACTGCCAGCATTACGCTGCATCACATGCTGAGGCAGCAGGGCAACCAGCAACACTGCCCGCAGCAGCAGGACACTATGATGCAAAAGCTGAGAGGAGCGGAAGAGTGCACGGGTACGTACTACTGAGAGGTGTGATGCAAAGCAAGGAGTGTGATACTGGAGCGGTGTGAGGCAAACGCTAGGGAGAGCAACCCAGTGTGTGCATGGGCAACGGACACCAGGGAGGACCACAAACATGTGCAAAGACACATGCACGCTCATTCCTCTCTTGCTCAATCCTCTCTTTACGGGGTGTGATCCTCCCTGGTGTCCATTCCCCCCCACAAAGCACCCATGCGTTCCCCTTTTACCATGCACTCCCAACCACTCCCTCCACTCCCGCCTGCAGGTTGGGCAGCCTGACAAGCTCGACAAGCTGAACCCATTAGGCCCCATAATGCCAGAGGCTCAGTGCACCACAACTACCCGATAAAAAACGCAACTCCGATCATATCCTGCCATGTGCCAGCACAATTGCTTGTGCCCAAAAACTGGCGCAGCCAACAGGGCTGTGCGCATTCATTCATGGAACCTGATGGAATCTTCCGGGACATTGCTTTGTCTTGGGCTCAGGTAACGGAAAACAATGCGTGTCCATCAGATCAGAGAATTCACACATGCCTAGGGTCGGGCCAACCCATAGTTACATGCTGTACATTTCAGTTTTCTGCGGCAGGGAAAATTAGAAAGATATGGCGTGCATGTATGGAATTGGCCAACCCTGTTACGTCCCATTCATATACAAGATGATTGTCAATTCTGACATCATTCGAAGTCCCTTTTCGCACGTAACATTGGTAGCGAAGCTAGGTGGAACCCCGTGGTAGAGTCACGGATTGCCTCGCGTTCCCATGCGCGAGGTCCCGGGTTCTATTCCTGGTCAGTGCGGAAAGGGCAACCCCTGGACTTCATTGATGCTCAAAGCTTGAATATTGAAGTGATCTCACACCACAAACGCATCAGCCACAGCGGCTCACCGGCAATCCGAGGACGGATTGGGCCAGGTGGGGGGGAGTGTTACGTCCCATTCATATACAAGATGATTGTCAATTCTGACATCATTCGAAGTCCCTTTTCGCACGTAACAAACCCTACACACGCCTTGTCATGCACCAGCACTGCAGTTTGTAATAAGCAGTTCATGCACCATCGTGAGCACACCAAATATCCTTTCATGTCTCAAGTATTGAGGTTTGCAGAAAGTTTGGCACGTTTAAGTTTACAACACATGGCCAGCGCTCCAGGACTTCAAAGTTGCTTGTAGTTGTATAATGATGCTGCAGTGCCAGGTTTTGCTACGGGGCTCTGCGGGAGCATGCCGGTGAGGGGCACCCATCAGGGAGGGAACAGGTGCTGGAAGGAAGGACGACCATCAGCTTGCCCATGCTGCAAGCTACCGCCCCAGATTTGGCACAGAGTTGCGGGGTGCCATGGCGTTTCAAACAAATTCAGAATGAGGTCAGCCGGTGGCCTGGCTGGAAGTTGGCAAACTGGTTTGACCTTACAGCTCCTGCCGACCTCACAATGCTTTCACGGCCTCCCCTCAGCACCTCTTTACAAAGCATAAAAATCAGGGGGGGGGGCGCTTGGCCGTGGGAACGACCTGCTTGGCTACAGATCCAGTTCAGAGTCTCAGCTCCAACTGGTTACAGATTCAGTTCAGAGTCTCAGCTCCAACTGGCTACAGATTCAGTTCAGAGTCTCAGCTCCAACTGGTGCTGAGAAGGCAGCTGGGAGCAACAGTCTCAGCTCCAACTGAGCAACAGTTTCAGCTCCAGCTGGTGCTGAGAGGCAGCCGGGAGCAGCAGGCATGGGATCAGACTCCCCTGCAACTCCCCTTGTTTGAGACAGGGGTGGGGGGTGACCTGAAGGCAGCCCTTCCCGGCGCTGCACCTCTCCTCAATGCACGCAGCCTTTTTGGTTGGCATAGTCTTTCCTGCCAAATGTTAATTCTCCTGGAACTTTGGTTGGTTGCGTGCTTTGCAATTAAAATTCGATATCTCCTTACTCCAGAGCATTGGTTTTCAATAGGCATGGTCTTGCTTCAAACGAAACACGCGACCAAGTGGCAGTTGGCAGGGGCAGCCACATCCAAAAAGTCCTTAACACGGTAAGCAGGCCGTTAACAGAATTTTTAAAGAAGCTTATCCATTATGTGGCACACCCAAGCTGGCCTTCCTGTCAGCGGCTGAAGTATTGACACACTGAAGCGCACCCACACACGCGCGCACGCGCACACCCACCCACACACGCACTCGCATACACACACGCATGCACGCACGCACACATACGCACATGCACGCACGCACGCGCACACATACACACGCACGTACGCACGCGCACACACACACACACGCACGCACGCACGGACGCACACACATATACACACACACACGCATGCACACATACACACAGAGCAGTGCATATCTTTCCAGGTGCTCCATAGCTACACTTGTTGCCTTTTGCATCTAAATATAATAGCTCTGAGGATTTCAGGATGTTGCTGGTTGCACCGTGGGGCTGAGCTTGCGGCATACTTAAGTGCAAGCAAGCATGCAAGCTTCCAAGTGTGTGTGCATGCATACATGTATACGGGCATGTGCGCGCGCGCATGTGTGTGTGTGTGTGTGTGTGTGTGTGTGTGTGTGTGTGTGTGTGTGTGTGTGTGCGTGTGTGTGTCTGTGTGTGTGTGCGTGTGTGTGTGTGTGTGCGCGCGCGTGTGTGTCTCTGTGTGTGTGTGTGCGCGTGTGTGTAAGTGTGTGTGTGTGTGTGTGTGTGTGTGTGTGTGTGTGCAAGCATGTGTGTGTGTGTGTGCATGTGTGCGTGCGCGCGTGTGTGTGTTCTTCAGTGTGTCAATATTCCAGCCGCTGCCAGGAAGGCCAGCTTGGGTGTGCCTGAATTCTTCAAAAACTCTGTTAACGGCCTGCGTACCATGTGAAGGACTTTTGGGATGTGGCTGACCCTGCCAACCACTTGGTCGCGTGTTTCCTTTTAAGCAAGACCATGCCTATTCAAAGCTAATGCTTAGGAGTAAGGATGTCGAATTTTAATTGCAAAGCACGCGACCGTACCGGCATAGGCACTGCTTGCAAGCCTGCCTACATAGGCCTCGTGCTGTGGGACATGCGTGTACCTAGGATGAGGCGAGGAAGCTGCGCGTCGTAACGTGTGACGTGCATGACTGACGTGACTGCAAAGCGGTCCATGAGGCTGGCGACGCAGAACACCACAACCACCACGCCAGCACAGAGCGGCATGCCACTGCAGAACAGCAGTGCCACTGACACCTGCATGCGCATTCATTTCCAGTTTTGCATGCCGCTTGACTATATTGATGTGTGTGTGTGTGTGTGTGTGTGTGTGTGTGTTTGCACAAGGCACTACTCAAATGCCTATGCAGAACAGCAGAAATGCTAACACCAGAGTATGCGTATTGCACTGTGTATGTGTGCGTATCATGCGCATGTGCCTCTGGTTGTACAAGGCACTGCTCAAAAGGGGCATGCCTGTGCAGGAGAGCAGTAATGCTAACACCAGTATGTGCATGCGTATTACACTGTGTGTGTATGTGCGCGTGCGTGCGTGCGTGTGTGTGTGTGTCTGTGTGTACGCGTGTGCTTGCGTTCGTGCGTGTGTGTATATGTGTGTAAGAGCTGCGACATTTGCACGTGCGTTTGGTTGTTAAAATTGCAGCACATTGTAAAAAGCGCTCCTGCAAACAGGGCAGTGCTAATGCTCAAGACAAGTGCAGCGTGCAGGAAGAAACGAACTCAGCCAGGGAAGAAGCTGTGTGTAGCAGGTTGACCTTCAGAACTTGAACTTGGGACATTCAAATTTAGCTGATTTAGCTGATGCTGTTCCAATCATGCTCCCCCTTGTGCAAATGGAAAAAAGGGCATGTTATTATAAGGCTCCTGCATTGCGCAAAATGCCATAGCTCTCCAAACAACAGAGCCAGCCTCTGCATCACAGACAGTTGAAAACAATGTTACCGCCTCACACTCACATTCAGCATCGCATCAGACACATGCTGCTGCAGGAGGGACTGGGGTCAAGTGTTCAAGTTCATTTCAAGAGCTAATAGGATGGCCTGTCGGCATTGCGCCTCACTCACATTAAGCATCACGTCAGCCACGCGCTGCTGTAGGAGGAAGTCAGGATACTGGAAAGCGGAGTCAAAGGCATCCTGTGAGGAAACGTGCCAGCGCACAGGCACCCTTTTCGGATCAACTGCTCTCATCATCCCTGTGCATCCAATTCAGCACCCATGACTTATTTTGCAGGCAGGAAACATGTGTTTGAGGAACTACGAAGCAACGTTGCTACACGCTACGTTCATTGCTTGGCAAACAGGTTTGATATGAAGGAGCAAGGATGCGGCTGCGTGCTTCTGTCCAAGCACACAACTTAGACCCTGCCAGGCATGGACATACGTGGCGCATGCTTGTGTATTTAAAATATGCCAGCTGCAACTTGGATTTTAACCGTGTGTGTGTGTGTGCGTGTGTGTGTGTGTGTGTGTCCGCGTGCGTGTGTGTGCTTGCGCATTTGCAGGCATTGCTATATGCGCACATGCGATGTGCACTACCACCTGCGCAGCCTCCCAATCTAAACTTTTGTAACCTCACAGGCTTTGTTAAAAGTCTCAGGCAGTGCTTTCTGTGCACATATGATCACATGGACCCTCTTACCTGCGTGGCCTCCGTATTGAACCTCAACAGCGCCCGCTTAACCCAGCTCTTGATAAACTCCAACAGCACGTTGATGAGTGGGAAAATGGTCTGGATGAAAAGCAAGATCATTAATGACTCCCCCACGTAGTCGTACCAGCGGTTGCTGAAGTCGTCAAAGGAGCCGCCAAGGATAATGTACCTGCAAGAGTGAGGTGTGCAGAAGTACACTTTCACGATCAGAACAATCCGGCAACAGAGTGGAAGGCCAACCATTGCTGGAGTTATTGAGGGAGCCACGCAGGATGATAAGGGTTGGCCAATTCCATGTATGTCATGTATATGCCATATATTTCTCCTTTTTGCAGGAAAATGTAAAATTGGCCAACCCTAAGGACAACGCACCTGCAGGGTAGAGCATGCACAGATGCATTCACACGTTCAGAGTTGCAAGAACAAAGGCCAGGCAAGAACTGAGGTTTGCTGAAATATGAGAAAAACAAATGAAAAAAAATGATATGGATAATGACCAGGCATGTACCAGGAGGATTTGTTAAAGGGCCTTAGAGGAGGCCCCCAAGGAGGTGGACCTGCACATGTGAGTTACTTGCTGTATAACATACACCTCACGCTTGCAGGTCCATTTGACCAGTAATCAGACAAAGCCTGCAGATCAATGCCTGGGGGTTGTACAGGAAGGTGTCACCAGAGAGTGAGCCAAGCACTTCTGCTCTGTACATTCAAGAAATGCGTGCTCTGCGTCCGCATCTGGACTTCCTTTCTGTTGCTATGATCTGCCACACTACGTACTGACGCTGTGGTTGAGCATGCATGTGCACACAAACACACGCACGCCCGCACACCCCCCTCCCTCACACCCACACCCACACACCTAAGCCACTGAATGTCGTCTTCATTGACCCTCTCCCCTGTTTTGGTGCTCTTGGCGTTGGTTCGGGCGTTCACGAGGAGCACCACCAGCACGGAGTTCAGCAGCTGGGACAAGTATGCCACAACACAAAACGACTTCTCCTGCGAAAAGGAGCCATTTGGCAAGGGAAATACGGAGGTCTGGTGAATCGAAACAGCAAGGCCAATAATTGCGAACAGATGCACCTGGATCAGCAGGGACATGCAACACACACACACACACACACACACACACACACGATGACGTCAATGACGTCTCTGGAAGAACAAGCCAATGGCATGTTACATGTAAGCGACCGCCATCATGCAAAGCGACTGTGCTTACACTGTAAGTTGCAGTATGGAGTAGGGGCAGCGGGGAAGCAGCTCACACACAATCCGAGACACATATTATTTGCCACATAATGTTTTTGCAATGCAGAGCATCGGAGTAGGGGCATTGTGCAAAGCGACTGTGCTTACACTGCAGGTTACAGTATGGAGTAAAGGCAGCGGAGAAGCAGCTCACACACAATCCTAGACACATTTTTTGTGCCACATAATGTTTTTGCGGTGCGGAGCATCGGAGGGAAGTGATAGTTCACACCTAGAGGATGTGAAGCCAGGCACACTAGATGACCTCACATGGGTGCAGGTGCAGGAGCACCGCATGAGCGGCAGAAAGGAGGGAATAGAAAAGACTACATAGGCAGAGAAAACTCTCCCTACATCAATTGAGGACACATTGACTCAAAAGAGCAGTGAACCCCCTCCACCACATAAGCAGAGAAGTGAAACGTCCTGTTGGCAGGCATGGGCAGCATTTTGGGGCAGTACAAGTGGCAAGATGTGCAGGCGGGCCCTTCCCATGTATACCAAGGGGCGTAGTCTAGCCTTGGTTGAGACTTGGCCCAATAGCCATGGCTGATTTGAATCCTTGGCTAAGACATGGAGACTTAGCCATGGCTGAGATTTAACCTTGGCTGAGGCGTGGAGCCATAGCCTGGGCTGAGGCACAGAGCCTCAGCCATGGCTGTGCAGAATTTTGCCTAAAACATGGAGGCATGACCTTGGCTGGGATAGGAAGCCATAGCCTTGGCTGAGGCAAAAGGGCCTTGGCTGGGTGGAACCATGGCTGAGGCATAATAATGGCTGAGACATAACCTCAGCTGAGGCATGGGCGCACAATTCTTAGCACATCAACACAAAGGGTGGCAGAGGGCGTGTGACCATTAGCACATCAGCGCAAAGAGAGACAAAGGGAGACGCAAATGAGTGGGAAGATGAGGTGACAGCCTGCCTCCACACTACTAATACTTACTAACAGCTCACTCTGACAAATGTGACACGCATGACAGTTGCACATGCTAATGCTTTGATTGTAAAAAAATGCATCAGTGATGGTAAAAAGCGCATCACCCAAAACATGAAATCGCGCACACGTACGCGCCTCTGAACGTCCCTGCATTAAATGAATGCTTTAAGGGGCGTTGAGCGCAGCCACTCAGCACTCACCAGTCACTTACTAGCCACTCAGACCAGCAAGGATAACCAACTATGGGCCTTGCTACAATCCCCTTCCTTTCTATTTCATTTTAGTAGGTATTTTCTTTCCAAAAGAACAACAGCGCAGGGACTCACCATGGCAGATCGGGTCCACGCCTTTTCTTTGGCAGCCAGGAACTGCACAAAAAGCTTGAGGGTGATGTTGAGCACAGCAATGACGATGGAGATGCTTGCTTCTCCGCCAGTCTCAGGTGGCTCACTGCAGTGTATGTGCATGCGTGCGTGCGTATGTGTGTGTGTATGCGCGCGCGTGTGAGGACGCAGTGCAGGTGTACGGTGATCGAGCTCCATGACCGAGCTCCAGAGCGTTATGTGTATGCATGCCACCGTCTTAGGTGCTTGTATAGCAGATATGTGCGTATGCAGGGGGATTGGGAGCAAATACACCTGAACATCTTATTGCAGACATCATACGTGCCTGGGAAAACACGCAAGAACTTGTTACATAATCTCTTCCTTTGCCATCACTGGCGCTCTTGCAGGCGTGCATATCACGCCTCCATCACCAGATGATCTGTCTCATAGGAAACCCATTCCATGCCTTGTTTCGCTCACATCCTAGGCTGTACATTAAGTTTTCCATAATAATTGAAACATTGGGTGTTTGTGCAATACAACAAGAAATGCATGACACATGCATACAACCCAAAGCAATACAAGAATCGATCTACACAAGTATAATGCAACACAAGTGAGCAGGATAGGAAGGCAGAGGGGGATATGTGGGAAAGGGGCGTGCAAGTATGGGCCATGGAAGTTAAAGGAAGCGAAGAGGTCTGGCTCGCTCAGGTGCTTAGCAACGCTGCAGCGGCCACACACATACACACACAATACACACAAGCACGCGCACTCTTAGCAATTCCACTCAAAGGTGTGCGCCCAGTAGTGTGTCTCAGTCTGGGAGAGCCAGGTGCCTCTTCTGGTGCTCCTCCTGCTCTTCAGCATGCAGCCCTTTCTCACACTCACCCAAGGGTGTACGTCCAGCAGTGTGACTCAGTCAGGGAGAGCCAGGTGCCCGTCCTCTGCTCATCCTGCTCTGCGGCATTCAAGCCGTTGCAGTAGCAGGCAGCGCATGCGGTCAGCCCGATGTCTACACCCTGAAGCAAAGTTATCAACACACGTGAAAAAGGGTGTGAGAAAGTCAGAGAGAGGGAGTGTGAGTGTGTATGTGTGTGTACCTGCATGTGCCGGCGCGCCTCTTTAACTGAAATTGTTTATTGTTGCGTCCTGGGGTCCTTGTAACCTGGGCTGCATTGAGTATGCACACCTGTGCATCTCGCGATCGGTAAGTTTCCAAGTCCTACCTACTCATTCCCTGACTACACCAAATCAGTGCATGGGCCTCCCTGCTGGGGGTGCCCACCCTGTTTCTGAAGACTCCAAAAACGATGTCTGGTGGCTACGAGAGGCCACGCGCATCCACCTGACCATGGATCAAGATCACAATGTACCTTGAAGGTTCCCAGCTTTCTCCACTGAATTTCCCCGAGCCCAGTCAGTCACCTGGTGTTCTTACTTGCGAATGTACGCTTGCTTGCAATCAATTGGATGTCAGATGAATCTACTACCTAAGAAAAGAAGGCACACGCACTCGCCTGATTGTTGGTAGGATCAACCTTGCCCATGAGGCTGGAGCCGTCTGGCTTGAGCATGAGGACCAACCATTCCTCTGTTTGTCCTCTTTCAGAGCAAAAGTACACGAGCACGCACCTGGAAGTCAGTAGGATCATCCTTGCCCATGAGGCTGCGGTCATCCAACTTGCGCATGAGGCGGCGCTCATACATGAACTGGTCATAGGGTTTGCCCCACTGCAGGCAAACCGCAGGGGCAACACACATTCCTTTAGGCCAGTGAAGCCTGAAACAGTCAAATATATCGCCCCATTACAGGCAATACAATTACAGGCAACACACATCCTTCAAGCGATGAAATGGCACGCGTTGGTGAAACAGTCAACCAGCATGCCTCATCTTAGGAAGCATTGGTGAACCACACATTGCCAGAGATCTATGAGACAAAACTTGTCGAAAAATCTGTTGTACCCTGTTGTATTTGGTGAAGGGCCTAACCACGCTGAAACTCAGCACAGTAGTGTGTGCAGACAAACCCAGCAGAGTGCCTGTGCATTTGCTGGCCATACAGGGCTCAGCATAGTTGTCAGCACAAGCAGGGACAGTGCGGGCACACATCCACCCACACCTACACCCACATCCACACATCCACCCAAACACATCCACCCACACCCCCACACCCACACATCCACCCACACCCACACCCACACCCCCACGCCCACACCAACACCCACACATCCACCCAAACACATCCACCCACACACCCACACATCCACACATCCACACACACCAACACCCGCAGATCCACACATCCACCCAAACACATCCACCCACACCCACATCCACACCAACACCCACCCATCCACCCCCACACCCCCACACCCGCACCCACACACCCCTACACACACACCCGTACAGTTATGAGTCCGGCAAACCTTGCTGCATGTCCCCCCTGGAACCTACCCATTGGGTGGTGTTTGCCCTGTTCAAGCTGGAACACACATACACATACATACAAACACACACATCCCACCATGAAGTGTTTGCCCCATTCTAGGCTGAGGGTCGCATTGTCGTCAGCCCCGCCCAGCTCCTTGTTGTAGTAGTTGGCACACACACCGAGGGCGGCTTGGCAAAAGTTTGTGAAGTTGGCCTTGAGCGCAAGGTCTGCTGAGTAGGTGGGTGTGGTGGTGTTGGAGGCAGCTTTCTGCATTGCCTCCTCGTACAGGCTCCGCAGCTGTGACGACGGCGGATCTGTTGAGTCTGTCTGTGCATGCATGTCAGTGCAGCGTACACGAGTATTGCAGAGTATGTGTGGGTGTATGTGTGTGAGTACGTGACTTTGTGGTACATGCACATGCGAATCTTTTTTCTTGCTTTTCACAACCTGTAAAGCGCACATAGAAGTGAAATCATCATAACAAATGTTTGTGTAAACATCCACGCATGTTTGGGAGTGTTAAGGAATATAAGAGCTTGAGACTGAGGTTGGGCAGGCCACTCATGAAGGAGATTTACAGCACGAAATAAAAGAGAGACAACACTAGCGGCTGTTGGTTTGCAAAGGAAGGGAGGGTTGAAAGGAGGTTGCAGCAGAAAGGGGAATTCTATAAGACTGAAGGATTTGAGGAATTTTAAAAACCAGACAGGCTTGAGGCGGGAGGGAGGATCTGAAGAAATGTGCAGCAGAAGAGGGGATCCAAAAAGACGGTAGGATCTGAGGATTTGAGAATCCAAATTTTGGCTTGGGCAGGAGGGAGGATCAAAAAGGAGGCCCCACCTTCTGAGGGTCTGGAGCCTGACTGCAATACAAGCAATGTGCCCAGATCATTAATGCGCTCCCTCAGCGCGCAAAGGCAAACACCTTTGTGCGCACATGATTTTCACACCCTGCTCAAAGCTAGGCCGGCAAGCAAAAACCCGCTGCTGCCACGGCTGCAAGCATGCAAAGCATTTTGTAACATGTGGAGTTGAGCAGAGGATGCATCCGAGCTCAATCTCAGTTTCTCCACAGCACACAAGCCTTCTCTGAACATCACTGATGCACATGCCTTTCCCATCCCAGCACTACGTCCATCCGCAAACCACCAGGCAATCCCTCTGTCAATCTTTTCCTTTGTTGATCCATCCCTCTGTTAATCCATCCACTACCACCAACCAACCTACCTGTCGATCCATCCCTCTGTCCATCCAGTCATGCGCTACCATTCATGCCAGCACCCACCCATGATGACTCACCGGCAGGGATGGCGTTGCCTGCGCGTGCAATATCCACTGCAAGCTTCTCCTCAGTCCAGTTCAGCTTAGTCAAGTCAAGGTCGACGCGGGTGCGGGTGGAAAGGCCGCTGACGATGAGGGCACAGGCAATTAGCATGACGAGGTATATGGTCCGGATGCCCAGCACGCGCCAAAACCTGTGTGTGTGTGTGTGTGCATGTGTGTGCCCTGTCGTCCTACTCTTGAGCATGCCTGCGCACCCACTTAAAGAATACACTGTAAGCATGCAAAGAGGTCTACGCAGACACGTGTGTGTGCCGTTCGTCTTCCTGCTCTTGAGTGCGTGCGTGCATCCTCTGATAGTATCTGCAGGAATCACCCGCTGAGGCTTGAGCAGGCGCAGCATCCCACAGACACAGACCAACGGAAAGGCACAACACAACAGGCATGACAGCCAACTCACCTGTTTGTCTCGTGCATACACATGTTCTCAAAGATGTAGTCGTTGGGCGCCTGCGCGCGGCTGGTCGCCAGTATGTGCCCGCGCATCTTGTGGTCGTCATCAGCAAGCACATGGCCGAGCAGCCAGCCTGCGTGGGCACGCACAGCAGCATGAATCAAGCAAGATATTGTCAGTGACTTGAGCAGGAAGTACATGTCAAAGCAGTGCAGAAAGTACACAAGGCAGAAATGAATGGCCGAACAGCCTGCCTGTACAGGCACACACAAGAGCATCGATCAGGTAAAGCAGCGTCAGTACACTTCGCAGGTAGGGCGTGGCAGGGCAGTGCAAAACATACATGGTCAAGCAGCCAGCCTGCAGGGGCAGCACAGCAGCATGAGTGCATGAATTGATTGAATAGCGTCAGTGCTCAGCAAGATAAGGCTTGGTGTACCAGGGCACGAAGCAGTACTCCCTGCATGCGCAGAACAGTGCTGGTTGAGGACTACCAGGGGCTATGTGTTGCACAGAACAGCCTGCTTGTGTGAGCTTCCAACGTCTTGTATCTCCTGTGCTGTAAGTAATAGCAGGCAAAGGCTGAAAAGCAAGGGGGCTTTTGTATCCACACATGCTCAGAGTATGAATGTGCGGTGGGCGAGAGCCCAGAACAAAGATCCATCCTGCCTGTGGCAAAAGAGATGTTGAGGTCTTTTTTTGCAGCTCTTCCAACATTGGTGTTTGAAAAGGTGGCCTCTTACGTCTTTTTTGAGCTAGAACTGAACAATGTATGCATGCATACTTTATTACACACATACATACACACACATATACATACATACATACATACATACATACATACATACATACATACATACATACACACATAAATACATACATAAATACATGGCCTCTTATGTCTTTTTTGAGCTAGAACTAAACAATGTATGCATGCATACTTTATTACACACATACATACATACATACATACATACATACATACATACATACATGCATGCATACATGAATACTTGCATGCATATATACACACATAAATGAGACACATGCGTAGCACACACTCAGGCATCCATGTCCATCGGCTCTCCACCTTTCCACCCTGGGTTCGCAGTCGCCTGCAGGCACCGTTGCTGGTCCTCGACCCGGTTGAAGGTCACGAACGCTGCCTGTGGTGCGGTAATTCATATGGTCACATGCAGTGCAGTGATTTTTATGATCACATGGGCTTATACTTACATAAATGGTACAGCTGACTGGTACAGCCGTTTTCGCCGGAGTGTAGGAGTCTAATGCTTGAGTCGAACTGCGACAGTGGGGCTGCTTTGCGGTCTATCCTTCATGCCAGCGGCGTAATGGCATGCCAAGTACCTCCTTTTTTGTTTCCAAAAAAAATGCAAGACAGCAAGACACCTTGTCCTACAATAGGCCGCAAACATGGTTCACTGTTTTGAGCTTAGCGGCCTTTCGCCTACATCAATCCATTTTGCCTGTGATCACCTTGGGCTCTCGGTTTTAATGGTGTGATTTTGGCGTGGCGTTGTTCCAATCCTATCTAATGAGGGGCAAGTATTGAATTCATGCTTATGCCACTTCCATTCCAAATATTGCACACCAAATCCTGCCTGGTGTGACTCAAATGCGTATGACTGCGTATTAGCCAAACCTGCACACAGACACCAGGAGTTGAGGCAGGAAAGGAATAATTGGTACAATCCTACAAACACACTCCAGCACATCAGTGGTTGCGTGCTGGTTGATAAAAAAAATTATACATGTGTTGAGGACACCGCGCGCTCGAACACACATACACACACACAATCCCGCATGAGCACACCTTGGTGCTGTAGACAGCTTTTCGGGTAAACCTCCTCTCAGACTTGCCGTCCCATTTCTTGGTTTCCATCACGTCTTTGCTTATCTCTCCAAGACGTGGCTGCACCAGCAACAACAATGAAAATAAACATGCAGGAAAGCAAGAGGAAGAGGTGAGCACACGTGTAACGAGTGCATGCACACAGCATTTGCGAGCGATGCAACCTCATGCGCTTCTGTGAAAGATGCGGACTAATAACATTCTATGTACTCGGTTTTGGGGTAGTATGTGTGTCCAGCGCCAGGCATCATCATCGGAACATCACTCAAGCCTTCCATAAGTAACACAAGAGGAGTTGTTTCAAGCATGGCTGTAGACGGCTAACCTTCTCATGACAGCCCTGCAAAGACCTGCAGCTTTGTCACAGGAATGACCAGGGGACATCCTCTTATTCTACAAATGGGACTGGTTTGGTTACAGGCATTCCTCTTGCTTCAGCAAAGCTGGTTGGCTGGTGAAAGCTGGACAGCTGGTCTAAATCTTTTTGCTTCAGCAAAGCTGGTTGGCTGGTCAAAGTTGCTAAACTGGTTTAGTTACAGGCGTCTTTCGCTTCAACAAGCTGCCCTCATAGGCATGTACTGCTAAGTAACCCTTTCCTGCTCATCCTTGACCAGGGGAGCCCAGGGACACAGCAAACAGTGATGCTCCGAATGGCCATGAGTTCCCGGGTGTCCATGAGTGATGTTCCCAAACACCCAAGGACGCAGCAAACAGTGATGCTCCGAATGCCCATGACTTTTTCCCACAGCAGTAGCAGCAACAGCAACAGCAGCAGCAGCAGCAATATAGCAACAGCAGAACACACGGGCAAGCATGAGCGCACATTTGCAGATGCAAATCCATTAAGGCACGCAGTGCATGCATTACCTTACAGGTACAGCAAATCTAAACCTCAGCTCCTGCATCTCGCTTATTAACCCCTTTTAGGTCCTAGTTCTGGCTATTTTCAACACCAAAAATACATTGAGATGCATTCACACTTTTCTGCCAATATCTGTGAGCTCTTTTACAGACATGTTTTATGGGTTCAGGTAAGCCCAGGCAAGGGCACTATTTTACCTAAAAACAAAAACAATGCTTGGCTTGCTTGGACTTGACATTGCAGGCTGAGTTCCGATTCCACTGTGCCTTCAAACACAACACGCTCAGGTTTGTCTGCTGCGGGGCGCATTGCTTCATACAAATTCAGTCAATTCACCAGCCAGCTTCTGCCTCTCTTCCTTACAGTCCTCTTCTCTGGATGCTGCGAGCATTAAAAGAGGGAGACATGCTCACTCACTGGTGCAGGCCAACCAGCTCAGCTTCTACCTCATGTTCTTGCCGTCCTCTCGTTGCTTTGAACAGGCAGGCAGGCAGGCATGCTCACTCACTGTTGCAGGCTGGACAGCTCAGCTCTTGCCTCTCTTCATTGCAGTCCTCCTCTCTGGATGCTTTAATGAAGAGTAAAGCAAGCAGTCATGCTCACTCACTGTTGCAGGCTGAGACCCGTCTGCCGCGGCTGCATTGCGCAGTTTTTCATGGTTAAGGGTGGCAAGCTCAGCCTCCTCATCTGGGGAAATCGGCTGGTCATCCTCATCTGTGTCACTGCCCTCCTCTTCTAGGATGGGAGGTCCGGCTGCCAGCGGATTGTTGGAGGTTGCTGCCTTTGTCCTCTTTGCTTGCCGCAGCTTACGCCTGTCGAGCTTCCTGCACAAAACACCACGAAGCATGTGTAAATGTGTGTTTGAGTATCCTTGGAGAGAGCGTGAGCGTTTTTATACATGCTTGTGCCCCACAGCTTGACAAGTTTATGCTGGACAAGTGTGCAGGGTATTCAAAATGTGGTACATATATGCCGTATATTTCCAGAGGGGGCTATCTGGGGCCTAAAATCAGGTGTTTTTGCATGCTCCATTGCATAGCTGTCCTGTAACAGGCTGTTTTCAAGTATGGACTCCTCTGGTAGCCAGGCTGTCTATAGCACTAAGGTTCTAAAACAGCCGCTTACGGGAAGCATGCCTAATCAGCCGCTTGAACCCTAGTTTTCACCACCAAAACTCTATATTTGACCACCCACTGCACCAAATTGGGTGATGTTCAGTGATTTGGGGTCCTTGCAACAAAAAAACATAATTGCCAAAAATTTGGAGTGAAAAGACTTAGTGGCTGGTGTTATGTGGCGATTTTACCCATTTTCCCATAATTAGGTTTTGCGCGCCCCATGTGAGCTTCAGCCCAGTCTATCTAAGCACACAGGGCGACTTACAGAAATCTGAGCATATGCTCTGTTAGCTTGGAACACCAGCTACATTTTAGATCAAAGACCATCCCAATCAGATGAATTGGCTTTGAATGGGCGCACATAAAATGCAAAAAAGGAACATATCTGGGTACATGCTCAGATAGCCCCTTCTGGTATATTTCCATATTTTTGCAGCAGATTGCACAAAAAAAGGCATTTTCCAGCCCAACAAGCATGCAGCTAGGGGGCATGCTTTGCCAAGATCAGAGCAGGCATCCATTTTATGTTGAGGCACATAGCCATCAAACCAAGTAGACACAGATGATGAAAGCTTAAATGATGAAGAGTTGTGCTCCCGCCAATGTGGGGATGTGAACATGGCACAGTCTGAAGGTGGTTGCAATGATTCAAACGTGGCAAAGATGCAGATGAATGTCACATGTGTTTGTATTGATTTGCGTGAGTGCATTTTCTCAAGGTTGCACCACAAGGTTGCATCGACAAGCTGTCATAGCACGCACCCACGGGTATCATCCCACCTGTTCATATCGTCATCAATAACCTTCAGTGTCATGATGATCTGGTCCTCGATGTCTGCAATGCGCTGTTTGATTCTGTCTGCGTACCAGAAAATGGTTGTGAAGTGTGTGTGTGCTCATGTCAGAGAGGGCAAGCATCCATACACAATGTCCAGCTGACGGATTAGCTCCTTATCTTATTGTCATCGTTTGAGCAAGCTCTTGCACACACACACACACACACACACACACACACTCACACGAACAGCAACAGCAAAACTGCAGCTGCAGCTCACCATGGCAGTCAGCAGGCAGTAGGTCCAGCTGCTGGCACAGCAGCACTCTTTTATGGTCCAGCTTGGATGCCTTGGCGCACGCCGTCAACACCTTTTCCATGTCCAAAATAAGCGTGACATCTATGACTTCACCGTACTTGGAGAAGAAAGCGCCCACCTACAATGGAGATACACAGTGGTTGTAAGGATGGACAACGAGATGTGAGCATGAAAAGACAAAACAGTAAAGTGCCATTAAGGTACAAGGTGGACACTGGCGCCCAAGAAAAACACAGTGTGCTTGTGAGTTTTGTGTTTTTCTTGCAAATGCAACCGGTCACGAGTGCAGAAGGAACATGCACAGGGTTTCACTTTCAATTGTGTGAGCTCTAGGACAACTACCTAAAACCCACAGTGTTTACTCCACTGTCTTTGTTCGGGAGGCCTCTCAATTTTGGTGCCTGCCTTTTCGTGTTCCCTCATCATACTAAAGTGGACACTCTGCACTGACAAGGACTGAGGGCCTCTCACTTAGGTGTTTCTTGGGACCTCTTGCATGTTGTCTGTAACTACCTCATGCATCATGCACGAGATCCATGCATGAGCCATGCATCCAGCTCCTTTGGGAAGTCCCCAGAGTTATCAAACAAACCTCATGCACAGCTTACACACATCACATGGATACATAAAACAGTCTGCATTTAATGTTATCTAATACATAAAAGCAACCTTCATTTCTTTGTATCAGTATGTGCTCAAGCACAACTTTCAAAATTTTCCCAGGTATGAGACGCAAGGAAAGCGCGGTGCGCACCTGGTGCACTCCAGGATTCCTAAGCACCACGATCCATTCAATGAATTAAGCATATATAAGTAGGATCGCAAGAAGCTTGTTGAGCACTTGTCAAAAGAGGTCCTAAGGTTACACTAGGCCAAGTTGGAGTCCGAGTTGGTTACTTTATCCAATTCGGAGGGGCCTTTTGGCGTTTGCAGCTTGCAGGGCTATCAAACAAGCCCAACAATTCAATCCGTTCGCAAAAAGTCCAGGTCAGTGAATATTAATTCAATTTAAAGTGAAAATTGCGGACCTAACTTGAAATTGGACTTGAAGGTCAGTCACGCTGGGAAATTTGCTTGGTTGAATTTGCCGGTTACTTACTTTTGGAGCACAGCCATGAACAGAGTGACTTGAGCCAGCTAGAAGCCTGGTCCATGTGCAATGTATGCACTTTGCTCAAGCCCCTCATAGCTCAGCACCACTACCAGCTTTTTCGTGCTGAAAAGAGAGATAAATTTAAGTGACACAAGACTAGGTGTGCAGGCTTGGGAGCAGGTCACTGTTGCAAAACCACTCCCTTCCCACCCCGCAGCGCAAGCATGAACGCTCTCTCCCTTCCACTATGCCCCTTCTGTCTAACCCATGCCATGTCGTCATTGCTGGTGCACAGGGATGAGGCACTGAGCTGGAGAGTTTTGCAGGTCAAACCCTTCAGAAGTGGATCCCCTCACACGCGCTGCCAATCTTCTGCAGCTTGCCTCCTCTGCTGCCACATGTAAGCAGGCAAGCCTGCCAAAGGCTAGCAGCCTGCTGCTGCTGAGCTGCTGCGGCGCGATCCTGCTCCATCTCCCTCTGCAGCTCCCGGAGAGGGAGCGTGTCCAATGCAGCTGTCTGCCTCTTCTGCTTGGTCCTCGTCTGTTTCCCCATCAAATTATGGTAACAATCATGAAAGGAAATGCTTTTCATGATGATACTTTCATTAGAGAAATTTCCCTGCACACCCTTCATTTTTTGCGGCTTGCGGGGGTCCCCCTGTGCCTCCCAGGCCAAGTCTGGACAAAGAGCTAGACCCAACTTGGAACCCCAATTTGCCCCCTTCCCCCTCAATAGGCCTCTCCCAACTTCAACCCCAACTTAGACCCTAGCTTGGAGCGGTTGTACTGCACCAACTTGCTTGCATCCCAAAGATGGACCTCAACTTGGATCCCAACTCCTCTAGTGTGACCGAGGCCTAGAGGGGGCCAAAGAGGCCCCAAAGGGCTCTGTTGAGCTTCTTTTTACAAGTGCTTAATCCCTCCTTACCCAACCTCCCATGCAAGCAAAACAGCTCAAAAAAGGAATGTTCAAGGAGAAAATGCGCGCACCTCGTGCACTCCAGCATCCCGAGGAAGGCCCGAAACAAGCACAGTGTAGTCAGTGGCATCATAGCTGTCCTTGTCCACCTCGTCCTCAAACTTATCGGCCTGCACGCAAACACACAATAGCTCCCAAATTCTCAAGCACAGCATAGTCGCTGGCATCAAAGTCACCCTTGTCCACCTCGCCCTCAAACTTATCAGGCCTGCACACAAAAAAGATTGCCCCCAATTTCTCAAAGAGATTGTCGACACAGGCAGTCAATGCAAGTTGATGCTTTCAAATGTTTGTGTACTTGAAGTTGGGGAAGGCCAGAATAAGCCATCAAAGATGTTACAGCGCTTTGGCTTAGTGGAATGCATCAGTCAGTTACCTGCGCAGGCTAAGCATTTGTCATGTTTAAACCAAACCATGCTTTACACCTCACATGATATTTGCCCGCAATGCCATTAATGAGCATTGCAAGTAACAGCAGACCTGCACTCATCTTGCATTTCATCCCTTGCAATGTCCATCAGTGAACATTGCCAACAACCTGCATAGGCCCACACTCACTATACAATACAGTCGCTTGCAATGTCAACTAAAGAGCATTGCAAACAACCATCATCAGCCTGCACTCACTCTCCATGTGAAGTAGGTCACCAGGAAGATCATAAGCACCACTCCCACCACATCCAAGATGGAGATCCCTGCGCGTCACCAGACAGGCACGGGATGGCGCATTCTTTGAAATGAATGGAAATTCCTGTGAGCGCAATTTTACACGTGATCAGCAACTCAAGAATGGTTGCACAGGCCCTCTTTCTTTGCTAGCTTGTTGTGTGCAGCCCCCTGGCACTCCATGCTAGCTGTTGCCTGCTTAGGGGCCCACCTCCCTAATGCTGAAAACAATTGATTGAGCGCCTCACTCTTCCAAAAAATGAACATGTATGCTGCTCCAGGTGCTTCAGTCACTCGCCAGACTACTCACATAGCAGGAAGTCATCTTTGGTCTGAGGGCCGTGCCAGGTGTTGCCCAGCTTGGTGATCATAAAGGTCAGAGTGTTGTTTGGGTCCTGACGTGGGCCGATAATGGCAGCAAACGTGGTTTCGAGCAGGTTTGGGCCATCCTCGAAGACCTGCAGGGTGCAGTGCACAATGCCGCACTGAGGTTGCCGTGCATGTGCTGTCTGGGAGTGCCCTGTGTGCTGTAGACCTGCCCTGAGTCCAACGCCATCCCAGACCCTGAGACAGTGAAAAGCTTGCACAACACCTCACTTCCGGGTGCAACAAAGGATGGCCAACCACACCAGCTGCTCCATAGAAGGAGAACGAAATCGCCCACATCACCAGCATTTTGCGCACAGTACCTTGTCATCGTGCTAAAATTGACACGTCTTCATCCATAATGTCACGTTTTGTTGCATACATTGTTGAAACCTTCATGAAAGAGGTCATGAAAGCCCTGCAAAATCCTGCAGGGCACATACAAAAGCAACCATGCCCAGCATCATGCTCCACTAGGTTTGTTTCCTGCAAGAAATCATTGCCTGAAATCACTTATTCTTGCAGCACTTACCTTGAAACCAAACTCGGGTTTGTCCTTGTTGGCCTCATCAGTGAACACAGACTGGTTGATCACAATCCAGAAGGGAAACTGCAAGGGGGAGGATAACCATGGAGGTGGTACAAAGTTGGCATCAGTGAAGTAAAAAATAAGCAAGAACCACAAGTAATTATTCATTTTCAGATTGGAAAGCAGTCAGTAGAGGTTGAGAACAAGTGCAGCATTGCATGAGGACATGTACCACCAACTTGAGAAGCACGGTACCTCCAGGTAGGGCGGATAACATCACAGTTCGTTGAATTTTGTCAGAGAAGAAAATAGGGAGAGAGAGAGAGAGAGAGGGGGGGGGGGGGAGGGGCGGGGAGACATGAGTATCAAAGAACTCAAGCACACTTGCACCCTGAGGTTGTCTTATGATGCGCAGTGTGCCTGACAATGTGCAGTTTGTCTAGAATTTCTAGTAGAAGTAATGCTACCAAGAAGAAGGAAGACCAGAGCCCAGAAGTAGCATCGAAGGGGAAAAGCTGCGTCCTGAGTCGCAATACACAAAATCAATACCTCTCAGTACACATCATCTAAGAGCCTGCCAGGGCGCAAAAAAATCTATTTCCACTAACCGCCAGCAAGGTAATGCAGGAGAAGAGGATGATGAGCCACTCCAGCATCTGGAAGTACAAACCGATGCCAACCCTGCCAGAAAAAAAAGGACAGTGCAGGTACACTTAAGCCCCAATCACCCATGTAATTAATTATGCACATAACTGCTTGCTTATAATCATGTCTTTTAATGTACAGAAAATTTATTATTTACAAGCCGCTGCAGAAACTTGGGGCCGAGATTTGAAGATCCAAGGCAAAGCGGCGCGCTTGGCTCTAAAGTTGAGTCACTGAGCCCGCGTACTGGGAGTATCTTGACATCAATGGATCCTGCAACTATTGCAAAAGCACTCTGTTACCTCACTAGCGCCACAGCAAATGTGAAACTTGACCCCGCTCATGTCTCGTGCACTTGTAATGTTTAATGGCTACTCTATATCCCTGATTGAAGCATGTAAAGTAATACAGGCACACTCTTGCTGTGACCTCGGATGCAACAGTAGCAGCTTACATTCTTCAAGGCCGAAAGAGCAATACCCATAGCATAATTTTAAATGGTCATTTGGCCGAGGAGCCATTGGACGCCCTTTCCCCTTTTGCCACTGCACAGGTACCTGGCCCATGCAGCTTGGGCAAATAGCACCTGCAGCAGTGGCGCTTCCAATAAAAGCACCTGTGCTGAAACACCAATACAAATTTAGCCCATCATGGCATGGGGCATCGGAGGAAAAGCAACCTGAATCCTTGTGATTGTACAATTAATTCAAAGAATGCAAAACAATGCAAGCATTCAGATAATCTTACATTCCAAGCTTGTTTCTCCTTTTCCTTAATTGATGTAGGTAGAGTTATCTCTGCCTACGTAGATTTTCTTTCCTTCTTCCAAGCAAAAAAGCAGCAGCAACGACTTGCCACTCCACTTGTTTTGCGGCCATACCACACAAATTGAGGCAATTAAAGTAATTCCCTGATTAGGAAATTAATTCATTAGGAAAACCTCAGCAAGGTGAGGGGGGCATCACTGGAATATAAGCCCCAAGTTTCCTCTTTCAGCCTCAGGACTTTCATTTTTAATGCAAGGCTTCCAAGGATATAGTTTCCCTTGATACACAGTCAAAAACGCTTAAAAGATTATATTAATTGTAATGCTACTCAAAAGGTGCTCAAAAGGTGACCCGCAGCATCATCTTCAGCTAAAGGCTGCAGGAGAAGAGTCCCCTAAGCAGCAGGGTTGAACAAGAGGCCTCTAAGGCCCCATCATAGCTCAAGTCAGTGAAGAGCTGCACAGTGTGGGGTGAATTACAGTGTGGCTAATTACGTCGAGTGAGAACACAACCAGCTTCATTTTCCCAAAGGACTACTGTGTGACACAATAATAAATAGGCGTTTTTTCTTTCTTTCTTTTCTTTCTTTAAACAGGCATGATCGCAGCCTGTAGTTAAGAGCTCAGCAGTGAATGATGATGGTAGTGATGGCGCTTATGATGATACTCCGGGTCTGGTGCACTTGGTGCCAGATGGGCGCAAAGGTAGACAGTACCCTTCTGGGCTTTTAGAGCACCACTGCACCCTCAGCCTTTGCAGCTGTGCTTTTGTGCAGGCATGGCATGGGCGCAGGGTTAAAAGAAACACCACTGTGAAATCATCAAATGAAACTGGGACTTGAAGCCAAGCATTACCCAAAGTGGTAGCCCAAGTGCAGAGGAGGCGCATGCAGAGAGATGCCTGCAGGTGGCCTAAGGTTCTCGGCATTTTTCTTGGCCTGCAGGTACACAGGAAGATGAAGCAGCTTACTAACGGCAAGCTCGACGTGCTTGCCTCCTGGTCAACTGAGCCTGTGTTTGCATGCATGCAAGCATGCAAGCACAGCAGGCATGCAGCCAAACTACGTGCAAGTGCATTTTCTGCAGCTGAAAACGCTTGAAATGTTGGCAGGTGTGGAGCATTGTAACCTACTCACCCTGCGAATGAGCATTCTTCTGTGTTGGCGCATTTTTTGCCTGCGAGCCACCTCCTGCACAGAGTCAAACAACAAGTGTATGGGGTTTTGGACAGCTCTTTTCTTGATTTCTGCTACATGAGCTGGGCCAGTTCCTTGGTCCTCGTGGTGTGAAACAGGCGGATCCAGCTAGCATTCCTGAAATTTTGCTTGAGTTCTTCCTAGCTGATCCAGCTGGCAGTACCGTGCAAGCACGGATGAACACAACGTGAACAAAAATGCACAGCTGAGCTTGGCTAGATTTTTCATTGCTTCCTTGTTGGAACGGACGCCCGAGGCCCAAGCAAGAGGCAAACCACAGAGCGCACCTCGGGAGTGAGTTCCTCCGCTTCACCGCAGTGCCATCCCAACCCAATGCCCTCTTGCTCCTCCTCCTTCTCAATCGACACGAATGGTGGCAGGCGGGCTACGCACAATTCCGATGCAATCTCATCAGTGCAAGAACGCTGAGTGGGAGGGAAGAACAATGCATGATAATACATCGCACACCTTCCCCTGTGTCGACGTCTCGCTCCATGTTCCTGGGCTGCTCAGCTCCAAGACGACCCTCGCCACTTGTAATCAAAACAGGCAGAAAAGTTTCGAGCTTATTCCATTTTATATTTTATCTTATCTAAAAAAAGCAAACAACATACTTGCTCCTGGGTAGCTTAGCAAGGGACATCCTTAGGAAATCTCCCAGGCTTACAACATATTAAAATGCAATATTAGAGATTATTTTGTTGGAACTGCATTGTGCCTGGATGTGTGTGAGCTAGCTCAGATCAGGCCGAGACATCTGCACACTTCTGTGACCAGTGGCAATCCTTCAACACCCTTATTTCATTTTTTGTGTTTTACAGGCCTACAGCTGCATGAAGGCACCCAGCAGAGTTGGATGACTGCAAAATGGCTGGGCACGCGTGAGATGCATGCATCTACCATATGGTAGCATTACTGGTCAGGCTGATGCATATGCCTAAGTGTTTGAGGCCTCTAAAATTAAACCACCATAGCTTGAGACTTCCAAGAACTTAACCACCTGTAACAGGCAAAGGGCCAGCAGAAGCGCCGTATACGGCGCGTACCTTCGCTGTGTGTAACTCCCGTATGGTATCCGTGGTAGTAGCAGAGGGGGCTCCCGACGCGCCCGTCTCCGTGAGCTGCTACCTGACGCCCCTCTATAATATAATTTATAAAAGGACTCTCAAAACCAGCTCCCCGGGAGTAATATACCCCTGCTACAGAGTGTATTAGAATCATAGATCATACATGTAAATGTATTCCCTATGCCCGGTACTCTGAGGCATGTAAAAATGGTTGTTACATTTCCCCCCCCTCAATGAAAACCCATCCCCGGGTTTGTACCAAGAGAGTAGACTTTTCATGAGTTCCAAAAATGAATAAGTGAACCTTTGTGTCTTGAGCAGATGATCAGTCTGCCTTGAAAGCAGCAAAGGCAAAAATTCCCGCATTTTTTCTGAAAAGTGTGAGTATATTGATGTTGCAATGAATACACGTAACAGGCCCTGTTTCAGGCTCTGTTATTCAAATAAGACAGTGTCTTATCTGGTCATGTGGCCATTGTGAAATGAAAAGACAAGGAGAATTATTGGGGCAAAAAATCTTCCTTGTAAGCACAGAGTAATTCAGCTGTTAGTGTACCCTCTAACATGATTGAATCTGGCTCCCACATGTTATGGTCCCATGAATATCTTCCCATTTAATAAGATATTCATATACAGCTTTCTGCTTCTTAGATCTATGCTTAGAAGCCTGTCTGGTGGTGACCATGCGAACGCGGTGGGATACAATGCATTCTACACGAAAATATTCTTCACCATCCACTACAAAAAATAGAGGAGGTGGTTGGGTACGCCCGTCTCTGTAACACTTCTTAAGAAGTGATACATGAAAAGCATCATGTATACGGAGATTGGCGGACAGCTCAAGTCTGTATGCCACATTGTTGATTTTCTCAACAATTTTAAGAGGACCAATCCACTTTGGCATGAGCTTAGGTGTACCAGGCAACCTAAGTTTGACATTCTTTGAGCTGAGTAGAACTTCATCACCAATTGAGAGATCCAACATGCCTCCTTTTCTTGTTAGCAAAGGCTGTTTGCCTTTGTTGTGCAACTTGGAGAGCTTCTTTTGCATCTCTCAAGCCTTGTTGCATGTTTGTAATGAAAGTTTCTACGGCAGGAACTTTTGAGGGCGCTTTAATTGGCCAAGAAAGAGTTTGAGGGTCCCTTCTGTAAATCAAACGAAACGGGGTAGTTTTGGTAGACGCGTGATAGGGATTATTGATAGCAAACTCAGCCATAGCTAAGCATGTATCCCAGTCGTCCTGTTGAGGACTGACATATCTTCGTATCATGTCTTCCAGAACCCTGTTCACTCTTTCCGCTCGTCCATCCGATTGTGGATGGAAAGAAGATGATGTGTGACTTTTAATGTCACAACAAAAATTCCTTCCAGAAATTACTGGTGAACTTTGCATCCCTGTCGGACACAACATTCTTTGAGGAAGCTGCTTGCTCCCAGGTAAGCACATCAGGACGCCCTGACTCGCCTGCCCCAAAGTTTAAACACTTTTCCAACCTTCATGATGCTCTGAGGACGCACATGCATTTAAAACACAGACTCGGAAATGTTAACACAGAGACAGGATACTACTCTTATTACCTAAGCCTGCTTCCTACAGTCCATAAGAAGGTTAGCAATGCCTTCTGGACCATGCCAAAACTTTCTTTAAAATGAAACAAAACGTTTTCAACTACCGCACAGGTACCCTCTTCAATCAAAAGCATGCAGTGCGCTTTAAAATGTCCATCAGCCTACAATGTCCCCTCTGTGGGGAGCCAGACAGTGCCCTTCACATTCTTTCAGGACGTAAACACTCCGCCATGTCAAATATGGTAACCAAGCACCACAATATTGCCAGCAGAATCCTCCTTTTAAGTTAAGGATGTCAGCAAAGGCCCTCTTGGAGCAGGCCTTGCCTCCATGGACATTGGCAGCGCAGATTGTCTTGCTTTACAGAACCTGCAGATCCCTGAACACTCAACAAATAGAACCCTTCCCAAATACATTTTCCCTTGTCGTTTCCCTGACAAACAAAGGCTCACTTCTAGTTGCCCTGATGCAATTTTAGTTGTTCCAATGAAAAGAGTGACAAGGATCAATTCCCAATATCCATTGAGAAGTAGAGGGGGGCACGGGGGGAACAGGGAGCACTCAGCGCCAGCCACAGCCACTCCACCTACTTCCAAGGTCCGTCCCTGGGCCCTGGTCAGCTCCTCCCAGAACAGAGGCATGTTCATCTTGTGGAGGTCAAATACTGTGAAGACACCAGGCCTAAGAATCAGCTGGAGGCCTCCAAGCAACAGCAACGCGACCTATGTAGCCATCTTTCAAGGGCCTCAGGTCAAGTCACCCTCCATAACATTATGTTAGGTGTGGGAAAAGTCATCTACACCCTCCACACTCTGGAGAGCCTCTTGAAGAGCTTGGTCTTAAAACTCATACAGCCACCAGGCTTGCTCTGAAGTTTCATGCCTGTTCCGTCCAGTACGCTTATTGACTTTCTAGCACCAGACGCGCTCTTGAGAAGACTCCTCTCAACTCTCGTCACCAAGATCAGGCACGGGCTACTGCTAGCAACCCTCCTAATCTCCATTGACTTATTCCTTTTGTTTCTCTTGGTGAAGGGGATACACGGTGCCTCGGCCCTAGGTATCCTCTTTTCCTTAATTGATGTGGGGAGTGTTTTCACTGCCTGCGTAATTTTTCTTTTCTTTTCTTTTCTACAATAGCCTTTGAGTAGCCATGATGTACAAACACATGGTCCCTATATAGTTGAGCTACTCCCTGAGCTGAAATAGTGGTGGTAGTAGGGATGATATGCGTCATCTTTGTAAGACGGTCAACAACCACAAAGATGGCATCATGGCCCTCCTTAACACAGAGGCTACAGCCACCTTCATGCTTCTGCCAGCAATTGGCAGGCATATGATAACCAACTTCTACAGAACTCCTCAATGCTTACCCATACCTTTGCTATAAGCTCGGGACCATTCCAAAAAGCAGACTTATCTATGACAAACCCCAATCCTGGGCCAGCCAGGAAACTGTCCTCCCCCAGCATACCTGGGATTTACAAATTGTTGCAGTCTGGAGTACGGCTGCAAGAGTTCACTTGAATAATCAGAACCACACCTGGCTTCAGGATCTAGCCAAAGCCATCCCAGAGGCCAAATGGATTATCAGTAACGTTAGTAACAACCCCATCCAGAACACAAGACATAGAGTGATGCTTGGGATAAGGAAATGTGAAAAACTCCCCTTAGACATGAACCATATTTCCAAGGTTTCCCAAAGATCCGCCTCAGACATTACCGTCGAAGCTCCTTGTTAGTCCCATCCCAACCTCCAGCTTAAAATTGCAGATTGGAGGTCTTGGGCCTAGACAGACGGCTGTTGCCAGGTCCAGAACGGCAAGACAGTTACAGGGTCAGGTGTGTACCATCCTATGATTGATTAACAAAATCTAGTTGAAAGGAAAGGAAAAGAAAAGAAAAATTACGTAGGCAGAGGAAACTCTCCCTACATCAATTAAGGAAAAGGGGACACATTAGCTCAGAAGAGCCTTGAATCCCCTCCACCACAAAGCTACAAAAAGAAGATTCTAATGGGGACCTGGAGGGTTATTGGAAGCACCCGGCTCCATAACCTGGCTGCAGAAGTTTTTTTGTTTTCAATAGCACGCCTAATGGTAACAAGCTTGTTGGCATACATAACAGAATGGGCATGATGCTTGCGAGCATGTTTATTGGCGCGCTGTTGGTCAAGTCCCAGTTGTTTCAACTGGTTAAGGGTGTGCTCAGTGTAGCAGGTTCCACCGACACCCAAAAGTTGAACCTAATGGCGCTGGTATTACCAATACCATAGGAAGAGCTGAGCTGGATACCATTGCTGCTGCGCTCACTCATGATTACACATATTGCCACAGATAGCCTCAGCTCACTTCACCAACTCAGAAAGCAAATCCTGTACCCAGAGAAGCATAGACATTACGTGCAAGGAGATGTTCTGAAGGAAATTTCAAACCTTGCCTGAGCCTCCCAATCACATATGTTTCTGCAAGGTCAAGTATCGTGCTAGAATAGCTGGGAATGAATGTGCAGATCAGATTGCTAAATAACAGGCCTCCCTCAAAGATGGTAACCTGACTGATACTGGAATCCCTAGCGCTGGCCCAGAAGGAAACCCCTTCCACAACACAACCTGACTGGCTCGGGGAAGAGAAAGATTCTAGGCCATCTCAATCCCACCCTTCTTCTCCCCGTCTGAGGTGCCTCCCAGACCTTCAAAATGCTCTGAAATCCCATATGTATGTTCAGCACAAGCTGAGCTATGCTGACCGGAAGCCAGGCTACTACAATTATTACCAGAGCTTGCTACCTCATGTAAACAAAGGCATCAGCTGTGCCTTTTGGAATATGCCCAGCCTCTCAACTCGAATGGAACGCACTGTCTTCCAATACCGCATAGGCACCCTATACAATCAGAAACATGCAGTCCGATATACAAGATCCACTAGCCTTACATGCCCTCTACCTGATTGCCATCACATGGATAGCGCTCTCCAAATCCTATCTGGCTGCCAATGCCCCGTCATGCGCAACATGGTAACTGAGCGTCACAATATTGCTTGCAGGATGATTTTGAAACTGGTCAGTGAAGGCTCCTATGGGGCCAATCTTGTGCAGTTGGATGCGGGCAACACAAACCGTTTGGTCCAGCACAATCTGCAATTCCCTGAGCAAGAGCTCTAATCGTGCTGTACATTCCTACCTCTTCAAGAGGTTTAAAGTTTAAACTCATGATTCCTATTCAAACCAGACGCAACTCCAGCCGCCCTGATGCGATCTTGGTCACTCCTCACCCAACTAACCCATACAGACCATCCACTCCACCCTCACACCGGGTACTGCGCAGCATGGGAAGTAGCACAACTCCAGCCCGCCATATCCACTTGATAGAAACTAAATACTGTGAAGATACGAGGCCTGGTGCCCAGCTAAAAGCCTCACAGCAACAACACAGCGACCTGTGCAAACAACTCCAAGGTGCAGAGATTGCTATCCACCCAATCCTCCTGGGTGTGGGTGGGACTATTTACACTGCCCATATCCTTGATCAATTCAAAAAATTAGGGATTGCCTCAGAGATCTGAAACACTTGCAAGAAAACTCCATGCCCATTCTGTACAATTTGTGCACAAACTTACCTCTACCAGACGTGCCATTGAAATCAAAAACACTCATCATAGCTCTGGTGCACTGGGACTGCATGCTTCCAGAAACCCACCAGACCCACGCTAGCTTCCTTTTTACCCTCTGGTGAGGTAGGCTCACGGCTCTTTGGGCCAATGTGTATCCTTTTTCTTAATTGATGTAGGGAGTGTTCTCACTGCATGCGTGGTGTTTTCTTCTTCATGGATATTTTGTGTGTGGCTGGTATAGTCCAGCAAGCCGAGCAGCCAATCTACCTGGCTGAAGGGCTGGAGGCTGACAATCCCATTGGAACCTTTGAAACCTCAACTAACTTGTCTCATACTTGCAAAGAAAAGAAAAGAAAAGTCTACGCAGGCCACAGGCTGCGTGCATTTAGGAAAGGTCCCTTAAATAGCAAGCTAGCAAAGACTTCACCAAGGGTCCCTCAAAACTACATTAGCTAGAGCTAGCCTAGGAGAGGGAAGAGACAGAACCAATGAGGATTGGGCGGGTTGTCGGCAATGCCCCGAGACGCCCGGACTCTCCTTCTCCTTGTATCCACCTCCGCGCACCCCGCGCCCCCCCCCCCCCCCCCGAAGCCCCCAGTAAGCAAAGAGCATGTCTGGTGTTAATGATAGTGGTTAGTCTCTGTATGGTATGACAGCTCAGCTTGGAAGCTAGGGATTTTGCTTTGTGTTTGGATAGGCCCAAATTGACAAGAGGTTTGATCGTGCATACATTGTAAATAGTGCCAGCCACACCAATCAGGATGATGTGTAGATTCACTTTGTTGTTTGGACTCCTTGAGCTGCGGGTTTTAAGTATGGTTATAGTGTGAGCATGTTGAGTTGCTGCAGTTTCTAAAGTGATGAAAGGGTTGGTATCTGGACAAAATTTCAGTTCAACGAGGGGAATGTCTCTGTCTTGAGGAGGGATCTTAGAAGGATCAAGGTGAGCTTGTCTACCTGGGATAGATCTCACAAAGATAACATCAGGGCGGCTCTGGTGCCGGGCAGAGGAGCCAGTACCATTAGGAAAACCCAGTCTGGAATGGCTCGTGAGATGTTTTCTGGGACTTGTATCCCTGTGTCTAGTGTAGGTTTGTAGGGCCCTTTGGTGAGGCCTCTGACTTTAAGTTAGGGGTTCTTTCCTTAATGCACGCGGCCTCGAGACTGCGTAGACTTTTCTTTTCTTTTCTTTTCTTTCCCTTGATCCAAGAGTCTCTCATTACGGCAGGCATCCATACCAATAAGGGATGAGCCAAACCTGCCTTTGCTAAGGGCTGATCTCAACAATAGCGGTTAGTCTGTGCATGGCATGACAGTTCAGCTTGAAAGCTAGGGATTTTGCTTTTTGTTTGGATAGGCCCAAATTGACAAGAGGTTTGATCGTGTACTCATTTTAAACACCAACACCATATGTTGAGCTGAATTGGCAGCAATTGCTGCTGCCATCACGCACTCTTACTCACACATTGCTTCAGACAGTCTCACCTCTCTTCATCAAATATGTAAACAAATTATATATCCTGAGAAGCACAATCAACACAAGAAAGAAAAGAAAAGAAAAACTACGTAGGCAGAAAAGACTCTCCCTACATCAATTAAGGAAAAGGAGACACATTGGCTCCAAAGAGCCGTGAGTCCCCTCCACCACAAAACTTCAGAACAAATCAACACATTCAAGGGGATGTACTAAAAAATGTATCTACTCTCATTAGGAACTCGCAAACCAGCATCTATGTATACAAAGTTAAATCTCATGCTGGCATTGCTGGCAACGAATGCGCAGATGCTATTGCAAATTATCAAGCAAGCCGAGCCAATAATAGTGTGGCTGATACTGGAATTCCTGGCGCAGGTCTCGGCGGAAATCCATTTTCTCACTTATTTTGGTTAGCCAAGGAGGAAAATAAAGAACACACCGCTGGCATATCCACAGTTCCTGCACCCAATCCTAAAATCACCTACCTCCCCAATCTTCAAAATGCTCTCAAGTCTCATATGCATACAAAACACAGACTTGGATATGCCAACCCCAAAACAGGCTACTACTCTTATTATCAGAGCTTATTACCTCATGTTAACAATAAAAACAGCAATGCCTTTAGGAATATGCCTTGTATATCCTCACCTATGAAGCGCACCATTTTACAGTATCGCACGGGCACCCTCTATAACCAAAAACATGCAGTGCGCTTCAAAAGGCCCACTAACCCATTTTGCCCTCTCCCAGGCTGTCATCAACTAAACAGCGCACTCCACATGCTTTCAGGCTGCCAAAATCATATCATCCCCAGCATGAAAACTGGACGCCACAATCTTGCTGGAAGAAAGATCATCAAAGCTCTCAGCAAAAGCCCTTGGGGAGCAGGCTTGGTTAACATGGACATAGGGAGTAATAATAGGTTGGCACAACATCCAAATCCCTGCACATGCATCTAACAGAATCATACCTCCATACCTCTTTCCTCGTAATTTTCCACAGAGATCTAGACTCACCTCCAGCCGTCCTGATGCTATACTGATTACTCCCTATAAAGCCAAAGCCATTCCTTCTTCTCCTTCTTCCACTCGCTCACACCATGCGTTACGCAGCAGGCACAACCCAACACAGAGGACCACACGAGCCAACCGCGTGAGACAGCCCCACCAACTCCATGTAAACCAGCGGCATGTGCACTTGATTGAAATTAAGTAATGTGAGGACACGAGGCCTGGACAGCAGTTGGAGGCGGCACAGCGGCAGCATGCAGACCTCTGCAAACTCATTAATGCAAAAGTTGTGACGCTCCACACCATCCTTTTGGGTGTTGGTGGGACCTGCTACACTGAGCACACCCTTAACCAGTTTAAACAACTGGGACTTGACCACCAACGCGCCAATAAACTTGCTAAAAAAAACTTCATGCACATTATGTTCAGTATGCAAACAAGCTTGTAAGCATTAAACGTGCTATGGAAAACAGTTATGCTTCTCAAAGCCAGGTTCTGGAGCCGGGTGCTTCCAATAACCCTCCAGATCCTCATTAGCTTTTTGTTCTTTGTAGCTTTGTGGCGGAGGAGAATTACAGCTCTTCTGAGCCAATGTGTCTCCTGTTCCTTAATTGATGTAGGGAGAGTTTGCTCTGCCTACGTAGTTTTTCTCTTCTTTTCTGGTTATAGTGTGAGCATGTTGAGTTGCTGCAGTTTCGAAAGTAATGTAGGGATTGTTGTCAGGGCAGAATTTTAGTTCAACAAGGTGAACGTCTCTGTCTTGAGGAGGGATCTTAGAAGGATCAAGGTGAGCTTGTCTGCCTGGGATAAACCGCACAAGGATAACATCAGGGCGGCTCTGGTGCCGGGCAGAGGAGCCAGTACCATTAGGAAAAACCCAGCCCGGAATGGCTCGTGAGATGTTTTCTGGGACTTGTATCCCCTGATCCAGGAGTCTCTTTATGGCAGGCATCCATACCGATAAGGGATGAGCCAAACCTGCCTTTGCTGAGGGCTTTAACACAGAAGCTAAGGCCAACATGGTGTCTGTTGGTGTGCATACCACTCATAGTTGGATTTGGACATCAGAGGACAACATGATGAATGCTTGCAAGAAAACTCCATGCCCATTCTGTACAATTTGCGCACAAACTTACCTCTACCAGACGTGCCATTGAAAATAAAAACACTCATCATAACACTGGTGTCCTGGAGCAGCGTGCTGCCAGAAACCCACCTGATCCACATTAACTCCCCTCTCATCTTCTGGTGGGGGAGACTCACGGCTCTTTGAGCCAATGTGTCTCTCTTTCCTTAATTGATGTAGGGAGAGTTTTCTCTGCCTACGTAGTTTTTTCTTTTTCTTTTCTTGCTTACATGTGCACATATCATGCAAGGATGAGCGGTTGCTGTTTTGAAACTTTGCAATGCGTACATGACCAGTGGTGCCGAGAATTTAAGCACTGAGTATATCATATCATGAACATATCTGACATGGCCCCTTACACCATTTCCAAAATAATGCTATTCTCTACTTCTCTGAAAATCATACAGACTTCTTAGATTTGTGTCAGACTTGGTCTCAATTTTTGATACTGGTTGAGCTTGTTTCACCAGCTGCCATCAGCCAGAGTCTCGGGCTGTAGGCCACCATTGTAAACCCCCTTGTAAACCCCCTGAAAATCATGTGGGAACATGGAAGTGTATTTTCTGGAATCTGACATTTCTGCATCCTGATGGAGTGCGAGGGGATGCACTTTTTCATGAAGAGCGACAGTGCATGATTCTCTTCAGCATTTGGCACTTCTGAACTCAGCTCAAGGACTTGTTTCCTTCTCTAGTCGGCCCATTTGTTCACAACTTTGGCTTGGTTTGGTTACAGGCACCTTTTGCTTCAGCCAAGTTGCCCTTGTAGGCAGGTACAGCTATGTAAGCCTATCTTATCCTATCCTTAACTAACTTCAAAGCACATTTTTGTCATGGCAGACTCCCGTCATGACATTGCGTTCCAAAGCCACTTAATCAAATATTCAGAGAAATTACATTCTGGCTGTGTTCATTCCACTAAACGTTTATTTCCTAAGTGAGAAGCACTGTCAAGGTAAGACATTGAAAGGAATTTAGATAAAAAAAAGTGGGAAGAAGCATGCACAACAGAAGTACTTCATGATGAACAGAAAGCATGGATTGAATAGTGAAGGCGGATGGTCGCCTCAATGGCAAGGAATCCCTTCCTGCCCGCCTGTTGACTCCAACCTTCTTTCTCAGCACATCCTCTTAAAGCAAGGAAATCCCCCATGAAACACACTTTTCGGATCCTGAATTGAACCAGGTATTGGGGGCATTGAGACATGCTAATTAGCAGGTTTTAACCAGTTTGTGTTGAACTAGAAAAGGGTGGGCCAGCTGTGGAAGCGACCAGGTTGCTGTTACCCTCCTTGATTTTGGCAAACCAGTCTAGAGAATTCCAAGGTGGTGGTTTCAGCAACCCAATCCAGGCAGTCCATCTAATGACTCACATGAGCATGGAGGCAAGGGGTGCACTCTCTTTTTTTGGGTGACCAGGGAAAAGACAAGTACATGCTGGATCACGAGGATGCCCCATTCGGGCTGGAAATGCAGGCAGAGCCCATGCAAGGCAAGGGCGATGACAGCTCAGGCATTTTCTTCCTGAGGTGGCCACATTCATCCCTTTGAAACGGACAGGATGCCATGGAAAAGCACTGCTATGACGAAACCGAGGATTGACCCGGCGATCACCTGCAATTGCAAAGAGGACAGTAGGATGAACAATGGTTGCAAGGATATGACAGAGTTCATGCAAAGGCATGTCATTCATTGCTGCCTGCTATCTTGGACATGGCAAAATCAAATCTTAGCTTTCTGCTTCGCTACCACATGCAGCATGACGGAAGCGCTAGGCCAAAAGGACCAGGCCAAGGCTGGTGTCCGGATGCCACTGCAGCACCTTCTTTTTCCTATATTGCAGAACGGGGGGACTTGCAGCCAATCCCTTAGGCGTCCTTGCACACTCAGCCCGCTACATTGCATTCGTTGCATTCGGAGAAAACTGTGGCAAATCCTAGTACTTGACATGCTACTCGGCGCAAAGCATTTGTGCTGGGTGGTGAGCCTGAGGCTGAGAGACACTAACAAACATTTTTTTAATGGAACGTTTCTTGTTCCCCTCCCACCCTTGGGCCACCTGACATTGTGTCAACATTGTCTGCTCATGACCCATTTACAAGAAAGGGTTGCAACAGCAGCAAAAGCCGCGGATGAGTGTCTGGAAGACGGTCCCCAGCCATCCTATGATACTTTCAAATGTGCCCTAGTGTGCCCACTTCCAGTACACATAGAACGGACGCTCATCCATAACTGACCTGCTGCGGCGTGTGGCCAAGCTTCTCGCGGAGCATCATCCGCCCGTTTTCTGCATTCCCATTGCTGCCTGAGGCGGCTGCTTGCAGCAGCGGATGAGATTGAGGGAGCTCTGAAATGATTGCATTCAGTGCGACAGCTTGGTGCCCCGCATGTAGGCGCACACCCACAGCGTCATACCTGGAGGGGGGAGGGAGCAAGAAGGAGCCAGTTAGGACAAGGAGAAGGGTAGCAACCTTTGCACCTAGGAAGATGCTTTGCGACCTCGGCATCCAGGAGAATGAGTAGCAACAGAAGTAACTTCTGCACCTTTAAATGTCCTTTATTGCTCTTGATTCAAGAGTCTTGAAGAAAGCTCTGGCTTCACTCAATCTGGGTTCTTTGATCCGGACGACCTGATCCCCTTACATGCTAGTTGAGTCCTGACAGCACAGCTCATGATGGGAGCTTTATAGATGGTTCCTATGCACCACGAAGAGCTTATTACAATGCAATTTTATAAAGAAGTGAGGCATTGAAGTCCCTTACATACACATGGAGGTCAGAATTCCTGCAGGAATACCTGAGCAAGTTTATGTCAGGTACAAATGACAAGACGCCATCAGCACTTACTGGACGATAAGTGTCAAAACCAAGGCCACAGCAAATAGGCTGCTGCCGGTGCCTTCCCGGATGCCTACAGCTGTGGTGAGGCCAACTACAAACGCGCTGTGAGCGCTGGGCATGCCTGCATTCCATACGCATGGGTCCACAAAGGGTGTGCAGGGGCATGATGCTTCCACTATGTTTGCAGGTTAGGAAAAGCAAGCAGCCCCTGCCAAGCCGAGCAATTGCCTTTCTCGAAGGAAAGCACGAGCAGAGCACAAGTTCTTGATTGCACCTACCCCCAGATCCCCACAGCCTCTCCCAATGCAATTCTTTCGTCTCGTAGTAGTTGATGAGGAACTTGATAATTTGGGAGACCGCAAAGCAGAGGACAGCCACGAGGAAAGGGCTGCAGTTGTGTCAAGAAGAAGAGATGTGTAGCTAGGTTGAAACAAATAGAGCGGAAGGGCTCTGGAGAGCTTTGATGGAGGCACAGTCAGAAATGTCCCTTTCTAAAGAAAAGAGCACCACCGCACCCGTTGTGAAACAGGCCCAAAATCCCACTCTCTGATGAGCTCTCCAAATGCAGGGCGCTGGAGTTGCTGAATACCATAGACCGCATCCTCTCATCCAGGAGGAACCTCATGGTGCCCAGGGAGACCAGGAGCAGCCAGGCACCCAGCAAGAAAGTAACCCCCCGTGTGTACACCACCCTGAAAGAGTTATCAGAGGGGCATGGTGGAATTTGGAGGGGCCTCGCACAGCGGCTTCACAGTTATAAAAGAAATAAATAATAATAGTTAACGCAAGCCCTGTTTTCTGGTCCGTAAAGAAACGAGCTTAGTGAGTCCCGGAAAGTAGCATTTATTTTCTGTAGTTCTGGGGAGGATGGATTCAGATGAGGATGAACTGAGGGAGATGAGGGAGGCCAGGGCAGCGAGGGGAGCTGGCCCCAGCTTGGTAAGGAGGAGGAACTGAACTGAGCTACCTGTAGGCTTACCATGTTTTCAGAGTTTGACCTTTGCAAGACTCGTTGAGTGTGCATGTGAGTTTGTGTGTGCAGCACTTCTTCCAGCTTTCTTGTGTAATTGTGCCTTATTGTGCGTGCATTGCATGCATGCGTGCGTGCATATGCGTGCGTGCCTGCGTGTGTGCGTGCGTGCGTGCGTGTGCGTGCGTGTTCACAAGAAGGAATGGAAACTGTGTTTTTATGCATTAGTTATCAACTCACCGATCTTGTGTCCACTGGGCATGATCGCTTGCCAGCACTCTACTAAAAACTATCAGCAGCAGAGTGCTTGCGAGAGCGAGAATCCTTTAACATGCTTCCTCGAAGCAAACATTAAGACGTACTGCCACATCTGTATGTTTACAAACGCATTTGTTCCATTACAGCGACATAACAACATGCAATGCATGTCTGACAGAGTGTGCTGAGAGAGGGTGTTTCGTGAGAAAATTGTGCTTGCGTGAGCTAATGCGCTTGTGTGCGATGATCATGCCTGTTCAAACACATATCGCTGTTCATTTGCAATCTTTTCAGCCAGAGAGCTGCAGGAAGATAGTATGCCAACATGTCCTGCTTATGTGCTTGACGATTCACATGCGTGCAGTCCATGCTCAAAGAGAAGGAGCGGAGAGCTCAGGAGGATGCCCAACGGAATGCAGCCCACTTTTCAGACGCACCCTCTAGGTACTTTCATCAACCAGTCGTCCTTCCAGTATCTTGCTTTGTCTTAGCATGCTACTTGAAGGACCTTGCCAAGCATTGCCTTCAATTTCTTTGGGAGGACCACACTTCATTACTGGTCCAAGGCCTCAATCCCCTGGGCTGACTCGGATGCTTTGCGCAGGCCTGGACCAAGTTCAGCGGCAAGCAGACCCAGGGAGGTGGAAGATGAGGATGCGCCGGTAAGCTCGTGACCATACCCCTGGCTTGTGACCAGCATGCCCTTTACGTGCTCCTTTCCTGGTCCTTATCTCCTGAACCATTCGCGTGCAACAAAATTGGTTGTCTAAATGCTCTTGATTGGGCTGCAAGTACGCCCAACTAAACCTTCATGCTGGGTGAAGTCTATTGGAACTCCAGTAATGGTCGCAGCCAACTCCAGCTTTTGTTGACATCCCAGTCCCACTAGGGGACCATACGGACGCGCCACCGGTTTGGGTGGATTTGTGCATAGAATTAGTATTTCGACGCATGTCTTAACTGGGCAATCCCCTGCCCTACGGGACTCCCTTCAACTGTTTCTTTGAGCAGCTAGACAGGTCTGGACATGAGCATTGACCTGAGCTGTTTGCTTTAAGGAGGCAGGATCATGTCCTTACTCAACTACTGAGGAGGATATCCTGAGGGATCCCACTGGGCTGTTCCTGGGATGGCAAGGATTGTTTGCAAGGGCTTTCTTTGCTCGGGCTGATCGGCAAGGGCTCAGTGTTTCTCATAAGGTTTTGGGGTTCGTAGCAAATTGGCTACACAGGGTGCTCCTGCTCAACAACAGTGTAGCAAAGTTTAAATTTGTTTTGCCAAATTTTTGGCTACGCCAAACAATTGGCAGATGTGCTAATGTATCATAGCTACAAACAATACTTTACAAATAAACAAATTTTCCACACTTGGCGCCCACAATGTGAACGCCCCCTCATTTCCCTTAAGAGAGTGGTCAGTAGCTCTGTCTTCTGATTACCGTACAGAAATCAACCCATCCCGCACCCCCAAAAAAATATTTAGTTTTGCAACCACGCATCAACAGCGCAGCTCAAAAATAATTATTTACAATATTGCGCATCAACCACGCAGGGGCTTTTGGCCCACAATGCACAACAAGCATCTGTTTAAAGGCACCAACAGTTCAAACATTAAATCCAGTGCTAGGTGGTACCAGTTGGACTTGGGAACACGGCACTTGGAGGAAAGGCGCTTCATGTGAGCTTTTTCCTTGTACTTGCTGGACACTGTGCCCAGTGATGGTGTTGCGTCCTTGCAGCAGCAGTACAACACAAAGGCTCCATTTGGAAAGATGCTCGCAAGGTTGCATGCATGTGGGTTTGCATGGGTGGAGTGCACCCATTGGGATGTGCAGTGCACACGTGAGCCTGCAGCTTGCATGCTCATGTTCAGTGCACTCATTGGCATGTGCAGTGTACCCTGCACAGCACTGAGCACACAACACCTGCAGGAGCTGCGGGAGGGGCTGCTGCGGGGGGGCGGGGTAGGGGGGGCCCCTGACCACTCATATCACTCGCTGTCCAAAGCGTTATTTTTCACAATCACGCGCTACCGCGCACCCTCAAAATAAATATATATATTTTTTGTGCACGCAGTCACCGCGCACGGCAAAAAACGATAATTATGCGCGGTGATATAGTTTTGGTACGGTAGTTAGACAGGTCAAGTGGCCATATAAGAAAAGAGAGACCACTGCCTACTATCTATGCCCACAAACTTAAACTAAGTTGTCATCGTTATCAGTATCAAAGGTGGTGATGGGCTGCTGCTGCTGCTGCTGCTGATTGCCCAACTGGGCGCCGCTGCTTTGCAGCCGACCACTTTGCCATTGCCCTCTGAAATGGGAAATGCTCAGACTCCCACATGCGCTGGGTAGCAGGGTGAGGCAAGCATTGAGGTGCTGCACTTCCAAGCGGTTGAGTTTGTCATTCTCAATGAAGGATAGCTTGCTGAGGAGGCACTCCTTCTCCACTAAGCCGGGCACGTGCACAGTGGCTATGCCTGACAGAAGCACCCATGGACTGAGCTTGATGCGGAGGTGTACATTGCTGGCAATGCTGGTCCAGAGCTCTGATATGGACTTGCCCGTGTTTGCTGCTGCTGTGGTCAAGATACGACAGGCATCGTCTTCTTCCTCACGCAATTTGGTGCCGTGAATGGGGTAGAGAAGAGAGGACTGGAGATATGCTGGCTCGATCTCCGCCAATGCTGCAAACTTGATCATGATGCTGAGTCTGCTGCTGCTGTCTCCTGCTGCTGCCCCCCCTCTGCGCTTGCAGGTACAGTGCTTGCATGGACAGCAGTGGGCACATGTTGCTGCTACTGCTCCTGGTGCTCCTGCGGCATTGCTGCTGCTGCTGGTTGAGGAGATGGGGCTGGGCAGGGGCATGTTGGGCATTTGCCCAGACAATCTAAGGCTCATAATGAAGTCACAATAAACACATGGTAATTGTTGGCTGCGTGGGGTACTCCCCAGAAATTTCTGCGTCGCACGTTGGCGACGCAGGGTGCTCTGCCCTGTGTCGAACCCTGCGCCTACCACACATAATGTGGATCATTTCGCACCCCTGAAAAAAATATTTACTTTTGAATCCCGCCTTAATCCCGCAACTGCCTCAACATTTATTTTTGGGTGTCCCGCATGTTCCCGCAGGGCCAATCTGCCCGTTTTTGCCCTACACAAGAGCTGTGTATGACATCCCTGGGTTGCACATGCTGCACATGCTGCCGCTAAAAACAAAGACCTGCACAAGACTCCCTTCCACTCTCAGAAGAATGCTGCTCTTCAAAAAATGCATAATGTTCTGCAAACACTCCCCCTCATTTTCGAGAAACGCAGCTCTGCATTTTTGCCATGTTGCTTGATCAACAGCTTGAACTGATTGGCCTGCGCCTTCTGCTGCTGCTCTTGCTCCTACTTGCTAGAAAGGGGAACCTAGCTGTTGACGTCCCACAGCATCTCAGGGCCTTCTTCAATTATACCTTGTAAAATAAAATATTTTTTGTTCACAATCCCGCAATTTCCCGCAACCCAAAAGTAATTATTTTTTCGGTGTCCGCAGCCATCCCGTACCCCCCAAAAACATTATTTTTGCGGGATATAAATTTTGTACGGTATGTTGCCAAATCACGACGCGTCGCAGCTATGAAAAATGCTGCAAGGGCTCTTTGCAAGCAGGCTCATGCAAAGAGCACCTTCTACGTGAGAATCCACGAGGCTTGCAAGAGAAAAGCTGCCATTCAAAACACACCAGAAATGCACCTCGTTGGTGAGGATCTACATCCCTGTTGTTGAGGAATTGCACCCTATTGCTGAAATGTTCGTGATTGTGCAAAGCTAAGGCCAAGGATGCTTACAGAGCACCTTCAACATTGGGAAAAGGAAAGGAAAAAAAGGAATGTTGGTCCTGTCTACCCTCTCTGTGCCTCTGCAGGTCGTTGTAGACACTGCTGAGGTGGAGGATGCAGAGGAGGAGGCTGCCAACCAGCAGGGCCAAGGGGAGGAAGTCTTGTCAGACGACCCTGATCTGCGGATGGATGATGAGCTGCGGGCGCAGTTTCCTATGAGCTTTGGTGAGTGTCCCCTGCATTTCAGTGTAGATTTGCAGATGGCTGATAAGCTGTGTGCGCAGTTTTCCATGAGCTTTGGTGGGTGTTATTGCAGTTCAGAGCCTGATCTCCAGATGGATGATGAGCTACGAGCGCAGCTTCCCATGAGTTTTGGTGGGTGGTAGTGCAGCTCAGAGCGTTGACCTGCAAATGGATGGTGATCTGCAAGCAGGTTTCCTATGAGTCAGGCACCACACCCTTGTTTGGTTCCCGCCTTTTGCCAGCCAGCCCTCCTCTGCCAATTCTGAGCATACCACCTGAAAGCTAGTTTTAAAAGAAAAATTTCAGCGCTGAGCTGGTCCCGTTTGGTGAACCATGCTGCACGCTAGGCCTGTATCATATCATGATGTTTGTGCCCTGAGCCAGCCAATCTCACCTCCTGCGTGCTCTTACCCTCCAGCTGTACCCCCCAAGCCTGCAGGTGGACCCCTGAATGTGCCCTGAGTGCCCAGGTGGCCACCTGCTGCAAGCTAATGGGGGGCTGTTTTGGGGGGTGCTCCAAGTCATCTGAGAGGAGCGCTGAGGATAGGGAACGGTTTCTATAAATAATGTATGGAAGTTAGGCGCTTCAGCAAAGGCAGGAGTGAGGGGTCGAGTGTTCGATTTCAAAAAAGTTAAGATTTTTTGTGGACGGCTACAGATACGAGGGTGCAGGTTTCATTTCTGCATAAGTATGAAGAAGTTGTGCCAATCATCATTGCAAGCAATTGTAAAACCACAGCTTGTTTAAAATGATACCAAACACAATTGGCTCTCTCGGATGTGTCTCCTCAAGCAGGAATTTGGAGAAATTAGCTCCAAGGATTTTGCGGAGCACAGCAGCTCCTCCCTGGCACCCAGCATGGCAGGCTGCAGCGTCAAAGTTGATGCTGACAAGTCCATGCGCCGGCCAGGACAAACAGCGGGCACGAAGGTGGCCTTTTGGGGCCTAGCTGGACCTCCCTGCTCTTGTGTGCCTCTGCATGGGGCCTAAATTCGGCAAGCATCAGGGGCCCTCGCAACAACCCAAAATCACTTACAATATTACCAGCAGGCTCCCCAAACTCGCTGCTGCGATTTGGGCCTGAGCAGGGTCCCTCTCATAAATGCCATTACCAGGGGTGACCAAGAGGTGCAGGTATTGGGCACATGTAGCACTCCCAAATTTTTAATATTATTGATAGAGAAACATTTTAATACTTGAAACACGAGTTGGTGTGTCCAAATGAGAGGAATGCCATTTTTTTGTGCACAGAGCTCCACCTGAGCCACACCCCGGTGTTCCCAGCATGCCAAACCACCCCTTTCTTTCAAAAAAGGAACCCCCCATACTCAGAATTGGGCTTGAATGTGTCCAGCAGTGTATCACCCAAATGTGGCATACGTTGTGGCGTCTGACTTTGAGCTTGAATGACTGGTATGATAGGTTGACAGGTATACAAATTGAGCATTGATGGGTGGTCCTACAGTGCTTGTGAGAGACAAACCTGTGTGCCTTGAGAGAGGGCAGCTCTAGTATACGAGACGGTGATGAAGTTGAAGAGGGAAGGAAGCAAAGGGTGATTATGGGTTGCTTTTCACCCATCCGCATTTGTTCGATTGTTTTGTAACAGCAAGTAGAATCCCTGCTCAATGATATGAAGGCACGTGCCCTGCCCTTGTGACCACAGGTGGCCAAGAGGTGAAGGTGGTGAAGCCCGCCGAAGTGTTTGACAAGCACAAACGCAAAGAGCCATCCTTTGGTCCCCCACGCCCCCCACCCCGCCCCAGCCAAACAGATACCACTGCTGCGGCAGCTGCTGGTGCCAGCACAAGCGGCACGGCAGGGGTACAAGCATCATTGCCTCCTCGCTCCTCCGATGCAGGTGTGGGTGCTGTGTACAGTGTACATCTTTGTTTGAACATGCCATCCATAAAAGTTGGGTAAATTGCATTGAGCATTTGTCAATAAAGGCTCCAAAGGGGGCCAAAGATGCCTCTTTGGCCAAATGCTGAACCCTCTTTACGCAACCCTAGTCATTGGCCATGGCTGCCTGTATGTGAGAGTGTCTCCCGCATGCATGCCAAGACGTTTTGCTCTTTAAGCTCAGGAGTTCCTGCCCCAGTTCTTAAACTCACAATCTTATTCCAAGCAAGTCCTACCAACACATAATGCTTATCGCAACTGATGTTTAAGTGCCGCTCACCCCTACAGCTTGTGCGTGACTCGTCTGCAGAGGATGAAGATGGAGCTGGTCCTGCCGAAGCCACTGAGGTTAGTTATGAGAGCACAACCATCGTCACCACCTCCATCATCATCACCATCATCATCAATTCGCCATCATCAAACCTACCTCATCATCATCATTATCAGCAGCAGCAGCAGCAGCATCTTCCTCTTCTGCCTCTCCTTCTTATCGAGTGCACCATGCTCTTGCTGTTGATGTCTTGATTGACGTGTTACAGGTGCTTTTCTGACTTTTTTTTTGCCTGATCGTGCTCTCCTGTAGTCATGCTGGAGGTATGGTTTCGGTGTGCTGTAAAGGTAAAGCTTTAGAGCATGAAGCATATTTGCCAAAAGCACAAAACTGGGTCAAAAACAACCTGTCGGATGAACCGTGATAGAACCTTCATTCAAGATGCAGGTGCTGCCTCAGGAGGAGACGGAGAACAGCACGTTTTTGTGCTTGGATGGGGGGCATTGGAAGGGCATGATGAGGAAGAATGTGGAATAAAAGAAACTTACAAAAATCTGCAATGGCTTTCAAAATTCAAATGCTGCCCCAGGAGGAGGAGGAGGATGACCCTTACCAGCTGCCCATCTCACACGAGGTCACCCTGGGCAGCAGCCACAACAAGGCAGTGACATGTCTGGATATTGACCACAGTGGCAGCCGCCTGCTCACAGGTGCTTGTTCTTTTGATTGATGTCTATGACTTTGATGGTCTTGCCTTGGCCGCAAGTGGGCGCAACCGCACTGCCAGACTCTTGATTAGATTAAGATGCACCCAACTCACGCCTGTCATTTGCATGATTCCCGGACCACACCATCTGTGTCCATGATTTGAATGTTCATGCCATGTCCATGATATTGGGAAGTGCAAGGTCAAGACGATCGCTGAATTTTCAGACCACACCATCTGTGTCCATGACTTCAATATTCATGCCATGGCCATGACTTGGGGCATTGCACACCCAGGAATACAAGGACTGCAAGGTTAAGACACCGTATCTGCCTCTGTCTTTTTCAGGGTCCCTAGATTACACCATCCGCATCTACGACTTTAATGGGATGAAGAGTGACATGAGAGCCTTCAGGCAAGTTGTTTGCAGCCACTCTGACTATCACACAACAACTTGGTTACCTTACATATATCACATTCCGGCAGGGGCAATGAGCCCCTTTAATGCCCTGTTCATGAGCTGTGCAGTGAAACATGCATGTTCACACTCCATTTTGCTCTTGCATATGAACATTTGCAAGAATGGCATCACAAAAAGAAAAAGAAAGCTACTGTTCAGAAGTGCACGAAACCCAGCTGCTTGATTGATCCGCAATATGAAGGCCTGCTCAAAATCATCATTTTCATTTAGAGAAATGCAGCTTTAAAAACATGCTTGAGGTCCAATTGCACGCGCTGCATGCGCTGCTCCAACATCCCAGGACGTGCTCAATTTTCACGCTTTCAAAAAGGCTGTGATCAAAGAACAGAGTCTAGCTACTCACGCTGCTCCTACAGGTTAAAACCCATCAAACACAATCCATCACCTTTGCTTAATGACGCTCAAAGATGAATGTCCTTTTGCATACTGTTGTCGTTCCAAGGACCTCCTTAAGAAACACAAGTCCTTCACTCATACCCCCAAAACACCTCAAAATAATTATTTTTCACTTTCACGCACATTCCTGCACGCTCAAAAACAATTGTTTTCCCAGGTGTCCGCAGTCATCCCGCACCCCTCAAAAACATTATTTTTGCGGGATGATATACATTATGTACGGTATCTGCTGCCGCGTGCAGGCTTATCTCGAATGATGCATGCCTGGGACTTGCTTGAAGGCTGTTGCTACACAGTGCACTTTTTTAATTGACCTTCAGGGCTGTGTTTTGCTTTGGATATTCTGGAAAAATACATGCTCTAGAAAACGCGTATTATTTTGTGTGGCATTGAACCAGTCACTGTTTGCCAGTGGCCAGTGCTGGTCATGCCCAAGCTTGAAGGCTTTCCATTCCCTTTATTGGTGGGCCAGGATGGAAATGTTTCTACATGAGCATTGCATGAAAGGGTCCTGTTCTGCTCTCTCTTGGCGTACAACTGACTTGCTGCTGCGCACAGAGAACGCTTAACACTTTGCACCTCAGAAGTGTGCTTTGCATGGAGGCACCTTAATTGCTCCTGCTCTGTTCGCTCTTCTCTGACGCGCAGAGCTCCCAACACTATTGGCAGCAGTTAAATGTGTAGGTCAGAGGGGGTGTACATGCATCGATTTGCGTGAACAGTTTCCGAGGTTGCTGTTGCTGCCTGGTCCTCTGTCCTCTCTCAGCTGGCCTGCTGCCGACCTGCATGCAGAGAGCTTGAGCCACAAGAAGGCCATCCTGTGCTGTCTGTGAGCTGGAGCCCCAGTGGAGATCAGTTCATGGTCGTCACTGGCTCACCCAGGGTAGGTCTGTACCGACAGAGCTGAATGCCTATGAGTCCATGTTCAGATTGCACCGGTTCTGTCGTCAGTCTGCAAAACTGTGTAGAGTGCCGTGGGGTTGTGCAGGGCGCAGGCCCTTCTGCCTGCTTGCCATATGGACGCATTTCATTTTGATGGTGCATGAAACATTTGTTGGGGGCAACAGGCGCCTCAGGACCTCTGGAACATAACACACTAACTTGTGCGCATCCAAAAAGTCAATCCCTTTGCGTTCAGAAATTTAAAGTATGCAGGAAGTGAAGGTCCATGATTGGCGAAAAAATAAAGTTGTGAAAAGAATAAGAAAAATGTGAAAAATGTGAGTCAGCAAGCATGTCTGTTGCCGATTTCCAGCCAGGCCACTGATTGAGACCATTTAGATTTTAATTGAAGCGTTGTGTTCCGCCGCAACTCTGTCAGATTGGGGGGCGGCAGCTTGCAGCATGAGCAAGCTCAAGCGGAGGCCCTTCCTTTCGCGCCCACATCCGTCCCAATGGATTCCCCCACCGGCACGCTCCCCCTGGGGTGCCTCCCTGCAAGATCTGACACTGCAGCATGATTAGACAACCTAAGAGCAGCTTAAGTCCAGGAGCGCTGGTCACATGGTGCCAGTTTGAAAACCCTTTTTTCCTGCCCAAAAGGGTGCAAAGTAGCCTCTGAGCCACACCGAGAACCTCCATATGCCATTCTTTCAGCAATTCTCAATGCTTGGGACATAAAAAGCATGTTTGGTATGCTCAGGGCATGCAAAGAGATGGATACAGAGCCTAGAAGTGCACTTGGCTACACATAGGGGGGTCCAGCCATGGGGACGACCGATTAAACTCTTGCTTGAACGGACTCCAATTGGAATTTTCCTATTGAATTACAAAAACACGGTTGCACATATGTACAATGTTAATATACCTTCATCATCATTCAAGGTAGCACATTTTGATGGAGCTTTCATCCCAAACTGTTTCGCTGCTCTCAGGCCAAGCTAACTACGGCAATGGCCTTGCTTTAGGAGCATTTATGCGTGGGGACGTGGAGATGTGTGCATCACTTCATTTCCTTGCCTTCTTCTATTGGTCTCTGGCTAAGCTTTATGGCCGCAATAGCCTTAGCCTGGGAGAGTCTTATGTGCAGGGTCGTGGAGACGTGAACGAGAGCTTGCTTCTTCGATTGTTATCTGCTGATATCACGACCGCAATGCATCTACTCTGGAAGAGGTCAATTCGTATGGTCGCGGAGGCGTGAGCAATAGCTCATTTCTGTGCCCGTTTTCTGCTGACCTCAGGCTAAGCTGTATGACCGCAATGGCCTTACTCTGGGAGAGTTCATGCGTGGGGATATGTACATCAGGGACATGAAGAACACAAAGGGGCATGTGACAGGGCTGACGTGTGGACAGTGGCATCCTACTGACAGAAACACGGTAAGCTGCTGCTGTCGATGCGGGTGCTGTTCCTGTGTGTGTGTGTGTGTGTGTGTGTGTGTGTGTGTGTGTGTGTGTGTGTGTGTGCAATTATATGCTGATTGTATGTGTTGTGAGGTAGGAACATGGCCAGAATGTTGTTTGCATGTGCATGTGTGCTTGGGCATGTGCTGACGTTTGTGTGCGGCAGCAGCGTGCGTGCGTGCGTGCGTGTGTGTGTGTGCGTGCGTGTGTGTGTGTGTGCATGTGTGCGTGTGTGTGTGTGTTTGCGTGCTCGTGTGCTGTTCATGCATGGTCCAAACAATGAGTGTTTTCAACGCAGAGATGATGGCGACCTTTGTATGGCATTGTGATGCACTTGCACAAAAGTTGAGACTTGCAACTTGAGGTGGGCAAGAATGAAACAGGGCGCCAAGATGCGGGATGAAACAGGGCGCCAAGATGCGGAATGAAACAGGGCGCTGGCATGCGGAATGAAGCAGGGCGCTGACATGCGGAATGAAACAGGGCGCTAAGATGCGGAATGAAGCAGGGCGCTGACATGCAGAATGAAACAGGGCGCCAAGATGCGGAATGAAGCAGGGCGCTGACATGCAGAATGAAAAAGGGCGCCAAGATGCGGAATGAAACAGGGCGCTGACATGCTGAAGCAGGCCAAGATTTCATTCATCCTGAAGGCCATGATTTTGAAGGCCATTTTTGAAGGCCAAGATTTCTTACATCCTGGATCTAGCTATCCAACCTGTGGTGTGTATGTGTAGGCAATGACAAGCTCAGATGACGGCACCGTGCGCATCTGGGACACCTCAACCATTGAGCAAAAGACCGTCATCAAGCCCTCGCTAGCAAAGCCAGGCCGCACGCCTGTCACCACGTGTGCATACGGGGCCGAAGGGCGGCTCATTGGGGCTGCTCTTCTTGATGGCAGCATCCAGCTATGGAGTGTGCAAGGTGCGCAGGGGCTGCTGTTCTGGGTTTTTAGGTAGGAGTGTGCAAGGTACTAAAGTGCTGCTGTTCTAGAAGTACTCATTTTGTGATCCTTCAGTGCCCTGGAGCCATTGCATTTGCTTGAGCCTACCCAACCCTTGCACAGCATGCGTTTAAAAATGCCGCTGCCCTCCCTTGAGCCGACAGGGCATCATGCTCAAATGAATCTCCATACAACCCATGATCAAAAATGAGACGTTGCGGGTGCCTAGGTATCTGGGTGCTAACCTCATCACCTAGCTCCCTGCCTAATCATTTTCTTGAGTTAAGGGTCTGATCACACTTGCAAATTGTTTTCCTCGTGCATGCGGCACAGGCAAGTTCGGCACTTCAGCCGCAGTAGGCAACGTACCTGTGCCCAAGCAACAGATGCTGGGCAAGCAGGTGCGTGGTTTTGTGAGCGTGTCATCGGTTCTGGGCAGAGCAAGCTAGTGTGCGCAATCTAGTGTGTGTGCTGTGCTTTCTGACTCAACGCTATCTATAGTTTGTGCGCGTTACTGAAACCGGGCACAGCTACGGTAAGCTGTGTTCCCAGGCCTAAACAATCATGTCACCTCTGTTATCATGGAGATGTTCAGGGGAATCCAGGATGTCTGGCCTCCCCAAGTAGCTTCCTTGTCAGCAGCAGACAGTGCGCTGCACGTCATCTTTGCATGCGTGCAAATTGCATGCGTGCAGCAGTTCGTATGTATGCATCTCAGCATACGTGCAAATTCTCCGTTCACTCTTCCTGACTCGCAAGCTTGTCTCCTAAGCAAGGGAGCAAATTAACCTTGCGCTTCCATTTCTTTCGTTTCATTACAGCGAGAGCGATTGATGGCCCTCTCACCACATGCTCTACAAATGTTTTACACACACGCAACATACTTTTGTGCGACTTGGCCACATGCAGACTTGGTCATATGTGTCGCGGCCCAATCAGATTGTGCGAGGGGCACATGAAGGCGGCTCTGAGACAACAAGCCTGGCCTTTTCTCAGGTAGCTGGCGCGTGTGATCCAACGGCCATATGTTACTGCACATCCAGGCCTCTGTGTGTGTGTGTGTGTGTGTGTGTGTGCGCGCGCGTATGTGTGTGTTTTGTATGTGGGTGTGCGCGTTTGTGCATGTGTACATATGTTTGTGAGTTAATTGTATGTGTGCGTGTTTGTATGCGTGTGCGTGTGTGTGTGTGTGTGTGCGCATGCGTGCGTAAGCATTTGCGTATACTTTGCAAGTGCACATTTGAGGCCGCCAGTGTGTGTGTGTGTGTGTGTGTGTATGTGTGTGTGTGAACACATGTGAGAACCACCAAGATGCTACAAGTAGAGCTCAAACAGCACAAACAAGGTAGCTTTCCGGTGCATGCTTGTTCCAGTGTTGCCCTCCTTAATGCTTGTGTGTACATCACTTGTGCACTTGAGTGCCAATCCATTGGTGCCAGCCTCATTGGGCACTTATGATGAGAGAATTTGGGCACTCATGATGTGAGAAGACGCTGGGCATTTTGCACCCTCATGCCCAACGCGCGCTTGCCTTGCAGGATGGCCACTCTTTGTTATCAAGAAGCGTGGACTCCACCATGAAGCTGTGGGACTTGCGAAAGTGGGTTCAAAATGAACAAGTTGTGCTTGCGAGCATCTGGAAACCAGAAGCAGTTCTAAGGATGTCCCACAAGGATTTCAAACTCGCCTACTTGTGACTCTTCTGCAGAGTTGCATGCCAATGCATTTCTGTGGTTTTTACTTTTTGTGTGTATCGTAAATATATACTCCATTCCAGCACTTTCTGATACAAGCAATGTTGCGAGCGCAGTGATCCTATGGCTCCCTGCACTTGTTCCTGTTCTGATCCTTGTACCCTCCCTTTTTAAGCACTTATCCGCTCCGGTTCACATCATGGTGCTTCATCCAGTAACGCATTTATTTATTTGGTTACAACATGGCACTTCATTTGGCCTGGCACATCATTTGGTTGCAGGTTCACTCAGCCAGTGCATTCCTGGGATGACCTACCGTGCGCATACAACAACACCAAGTGCATATTCAGCCCAGACGACCAGGTGTGGCAGGACAAAATATATTTTGAGGGGGAGGCCAAAGCTTTTCCCTTGTAACCCTTGTAACCCTTGAAGGCCAGAGCTAGCTGCATGCAATGATACCACCAAGTCACTCTGCATTGTAAAGACGCCACCAATTCACTTCGCTTTGCAGTGACGCCACAGGTTTTTGCTTTGCTTTGCAATGACTCCACAGGTTTGCTTTGCTCTGCAAAGAAGCCACAGATATGCTTTGCTTTGCAATGATGCCATAGGTTCAATTCATACAACGATGCCACGCATAATGCAGGCAACGCTCATTTTGTATGTCTCCTTGGCAGCACATGCTTCTTATACACATGCAAAAAATCTTGCCCACCGGTGTGTACAGCATGAAAAGAACCATAATTGTGCGGACGCCTGCCATCACCTTCAAAGCAAAAGCATGACAGTGTCTCGGTGCTTTATTGTTACTCACGTCTACATTCCTCTTGTTGAGCACCTATTTCAACCCCATTTCACGTGCAGCTCATTCTGACCGGCATGAGCATGGGTGGCAAAGATGAGGGAGGGGCTGTGGTGTTCATCGACAAGCGCAAGCATGACATCATTCGCAAGGCAAGTGGGAGTATGTCTCATGCTCACAAACCAGAGGTTACTCGGGATTGCTGTCTTTAAATTGCCATTCGGTGCAGCCAATACAATTTTACACGCATGCTTCTAAGAAGGCATATAAAGATCTCTGTAAAGACCTCTTTGTCCAAGCGATGCACAAAAGTATGTTATGCCATGCCAAAGCCACAATTTGCATCTGAAGACCAGGCAGGATGCAGCAAGCAGCTTGCACAACCCTCAAAAGCACCAGATGGTTTCCTGCTACGCACATGCAATCCATGTGCCTTATTCCTTTTTCGTTTGTTCTTGTAAGATGTTTGCTAGGCACAAGAAATCCATGTGCCTTATTCCTTGTTCGTTTGTTGTCGTAAGGTATTTTTTTTTTTATGGATTTCATGTGCCTAGCAAAACACGTCCATGCCAAAGGATGTTTTTGTCTAATGGCATAATCAAAAAATGGTAAGGCCGTTGGCTTCTAGATGGAGGCAATGACGGGATCTTTCGCACTTGCACACAGTCAGCTGCACACAGTCAGCTGCATGCCATCATTTCCTCAATTTAGTGAACATTCTTCATCATCTCCTTTTATCTTACATCCTTTTCGTTTGAATAGTGGGCGTGTTGGGTGTGCTGGCCATGCTAATGCTTCCATTTTTTCATTTGCTCATGTCTCCCTGATTTGCATACATCTTTTTTATTTAAACAGGTGGGCGTGCCTGGCAATGCCACCGCCTTAGGATGGCACCATCGTCTCAACCAAATCTTTGTGGGCGTAGGTGAGTGTGTGTGTGTGTTTTGGCGTATAATTGCTGCCTGTTACCTTGTGATTTTTATCCTGTGCCCACTTTGTATGGCTGGCAGTGCACGTCACAGGAGCAACTTGGAAGTGTATCAATTACAAATTTACAGTAAAGGCTTGCAACTTTGTGGATCCAAGGTGCAACCAACACTTCTAACATCCTCTCCATTTTGAATTCCTTTGGCTGATATGGCGCAGCACGCAGATGCATTTAAGCTTGCACACCTACTGCACATACACTTTGCGTCTTCTCCACAGGGAACAGAAGAGCAGGCAGCTGCCAAGCTCTATACAGCACCACCTTTAGCGAGCGGGGTGTGATGTTGGGGGCTGCAAGAGCCCCCCGAAAGCCTTCAGAGTTTGACTTCCAGCCGCCCCTCATCATCAAGAACCCGCACGCCCTGCCAATGTACAAAGAGGAGACACAAAAGTGGGTGATTTTTTGGTTTTGCTTAATCTTTGGCAATGTTTCACGCTCGAGTATTTTTGTGGTTCTAATTACTGACACATCGCGGTGCGCATGATGAAAGAATTCCTTTGTTAGCCAGTTTGTTGTTTGTGACAGGGCTAGCGTTCCCAGGCATTCAAGCCCCCCCTCCCTTCATCACTTCATGTGCTCTTTGTTTCAGGGCGCAAGCAAGAAGCAAAAGTTCCTCCATATTTTTTTTTAATTGCTGGTGTGTGTTGTGTGTGTGTGTGTGTGTGTGTGTGTGTGTGTGTGTGTGCAGGAAGCGCAGGCGCGTGGAGCAGGCAGAAGCAGCCAAAGCGCGTATTCCAGATGTGGGCACAGCTGCTGGCGTAGGCAAACAGGGCCGCATTGTGCCTGCCGGAAAGACGCTGCTCACGCAGCACCTCATGAAGCAGAGGGTGAGCTCAGTTGCACACACATGCCTGCTCGCATGCCTGCTGCTGTGCTTGCAAGCAGTTCCACCCATGTGTCCACACGCTTGCACAGGCATGTGCTTGCGAGTGGTTTCCTTGATCATCTGAAGTGAATATACGATGGTTGATCTATGCGCTGGCCCACACGCCTGGACAGGCATGCACTTGTAAGTTTTTTCCTCAGTCACCTGAAGTTATTATCAGTGGCTTGCTAAATTGCTGGCGTATGCGAAGACCAGGCTGACCAAGAGGAGGGATACTGTCATTTCCAGGTATGTGTGTATGAGAGGAGGCAGTTTCGTAAGGGATCAAAGCATTGGACTATGACTCAAACCACTGATCAAATTCTTTGATTTTCTGTGTTCTCCTCCAACAGGGTGAGCTGCAAGATCCCAGGAGCATTGACCCCCGAGAGAAGTTATTGTCACATGCTGGCAAGCATGATGAGTTTGATCGTTACTTAGAAGCATACAAGACCACACAGCCGAAGCCCATCTATGCCCAGGAAGAGGAGGAGGAGAACGAGGACGACGTGTAAGCTGCAGGTGGTGTAGTTGAAATGACGTGGACTGTCTGATACCTTGTTTTTCCTTCTGAGAAGAAGGAAGGCATTGCCGTCGCAGTCTTGCTGCGAGGGTTTCTGTGCTTTGATGCCTTACTCTTTTTGCTGCAGAAGCATGGTTTGCCACAGCAGAATAGAAAGCAAATTGTCCGACAGCATGGACTAATTCTCTTGACTCGCTGTATTTTGTTTTGACGTCCACTGAAGGCTTCAACGAGATGGTTTAGCTGCTTGGCTTACTGGACTGTGCCATCCAAACAAACAAATTCAAGGTTGCAAGGTTACAATGGGATTTGACTTTCAAGTAGGCAGCCAAACAAATTAAGACTTGGGGTTAAGCAATAGAACGAGTGTATTCATTTATTTACATAACAATGATCTGGAGCACATTTAAAGAAAGGAAAAGCAAAGGGTTACATATTTGCTGTATTTGCCTACGTGGGCAGCTCAGCTGAAGCAAAAAAAGTGCCTGTAACCCAACCAGTCCAAGCTGGAGGACAAGAAGAAAACATTTAAGTCAGTCAGAGCATTTCAGGCATGCTGGCACGAACTTGGCTAATCCTAAGACATCAGCCTGGTTCATTGAATCTCTTAAGATGTGATGCACTACTTGGGGGTGCAGAGCTAAACAGGTGCTCGAACTGAGTGCGCAGGTTTGTTGAATCCTGAGAAGGGCAACCCAGGATAATGTGCTCTTTGTCTTGAACAGTGTGCCAATCACATTTGTTGCAAACTCTGAGCTCATATCTCCATGGGTTCCACTCAAAAATTGTGTCTGGACAAGCGTAAGCATGAGATATAGCATGATATATTATACAGGTTACAGGTTACAGGAAAAGAGGGCCTTCTGTCAAAACGGTTGACTGCTAGCCTGCTCATAAAAAGAAAATTAATGTAGAAACGGAAAAAGCTCCTTATTGTTTTGATTTAAGAAAGAGAGATATGGTAAGACTGTACATGGTGACTGCCAGGTATGTAAGGAGCTGCGCTATTGGAAGAGTGAGATAAAGAGAGGACTCCTCTGATTCTCCTCGGAGAGGACCAGAAAACAAGGAAGCATATTTAAGCCGAAGGGAACAATTGGTTACAATTGGTTAAAATGGGGTTTGATTTAGATTTAGATTTTACACAGGGGGACCTTCAGCCAGACTGTTCGGCTGATCGGCCTGTGACTGGTCCTCGCCAGCCAACATAATGTCCATAAGCTCAGAAACAAACGAAAAAAGCTTGTTGTTGTGTTGCAAGAGGAAATCAGAAACATCCTGGACACTGGCTTGTTGTAAAAATGGTTGCTCCATTGAAGAATCGCCAGAGAAACAGTTGAACAGGTAAGCATCAATGGGGTTTGACCTTCAGCCAGGTAGTTTGGTTGCTCGGTCTGCTCAACTGTTCTAAATGCACAAACAATATCCATGAGATCGGAAATAAAACGATAAGTCCCATTAGTTTGCTTCTGCAAGAAATGAATAACATCCTCAGAGCTAGCTTGAGAATAGAAGAAAGCGCCTGATTCGTCCAGTAAAATTCTGTGAGAGGGGAAGTCAGAAAATAGCTGTGCATAAGTTTTTCGAACAGAACACACAGAAGCACAAGAACAAAGGAACACGGCATGCCTTTCATCTTGGAGTCCTCCTTGGTCACACCTATCACAAGCAGATGTGTGCTCCTGCCAAAGTGATGTCTCAACTCTTAAGCCAAAGGGAACAGACATGGGGATGAGTGCATTTGAAAAGAACGTGTCGCTCATCCTGCACATCATCTTGGGCATCACAAAGATCACAGGCAGGGGAAATAGCATCATCCCATGTGGCCTGCCAGGACTCGACTTTCAAGGTATGGACACCGTGTCCATACCTCGACGTGACGAAGGTTAACTAACACACTGCAGGCAATGTGTTTGGGAAAAGAAAAGGAAAAAAACTACGTAGGCAGAGGAAACTCTCCCTACATCAATTAAGGACAAGGAGACACATTGGCTCAAAAGAGCCGTGAGTCCCCTCCACCACGAAGACTACAAAAAGATTATCCTAATGGGGATCTGGAGGGTTATTGGAAGCACCTGTATCCATAACCTGGCTGCAAGAAGTGTTCTTGTTTTCAATAGCACACCTAGTGGTAACAAGCTTGTTGGCATACATGACAGAATGGGCATGAAGTTTGCAAGCAAGTTTATTGGCGCGTTGGTGGTCAAGTCCCAGTTGTTTAAACTGGTTAAGGGTGTGCTCAGTGTAGCAGGTCCCACCAACACCCAAAAGGATGGTGTGGAGAGTCACAACTTTTGCATTAATGAGTTTGCAGAGGTCTGTTTGGGTAAATCCAAGTAGAAACATTTGGGCAAAATATAAGGAGAATATGTAACGTGTGCAGGCTTGGTTGGGGGAGCGCACATCAGTGATGATAAGTAAATTTTTTGATGTTAGTGCCTCGTGGGTCGTAACCAGAAAATTGTCTCCAATATGCTAGATGGCAAGACCTGAGGTCTACAACAAGCAGACTCAACCCAAAAAATCAGCAGAGCGTACCTTATGCTGAAAATGATTGGCATGATGTAAGCCATTCCTGGCAAAAGAAAAAGAAAAGAAAAGTCTACGCAGGCCACAGGCCGCGTGCATTAAGGAAAGATCCCTTAACTAGCAAGCTAGCAAGGGCCCCACCAGAGGTCCCTCAAAACTACACTAGCTACAGCTAGCCTAGGAGAGGGAAAGAGACAGAACTAATGAGGATCGGGCGGGTTGTCGGCCATGCCCCGAGACGCCCGGACTCTCCTTCTCCTTGTATCCACCTCCGCGCGCCCAGCGACCCCCCCCTCCCCGAAACCCCCAGTAAGCAAAGAGCATGTCTGGTGTTAATGATAGTGGTTGGTCTCTGTATGGCATGACAGCTCAGCTTGGAAGCTAGGGATTTTGCTTTGTGTTTGGATAGGCCCAAATTGACAAGAGGTTTGATCGTGCATACATTGTAAATAGTGCCAGCCACACCAATCAGGATGATGTGTAGAGTCACTTCGTTGTTCCTATTTGGATTCCTTGAGCTGCGGGTTTTGAGTCTGGTTATAGTGTGAGCATGTTGAGTTGCTGCAGTTTCTAAAGTGATGAAAGGGTTGGTGCCTGGACAAAATTTCAGTTCAACAAGGTGAATGTCTCTGTCTTGAGGAGGGATCTTAGAAGGATCAAGGTGAGCTTGTCTGCCTGGGATAGATCTCACAAAGATAACATCAGGACGGCTCTGGTGCCGGGCAGAGGAGCCAGTACCATTACAATGGATGGGATGTCCAGCAGGAGGAATTCCTGGGGCTGAGGGAGATGTCCGCATCGAAAACTTGTAGAGCGCTGTTGCAATGGGAGAGAGAATCATAAAATCGTGCACAGGCTCTGAACCAGTTGAATTGAATAGGTTCAATTACACACTCACAGAGGACACTCCAGGAAGGAGTTGATGTTCTTACACCCAGCATGGATCTCAAAAATCTCAGAAGCCATTTCTGGATGCAACTATTCAGATGCCCCCTGTTGAATATATGCAGTGGCCCAGATCTGACTTGCATACATTCCTGCTGGTATGACATACGTCTTGAAGAGCCATAAGTAGGCATGTAGGCGGTGTGTAATCTGGTGTTGATGGGCAAAAGTACGCATGCAAGCCATGCCTGCCAGGCAGGGTTTGAGAGCTTCCTCAGCAGCATTGAGCAGATTAATGTGTTTGTCAAACTGCATCCCCAGGTAGCAAAAGGTATTTAAGTAAGGCAAGACCTCACCGTCATAAATAAGGTGAGGCAAGTCATCGGTCTTTGAGTTAAAACAGACGATAACAGATTTTTTGGTATTGACTGTCAGGAATTTTCGACAGGCATAAGCCTTGAGACGGTTAAGCATGGCCTAAAGATTATTTGGCGAGTTGCAAGTTAAGTATAAGTCATCAGCGTATAGAAGGTTGGATACATGGAAATTAGGTGTGCCAGTGCAAGCTCCTTCAATCCCCTCAGAAATCTCATTGATGTCATTAAGGTAAATGGAGAAAAGCAACGGAGAAAGGGGACAGCCCTGTTTAACACCATAGGTGGGCCTGACATATGCTTGCCTATCCCCATCAACCAGAATGTAGTTGTCATACAAATTTTTGAGGATACTGAGAAGGTGAATAAGGAGCTGGCCTTAGTGAAGATGGTGCCATAGCTTGTCACGAGGGATGGAGTCGTAGGCCTGTTGGAAATCAATGAATGCTGAATACAGGCGTGACGAGCCATGTGGCTTACAGTTTTGGGCAGCATGTTCGAGACGTCTCAAAATAAAAAGTGGGTGTACAGTGCTGCGCCCAGGGAAGAGCCCAAATTGACAATCAGGAACTTTGTTGTTTTTGAGGCACCAGTCCTGTCATTATATGTAATAAAGTGCGCATGACATTAGCATAAAGGCAGTAGAAGGTACCGCTTATAGCAAGCATACGGAAAGTTGCCAGCATCGGTAATAGAGCCTTTTTTATACAAGGGTGTAATTTTGGCAGTTTTCCAATCTTGTGGGATAACAGCTCGTTGCATGCGAGTATAAAAGAGTTGGGAAACACATGGCGTCAGCACATTGATAGAATGAAAACCCCTGCCATCCTCTCTTCGCACCAGTTTGCATGCATACTTAAGAAAAAATGGAAGAATGGCAACAAATCCAGGGGAAGAGGTGGGATTGACACGAGAAATGTGTTTGGCCACAATTTCATTCAGCTGACACACGTCTGGAAGATGGAAAGGCTGAAAATAAGGGGAAGCAGATCGTGTGTGGTTGCGGCCAATAGGAACTGCAAGGTCTCTCCCAGATAAAGTTCCTGACCATCTCATGGCAGGTCTGTCAGCACGATGCCTAAAAACAGAATTAAGGTGGTCTTGCCAAGCAGCAGCAGAAATAGGAGTAACGTGTTTGACAATGAATTTTTCTAATTAAATTTTAGACAGAGGGATCCTTTTGTTACAGCTTGTCCAAGAAAATAGCTGTACGCCCCTGTGTATCTGCGCTTGGCCCGCTGGGAACATGCTTTGTACTGTTTGTTGAAGTTGTTGACAAGCATTCCATGCCACCCCCATTTTGGCAGCAGTGATAAAAGCTCGTTTTTTCTGGGAGCACTCAGTATCAAACCATTAGGGTTTTCTGGTCGGAAAATGATGCCCAGACGGCACAGAGTAGTTCAGAGGTCTAGTCATGTTAACATTTGGGTGACACGCTGTCCGCATGATCCAAGATTTAAGGGAGGTGTATTCCTGATCACAGTCATGAGCGTGAAGTTGTTGAGCATAAGATTTAGCATAATACATTATACACGCAATGGCCTTACAACAGCAGCACACATTTGGGAAAACCTTCAAGGTGAAAAGTAAAATTAAACACTATTCTCCTGGGTTGATGGGACTATACTTTTTCTGCTCACATCTCTCTGATCATTTCAGTAAGCTAGTGATTCAATCAAGCTGATATGGAAAAGTTTGCCAAACATGCATGCAAGCATCATGCCCATTCTCAGAGACCGCTTTTAAACATGCGCACAACCTCTGAACTTCTTACAACCAGTCATGTCATTTCAATTCTCAAAACCTTTCTCTGATCCCAGGTGCTGCCAGATATCCCCCAAATCCACAATTAGCTTTCCTTTATTTCTTCTGGGACGGCTTTTTGAACCAATGTTCCTTTCCCTTGAAGAGTGCTTTCACTGCCTATGTTCTTCCTGACATGCTTTTTGACTGATGGCTTCTGTCAGGCTGAGAGTGTGACGCATGCAGATTAGTGTCTTAAATGCATTTGCAGCACACTCTCGCTGCAGCAGACTTTCGTCGTGACACTTCTCTTGTAAACCCTGTAAACCTGTGAACTTTTCTTTTGATTTTTTCCTGCATATAATGCTGTCGTTGCAGCTGAATAGCAAAGTGCTGACTGCGCATCTTTGAAAGGAAGAGAGAAGACAATTTTGCCAGCCAAAAAAGGCCGCGTGCATTCAGGAAAGGTTTTGAAATCAAACAAGGCTGTGACCTCTCAGAGAGACCCAATGGTTCTCCTCTCAGTTAGAAAAGAAAAACTACGTAGGCAGAGGAACCCCTCCCTACATCAACTAATGAGAAAGAGACACATTGGCTCAGGAGAATTGTGAGTCCCCTCCACCACAAAGGTACAGAACAGAAAGTGCTAATGGGGCACTGGAGAGTTACTGGAATCACCAGCTCCAGAGCCTGGCTGTGAGAAGTATTTTGGTTTGTTTTTAAGAGCATGCCTAGCGGTAACAAGCATGTTGGCATACATAACAGAGTGGGCATGAAGAGCTTTTATTTTTATTTTTTAAGGGGGTGTCACATGGCCTGTCATAGAAAAGAAAAAAGCTATGTAGGCAGAAGAAACTCTCCTTACATGATTTGAAGGTAAGGAGACACATGGCTAAAAAAGCCCTAAGCCCCCTCCACCACAGAGCTTAAGATTAGAAAGGGCTAGTGGGGATCTGTGGAGCCTGGAAATGTTTTTTAGCCTCCCTTGCCCCACCCTTGCCAGAACTTTTGTATCCAATAAGCTTTTAGTGCTTAGCATACATCCAACTGCATTGTGGATCCAACTCAAAAGTTGCAGCAAATGCCATTGTTGCTGAAGTTTAGCCTACTTGCCCTGAGGGCACGCGCAGCCGTGTTAACCTGTCCTCTCTCGTCCTATCGCCATCCAAGCTCTTGACATGGATTTTCTTCGCAGTTCTCTCTCTCTCTCTCTCTCTCTCTCTCTCTCTCTCTCTCTCTCTCTCTCTCTCTCTCTCTCTCTCTCTCTCTCTCTCTCTCTCTCTCTCTCTCTCTCTCTCTCTCTCTCTCTCTCTCTCTCTTCAAATCTCAAAATCAAAAATAAAGTGAAAAAGTAAACAGGAGTGTGCAACTGTACATGGCTGTTACAGAGGTCGGAGCAGGCATCCTAGCAGCCCTCTCCCAGCCCATGCATGAGGATGAAGCTGTATACTTACAGGGACACCCCTTCGCAACACAACTGCCTGTACAGCCCCGCCCTCATGCGCTTGAAGCACCTGCACACAATGAAAATGGAATAATGGAAAAAAACGTAAAGAACTGCAAATGGATTACATCCCATGATGACATGCTTCGTTGCATGAGGGATGATGCACCAACTAGGAGCTGCACTCTTGACAAGAGACAAAGAAATGAGAATATCTTACCTTATTGACAACCGGTGCGATTGATTCATGAACCTGTAAAAGCCTGCTCGGAGGACAGTTCTGAATGTTGACTACAGTTATACAATTAGAATGAAAGGGCTACTTGCTGTGCTTACCCTCCTCAATTTCAATTGGCTGCTCATTCCATCGGCTTCTCTTTTATGTCCTATGTACTGCTTGTAAGAGAGTGTTTTCCGATAATTGCCGAACACACTTTTGCGGGTGGTGATATCAGGTACAGCATCTTATGCATGGAGTGACAGAAGCACCAGCGACCATACATGGTGCTGAATAGGGACTGCCCCCATGTGAGAGGATATTTTTGGGCCCCCTTGTACACTGCCAAGCCGCCTACTTTAGCACCGCTACCACTTCCTTGTACGCTTCCAACCCAGCCACTTTATCATAACTGCATGTATGTGGCAGTCCCAATTTCCCCACTTGTTCACATCCATTCACCCTCTTACTTTCCTACGGTTACAACACTGATGGAACGGTGCCTGAAGCTCTCTAATTTGGCGCACCTGGGCGACTTGTTGAAGAAGCAGGGAGGGGGCTGTGCCTGGGCTTGCGCTACAGCTCACGGCCCCAAAGCTGACGAGGGAGTCCCCCACCTGGATGCCTGCCTCTGACGCTGGGGATGCCTCGGACACCTGGCGCGCGCATGTGTGTGTGTGTGTGTGTGTGTGTGTGTGTGTGTGTGTGTGTGTGTGTGTGTGTGTGTGTGCATGTGTGTGTGCATGTGCGTGTGTGTGTGAGAGCGTATGTATGCGCGTGTGTTGTAATCTTCTATATTCAAGGGATCCGCACAAGAAATATCGTGTGTGCATACGCGCACGGGCTCAACGCCAACCAGCAGGGCACGCATGCAATGCACGCAAGCGCTCTTACGTAAACCTCACAGAAAAGAACATAGGTCATAATGCCAACCCTGTCAAACACCCACGCACAAGTCTAGGCCCTTCATCCAACACGCACCTCATGCACACGAGCGAAGGCAAGCAAGGGCGGTACATCACTGCTCAGTGTCTGCTCTGCCCCCGGAGGTATTAGAACCCCATTGGTAGGCCCAGCTGCCCCTACTCCCATTGCTGCTGCAATTGTAGGTGCCGCTGCAGCTGGTGGTGGTGGTGAGGGTCTGCGTCCTTCGGCTACCAGCTCAAAAGAGCCATGTGAGAGGGTAGGCGGAGCAGGTCCTGCTGCTGTGGCAGCCCCCGAGCTGCTGCGCAGGTGCTGGTGCAGCCGCCCCAGCCCTTCGTCTATCTATGTTGTGGGGGCATGCGCATTATGTGCATGAAGATGTGATTCTGTATTGTCGGCCCTAGGGCCTCACCTACCTATGTTTGGGCACATGTATATCAATCTTCTATGTTGTGGGCATGGGCCTGCAATATATGGCTCATTGTGCTTGTGTGTGCTCTCATGCTGCTATGACGCCCGTAATGAGCACGCTTGCAAGCGAGCTTGCTGCCAGGTTGTTGCCGTTATAAGGCAGCCTCTTTTTCAGAACTTGGTTGCACACATGTGCGTGCGCATGTGCACGCTCAAAACACGCAGCTTCAAACAAGAGGGCTTCCCACGTGGGGCAATTGCAATCAAAGAAACTCAGCACAAGCTGGCTGGTGGAAAAACAAGACAACTCAAGAAAGCCAGCACTTCGCCCCTTGGCGGCTGAGCAAAACATAGACGCACTCATTACCTGTTTCATGATTTGTTTGTGGTCATTCATGAGGCACGCCACACGCTGTCTCTGTCCGCGTACTGTTAAGGTTTGCAACCATGAAACATTAGGCTCATGAGAGGGGTGTAGCAGCCAAAGCAATCTCCATCTCGATCTTCTTGTCCATGCATCTGTGTGTCTCTGGGATCAGCTTTGAGCCCATGATGTGGTGCTGTGTAGACCACATCAGGCAACACAGCATGACGTGATGTGCCACATCTGCTCGCATATCCCATAGCAATAGTTCAACCTATCAGGACACCTCAAATAAGAGCATCTCAAATACAGCAATCTTTTGATGTCTTCTGAAATAAGCACCACGTCTGCAAAAGTCAACTCTTCAAAGGGTATTGAACAGGCAGAATTCTACACCCTGTTCGAATGCTTTGCACTTTCTCCTCACCTGTTGGGATGTCTATGTCTGCTCTGGGAAAGCCCTGTAGGACATGTACGACCCAGCGATCAGTACCTGTCACAGGTGAAAGTTGCCAGCAAACATGCTATCATCCCCACTTGTCTGTCAACGAGGTTGCCATGGAGTCCAGGCCCATTGCCAGCAGTCAAGCACTCAGCCAGGGCCTCGAGCTCATGCTCCATAGCCTCCTTCCTTGCTGACAACTCCCGCAACAGGGCCCGTTCTTGTTCCATGGCTAGCTATTGCTGGGAGGCACCTTTTTGCTTCAGCTAAGCTGCCCTTGTAGGCAGGTACAGCTATTTAACCCTATCCTATCCTATTATATTGCTAGGAGAATAGACGTGGAATTACAACTGGGACAACTAATACAAAACAGCTCGTCCGTGGGGATCCAAGGCAAAAATAATAGACGTGGAATTACAACTGGGACAACTAATACAAAACAGCTCGTCCGTGGGGATCCAAGGCAAAACGAAATCACATACCGGTAATGCAAACAACCGGTGTTTATTAATTTTCCAACAAAGATGTCTAAGAGGCTACATAGGAGGAAGCCTTCAGTCGTCCATGCATCTGCTTTCGTGGACCATGTCCGTACATGGGAATACCTACACGTATACTATTACGTGGCATACGTAGTTTTGAAGTCCAAACGTGGGTCCATGCCCTCATCACATATGACAGCCAGCCACAAACAATTGCCCTTGCGAACCAAAATGAAGGTTCCTTTATTCGCTGGCCTTCGTGCCGGCTGCAGCCTTTTTGGCTTCCAACTCAGCGTTCAACTGCGCGTAGTCTACAGCAGCACCTCGCCTCCGCCGTTTCCCAGTGCCCTCCTCTTCCTGCACAGGGGGCTGCTCCCTCTTCACCCCCCCCCCACTCTCGCCATCAACCGCCATGGCTGAGGCAGAATCACCGCCCCCATCATTTGCATCGCCTTGTGCTGCTGCCGGCTTCTGTGCCCCTTCCGGCGCATTCCGCGCGTCTGCTGGCGCTGCAGGCTCTGCAGTCTCTTGAGCCTTCGCAACTGGCTGGGCTGCAGGAGCCCCACCTGCTGCAGCCAGCTTGGCCTCAAGCTTGCGCGCCTCGGCTTCCCGCACCACCTGCAGCGTTCATGCACGGGCGGTAGGCACAGAAGTTAGCAGGCTGGGTGGGAAGATCATTGTTTCAAGAAGATCCACATTTGTGTGTACATCAGAAATTTCCTACTTCGGTTGTTGAGCAGTTACTGCGGTTGATGTGCAGTTGAGAGTTTGTCAATCGCTCATCAACCGCATCAACCACAATGCAACCAAGGAAAAACGTAAGAGGCATGAGAAACACTAGTGCCGCACCATTTTTTTAAATGATTGACTGCGTTTCCACTGAGCCCTGTCCGGGAAATTAATTTACCCATCCGCCGAGGAACTTTACGGACAGACCAGTGGAAACATTATTTTATTTCCAGGTCTGCCAAATCAATTTTCCGGTCCAGTGTAAATGCGGCTAAAGTTTACTGCTTGCAGCTAATAGACACGAGTTAAGGATATTAAAGATAATGTACGATTGAAATTTCCTATCTCGCCTTCCAATCATTAAATCACACATTAAGTGGATGAATTAATCAGTGCTTGTCAGTTAGCAACATTTTCAATTTGACAGCTGCACAAGGGCAGAGGACCTTCTTGCTAACACGCTACATAGCTATATACTTTACCTATAGCTTAATGTCTCCATGCAATTAAAATTACAATGCATGGAAGCTTGAAAACGCAAGAAGAATGGGACCAGTCCACGATATTCTTATGATACATCAGGAAGGTTTTAAAAAAAAGTAATGGACACCATCCCCAATTTGTAGGTGGGACCCCCTGGACCCCCCCCCCCCCCTTCCAGTGTCCCAATCCAGACAATACGGGTACCAATCTGCACCTTTTTCAATTTTCCATCCATCTGCATACTCAGCACAATGAAAAACTGGTTTGCGGCAAAGTTATGGGGCAACAGCTGAGGGACGGATGCTTATGAATACCTGCCCTTTCAGGCACCCACAACTGGCTTGCAAGTCCTCAAACTGGCCTCCTAACTTCTCCAAGCAATAACACATTGTGTGCTGTCACTATCCTGGAAGTTTGGATTGGTTTGCTGCACCTTTGCATTTACACTCCTTGCTACTCACACCCTTGCACACATGGCACTGGCCCCCAGCCATGCACACAGACACCCCCTGTTACCCAATTTGCACTTAAAGGGTGCCAATCGACAATTGTTGAGCTCAGGAGTCCGATGATATGTTTAGAATTCTGTAGAAGTGGCCCAGAAAAATACCGGAGGGGTTGTCCCAAAAAGTCGACCCCCCCCCCCCCAACCAGCCACCACCCCCGACCCTCTCTGATTGGACCCAATTACGTACCAACCGACAGCCCTCCATGTGAGGATTCCAAATATAGTTTTTAAAAGGATTGACCCTTGACGCCCAAAAGTTATGCTTTCTGAAGCCTCCTGGATACATTGACCCCTTTCATAACATTTTCAAAGCATTGAAAAAGTGAACACAGCTTTATTAATTGCTGAAGCTAACCATCAGGGGGAATGCTTGACATCTAAGTGAGCAGCTCAAAAACAAATAGCAAAAATACTATTTATGATTCTGCTTTTGGCGTTATGGCCAGTATGGAGGACATACAGGCCAGCACAATTCTTCTTACCACAATGCTTTCCAATAACAGTATTTATTGGGAACTATGTAATTAATAATCACCACCCTAGCTATGCGAGGAGTTGGAACTAAAAACTTGATGGACGACCCGAGCAAGCAGGCAGCACTGTGATTTTTCCCATGCACCGCGTTGAATTCCAAACCACAGGGAGGAGGAACTGCTCATGAGCAGTGCACACGAAGCTTGCTTGCAAGACGGAAGTGTCAATACGGTAACATGTTACAATTGAGCACACACACATACACACACTCCCACGTACACACACACACACGCGCGCGCGCAAGCAAACACACCTCTGCTTCCCGTGGATCCCATTCCTGAGTATGAGCCTCTCCCATTGCCCTCACATGAGCTGCAACGCTGCGAGCAAAGGGGCTCACAATGCTGCCCTGCAGGAGTGCAGATTCAAGGAAAGCAGAATAAAAAGCAGATTTTCAGAGATTATGTGAAAATGCATTCAGATTTGGCTGTACTGGGGTATTTCAAAAACAGATGCTGGGGTTCATTTTTAAGAGCTCAATGGAAATATAAGCAGGTGGCTGAGCTGTTTTTGCCAAAAAAAGTGAGGGCTGCGCCACTGGTGATTTTGATTCCATAGTTTCACCACACCATGCTTTTTGGTAGTGAAAAGCTTAGCTCAAGTTGCGGTAAGAAAACCGAGCCACATGGCAAAGCTAAGGCAATCACTGCTGTCACATTTACCTGTAAGTTGTAACCACCCTCTAGCACGGAAACCACGCGGCCCTGGCAGCACCTGCACACAGGATCATCATCATTATGAAATACGGTTCTCAGCTGTGATATGCATCGCACACATGCAAGCATGAGCTTTTTTGCATTCACACGTGCGCGAGCACGCGCGCGCACACATACACACACACTCTCTCATACACACACCTGTTGGCAACTTGCATGATCTGGTCCGTGACCCACTCATAGTCCGCTTCTGCGATGCCTACGTATCTCATGTTGATGTCTTCCTGCAAGTATGGAGTACCATCATGCAGGAGTGTCTCCATCACACTGCACACAATCCATTTTCAAAATGTCCAAGTTGGTCATATGCTGCAGCGTGTCGTGTGCAGCATGATGCTGGAGACACTTCTAATATTCATGTATCATGAGTGGATTCAGGGGTAGGCAGGATAGGACAAGCTTGGGCAGGAGCCACTGGGGAGCTGTTGCGCTCCACGCGTACTGAAATTACACACCAGTAAAAACAGACTGATTTGATGCTGAGCACCTCGTCTAGATGCAACTACTCAATGCTATTTCCCTGCTGGAATGGGTAAAAAAATCCCTAAACGAGCTCCATAAGTCTCAAATAAGATGACAACCAGGCTGACTTGCCTTTCTGTGGGCGTCAAACCCGGCGGAAACGAAGATCATGTCAGGGTTGAAGTTCACGAGCGCAGGCAGGATCTGTGAATAAGCACAGATGAAGGTCATGCCCCAGTTAGAGTAACATTCACAGATTGGAGTTTATGTCAGGGTTTAAGTGCATGAGCACAAAAAAAGGACCTGCCAATTCAGCACACGGACGAGGTAAAAGCACAATTGAAGCCCTTTAGTCAAAGGCACACCAGCAAAACAAAGTTGCAGAGCGGAAGGCGTGCATGACTACATACTGTACATAAAATACACCATCCCGCAAAAATAATGTTTTTTAGGGGCGCGGAATGACTGCAGACACCATACAAAATAATTGGCTTTAAACACGCAGGAATGCGTGTGAAAGTGAACAAATTCATTTAGTTTTTGGTGTGAGCGGAAATGAAGGCCCCAAACCGCTAGAGGGCGTCAGCAGCTGGGATTGTGAAGCTTCCTGAAACCCCCTTCCAGGGAGAGAAGCGGCAGAATGCAGAGACCAGTCAGTCCAAGCTTCTGATTGTGCAGCGCGCGAATCCGGAGCGCAGATGCAGCTTTCCTTGACGAAAGTGTAGAAGAATAATATGCAAGAAGTCAAACGTGTAGGAGCAGTGTGTGCGGCTGGACCTCAAGCATTGCTGAAAAACGAATTTTTTCCTTGGGCATGCATAATTGTGCAAGGGACTACTGTGTGCAGCTGGATTTTGTGCGCGCTCTTCAACAGTAGCCACAGCAGAAATCTGAAGAGTGTGGAACTATGTGTCTTGCGCACCTCCACACGCAGCAGAGCAGCTACCCTGCTGCTACACTATTGCAGCTATCTTGCTGCAGGAAGCTTGTACATGCAATTGTACTTCACAAATCTAGGTTTCAGGGCAAATAGAGGATGATTGCCTCTGAGGGAACAAGCAGAAAACCTAGAAATAAATATTGAGGGGGGTTCAGGATAAAGGCGGAACTGCAACAAAACCATCTTTTTAGGGGTGCAGAGCAATAGCATGTATGTACGAAAATTCACAACCTTGCTTGGAGGTGCAATTTGTGAAGGCAAAGCCACACAACAGTGTTGCTCCTGACACGCACCAAGTGAGTGGCTTTCATTCACAAACACATCCCTTGGGAGGCAAGGCTCTGCAGAAAAAATATACCACTGTGCAAAAAATATGCAGAAAAGGGGGTTTTGTTCTGCACGGCAACTGCATGCTTGCAAAAATAAAGATTCATCTTGATAATTGCGCGATGGACCGTGGTTGTGGGACTCAACGCTTTTAAAGATGGCTCGGAAAATGCCCAGTCAGGAGCACCCACCTGACCTCGTTTTGCCTCTCTTTCCCCTGGCTAGCCCTTGGACAACCTTCCCCAAACCCCGTTCATAGAACCAGTTACAGGGAAATATTCTGCCAGCACATGCAAGGCCAGCAATCAAAGCAGCAGCAGTGGAAGCAGCAGGAGAGGAAGAGGACCTTTGCAGTGGCAGCAGTAGGAGGAGCAGCAGGGTCCCCAATCAGCCATAAAAAGAGAACAAATGAGTATGGAAGGGGGATAGCATGGAGGGGACACGCAAACATTTGCATGCCTGCCCAGAGTGAACTGCTCAGTTATTGGTTGCCTTTGACTGTCCTAAATTTGTATTGATGATCATGGAGCTTCTGTGAAAGTTTTCAAAAATCCCACTGTGCTTTTGGGTTAAAAGCCCCTGCACAGTTGCTGTGCAGTGATGAAAAATATTCATTGCAGGGGCCCCTGCGTGGTTGATGCGAGGGTGCCTTTGAAACTCTAGGAGGGGGGGCATGATGAGTACATATCTCCACGACTGGTTTCTTTTTTGACTTCCAGACGTGCACCTGCGCCTTGTTCATTCATGGTGACCATTACTTCTGATGCGGAGTCTGTTTTAGACATCTGAGCTGGGGGCTGTGCTTCTCACAAAAAAAGGAAATACCAAATGCGTCTCTCCTTCTGACTGTGCTGACAGATGTCAGCTGCCCACTCAGTCAGGGCTATGCGCAGGCATATCTTACTCCCTTGCTCCTCGATTGCCTGGCTGCTGTGAGGAGCTTTCTGCAACTGATAGGTTGGCCACCCTTTGTACTTCTTACCAAACATGCATGGCTCCAGACCTTACGCTGGCTTACAAAGCAGGCTGCATGCAGTGAGAGTGAAAACACGTTGCACAACCACCGTGGTCCTGGTGCGGCTATGGATGTGACAGAAGCACCTGTTCCTGCCTTTCGCGTCCCAAGATTTGCTGCATGCTGAATGAAGGCACGTCAGATCTGCTGCATGCTGAATGAAGGCACGTCAGATCTGCTGCATGCTATGAGTGTTTGCACTGACCTTGTCACGCCATGCGCGCCTCCAAATCTGCCGCTTTGCCCCTGGCCCCGGCACCCCGACATTGATGATGCGAGGCCCTGGGTCACTGCCGTTGGTGGGGGTTTTGCTCCCTCCTGTGTCGCTGGTGGTGCGGGTAAACTCACCGTTGGGGTCCTCAGGAATCAGAGCCTGCTTGCTGCCTGCAGGCGGCCGCGCACAGGACAACAAGTTGAGCACAAAATGCACACACACACATACACACACTGCCAGCAGCATGATGGGCACAAGAACGCGCGCACACAGCAGCAAGGCGGGCTGCTCAAAGGTGGCCGTACACAGAACAACAAGTTGGGCACCAAAATGCACACACACTGCCAGCAGTATGATGGGCTCAAGAACGCGCGCACAAAACAGCAAGGTGGGCTGCCCAGAGGTAGCCGTGCACAGGACAGCAAGATGGGGAAAAACATGCACATGCTGTCAACATATCGTTTGGAGCCCTTCCTCCAGGCCTGCTCATTGTGTGCGTGAAGAAAGTGGGAAGCCTTGTTGCTATCATGGCTTAAGCCCTGGCGTGGCAAAACCTGAGCATGCAGCTCAGAGCGCTGAGCATCGCAACGGAAATAATAAAAGCATTAAAACGGTGGCGTTGTCCGTTTTGAGCAGCTATTTGACACTAATTTTAAAAACACCGAACAGTTACAATCTTAAGCATTCAGTGACAAAGCACCGTGCCCACATCCCAGAATTTACTGACCTCCCTGCCTTGCTGGAGGGGTCGGGCATTGAGTTGTGACACATGACGACAGTTTGAGGCACAACAACAGGACATGTATTCTCGCAACACACACACAAACAGACACACGTCGACGACCTGATTTGGCAGCCTGTGGTAGTGCGGTCCTGGCGTTGTGCTGCATATGTCCTCTCTGACGCCAGATTGAAAAGAGAGCACATGTACCCCCACACAGTGCCCACACCTCACCAACCTGTTCCTGCAGCCTGTGGGGGTGGGGCGTTGGCGTTGGGCCGTGTATCCTCTGTGGCACCAGACCCAGGGTAGAACCAACCCCCAAAGTTATGCTTCCCATAGCCTTGCACACTGGGCAGTAAACGATGTGAATCAAGCGTATTAAGCTTAGGCGAGAGCATGAGCGTGGAGCACAGAAGGCACAGTACCTTGAGCTTGTGCTTGTGCTTGAGCCTGCTGTGCCCCGTAAACAAAAACTCGTGGCTTATGGGAAATGAGCATAAGGCTGAGCTCTGTAGGGCACATGAGCAGGACTTAAACCTGTAGGTTAAGATGCTGTACAAAGGAAGCATCAGGGATGGGTCATAATTGGCTTTGAGAGTTGCCGTACACGCATGTGCTTGACGTATTCCTAGCTCCTGCAGTGCTCATATGTATCTGTTGCTGCTAGAATTTGAAAGTTGCCATACGCGTTTTTATGGCAACTTTTCTCGTACGCGTATACACTCAAACACATATGACCCATCCCTGAAAAGCATTGCGTGAATTTCTACAATGGTGGGGCAAATGAGATACCAGATACAGGTGGGACCAACTGGATGTTTGAGGCATTTGGATGCAGAGGATAAAGGTAAGGGACAAATTGTATTTGGAGGCTTTTGTTACAGTAGGTAGAAGGAAAGTGCGGCTCATGCCTGCAAAAGAGCTCAATATGAAAGGGAAAACAGACTCCAGAAGCAAAAAAAGGCCGCGTGCAATAAAAGAAGGTTTCCCTAAATAGCAAGCAAGCAAGCAAGCAAGCATGAATCTCACCGAACCACTTGAGACCAGTCACAGGCCAATCAGCTGAACAGTTTGGCTGAAGGCTTTGGTAGGTTTAAAACTACTCTCATTAAACCACCTGTAGTTTCGTTATTTGAACTTCTCTTAGTGAACCACCTGACATTACAAATGGTCACGTGAGCGCACCTGGCGAAAAAGATGTTATCTGCATCAGACATGTCTAGCCACGGCTTGTAGGTGGGGAAAACCTGGACGCCCTCTGAAAAGGGTGTCTTGATGGCAACCTGCAAGCATATGACCAGCAAGCCATCAAGGTCCTTCAACAGGGTCCTTCATCAAGAAAAGAAAGTTGATCTTCCTTTGTCATTATCAAGGATAGAATTAAGTTCAATATGCTGTCTGGCCCTAAAGAGCACCTTCAGACCAGCGGCCTTTTCAGGCCATGCCTGCAGCAGCTTTGAGGGAGGGAGCCAGCAAGGGGCACTGATGCAGAGGTGAAGGGCACAGAAGCAAAGGAGCAATACCGCAAAGGTGGGTTTTGACACAAAGGCAAGGGGCACTGATATTCTGGTGTGGGGCACTGATGAAAAGGTGTTGGGCACTTATGCAAAGGGTCACACATGCGAAGGTAGGGTCACTGATGCGGAGGTTAGGGTCACTGATGCAAAGGTGGTGTGCTGAAAAAAAGTTGAGGGGCACTAATGCAAAGGAGGGGCATTGATGCAAAGGTGGGGCATTGATGCAAAGGTGGGGCACAGATGCAAAGATAGGGGAAGGGAAACATTCATCTTCCTTTCCCAGCAGCAACCTCACCTCTGGAATTCGCCTCCAAGGAGCAAAAGACATGCACAGCTAAGCCAGATGGCCTTGCAATTCCCATTGCTGGCTGAACAGTGTTAGATTGTTGGCTACCTTTAAATAAGGCGGTCTCAGGTTATCCTCAAGCAAACGCTCACAAAACCTAGCACAAAAGGGAAGTAAAAGCTCTCTGAGAAATAAAAGGCACAAAAAACAGAGAGGGAGGTGCACACCTTCTGCGTGGATGGCTGCGTGTTGGCCACAACGGCTTGCGTCCCGTTGCCATGGTGCACATCAAAATCCAAAATGGCAACCCGGCCAATACCTGGTGGGTGGATGTAAGACATTAGAAGCCATGCATGTGCGTGAGCAGGCTTTGAGAAAATGAAATTTGCATGGTTAATATGAAAGCCATGATGTAATGGCAGCAAGTGCAGGGCTGTCAAACTGTGCAAACAGCTTCCATTCACTCTTTGTGTGGGCGCCAACCTTAAGTGCATGCCAGAACCATGTCTGTAACCCTCTTTGGAAGCTGCTAACGCTTGAGCTCAAGTCTACCATCAACAAAAAAGAGGCATCATCAATTGGTGCACACGGTAAAGGGGATAGAACATTTCAGAAAACACATTGACAAGGATTGAGCTGCATGTACGCTCCACTTATTTGCCTGGTCACTCGGTGTTCATTCCTGAAGCCTCAAAGGAAGTGAGAAATGACAAAAGCTATGCTTAACGTTCAGGAAGAGGCTTTGCCATCGTCTAACATGTTCAATGGTCCCAACTGGTTTTGAACATGATGCCTAGATGGCAATGTGCACTTCTACATCCTTGACAAAGCGCACACTACACGTGGCATGACAAGCAGCTCATGCAAGCTACGGTGCTGCATCCCAGAATCGTCAGAGTCTGCATACATGCACGCACGCACCAAACGTGCCTTGCTTGCTGGTACATCGCTGCTGCCCATTAACCATTTGAGCTCGCCATCTACCCCTATGGTGCCATACCACATCAACCAATTGTGCTCGTCATCAACCCCTATGGTGCCACACCACATCAACCATTTGCGCCCGTCATTTTTATCCATGTGGTGCCACACCACATCAACCAATTGCGCCCGTCATCAACCCCTATGGTGCCACACCACATCAACCATTTGCGCCCGTCATTTTTATCCATGTGGTGCCACACCACTTTCGATGGAGACTCAGCAGTTTCAGTGCATGCCTCTACAGAAGCAGTGCATAGGCTGCGCCAATGGTGAAGTACGACAGGAGGCAGGACCCACCTTGGTGGCGGCGCATATGTATTGCGTAGACTGCTCCAATGACAAGGCTCGAAAGCAGGCAGGACCCACCTTGGTGCCGGTGCACATTCAATGCGTAGGCTGCTCCAATGGCAACGTTTGACAGCAGGCAGAAGCCATGGGAGCCGGCGGGGTCGTTGGCACTGGGCACGCTGCCTGTGGGGCCGGCATGATGTCCTGGGGGGCGCACGGGGCAGAACACGCTGCGTGCCTACATTCATGCATGGCAACAAACTAGGAACTCTCACCCTGAGGACACGAGCAAAAGGAAGAACACATGTGCATTGGAGGGAAGAACAGTGCGCAGCGTCACTGTGCAGAGCAGTAGATGCTGCGGAGCGCTGCACAGCGTGGTGGGATTCATACTGGGATCACGTCCATGGTGGGGCATTCAGCCTGGGCATGCACAAACACACCAGCTGCTACTGCACCATGCATGATACACTGCGAGCTCAGCTACTCATACTCTGTGTGTTTACAGCAATGCATACAGCAAATAGCCCTTGCCACCACAGAGCATCAAAGAAGGTAATGATTACTCCGCCTGGAAAACAGACACGTACTCCCTTGCACGCCATGCCAGACAAGTGCAACAAGTCACATCAGGCTGCAACAAGAACACATCAGGCTGCGAGCTTGCATGGGCCTTCTTGTGGCTAAGGAGACCTTCTCGTGGCCTCCTTACCTGCCACAAGCCTGCCCCAGAAACCTGTTCCCTTACCAGCTGTGCCAGAACGTCCCGTCCTGCCCCAAGCCCTGCCCCTTGCCAGACGTCCTTACCTGCCGTGCCAGATCACCCTGTACTGTCCTGCCCCAAACCCTGCCCCTTGCCAGACGTCCTTACCTGCCCTGCCAGAATCCTGTCCACGGCAGTGCACACAGCCCCTGCCGCTTTCAGGGCTGCTAGACCAGAGAGGTGGGACACTGTGGTGTCTGGATCCAGCCGACCAATCTTTGTTGGATCGTTCTGCATGTTCAACACGTGTGCATGCATGAGTATCAAACGTCCGCGCCAGCATGGTTTGCATAGATTGGTCTGTGACATTCAATAGGCAATGCATGCTGTGCATGCCTCAAAGTAATCATGTTGTTCAGATTTTGAAAGAAAGAAAGAAAGCCGAGAGGATGAGCACTGGACGAATTAAATGAGAAGTACTGTGGAGGCCTTGACTCTGCACCACAGCTGTTCGCATTCAAAACCACTACAGCTGTTTTCAGTCAGAAACCATGAAACCATCCAACGGAGTCCATTTCATTGAAAGATGCCTCCCAAAAAGCGTGACTGTCAAGGCTCCAAAGTCATTCCACTCCATTCATGTCTAATCTGTGCAACGCACACCTTCCTCCTAAACAAAATATGTGAATTTGCCATTGTCCCCAGTGTGTCATAGTCCCGAGACTGACTGAACTGCCCGACCCAAAGTGTTTGAATGTGGTTTGCTCGCAGCAAACTGCACCGTTCAGGGAGGTAAAAGCACTGCTGGAAAGCTGAGATTCTGAGCTTTTCAAATCAATATTTGTTTTCCTGGTGCGCTAACAAACGGGGCCGCTAGGGCTGTCAAAGGCAGAAAGAGCGTGGTGAAGACAGCGGCCAGGGCCACCCTTGCATGCTCCCACGCGTTTGAAGCACTGGAACTAACGTTTATAAATAAAGAAGTTTCGTCCGCGGGTCGTGCTGGTTTGCTGTGACGGGAACAGGCTGGCCTGCCTGGTTCAACCTGCCAGGCCCAATTTTACCTGAAGGGAATGCCTCAATTCCTGTAAAAAGCACATTGCTGGACACCTAAGAGCTCAAGCTTTCTGGCAAGGTGCTGTTTGTGCGTTCCTTCACAAGGATGGGGGCGCAAGGCCTGGAGCCGCAACTCCTTGAGCTGCCAACCCAAAATTCACCTCAAAGGAATGCTCCAATTCCCCCAAAAAAGCACATTGCTGGACTCCTGAGGGCTTAAGCTTTCTGGCAAAATGCTGTTTACGTGTTCTTCTACAGGGATGGGGGCGCAAGCTTGCCGTAAGGCCTGGCAACCCCTTCAGCTGCCAGCCACATTTTCACCTTAAGGGAATGCTCCAATTCCCATAAAAAGCACATCACAGCACTCCTTGGAGCATAAGCTTTCTGTCAAGGTGCTTTTGAGGCGTTCCCCTGCAGGGACGGTGCCGCTGCATGCTCTTAAGTGAAGTGCTAATTTTGTGTATTCTGCGGGCCCTATCTACAGCGGTCCAGGAACTACCTTGAACAACGATGAGCAGTGAATGCTATTGCTGATCATAAGAGCTGCCTGAAACGCCAAAAAACTCCGTGGACGGGGCAGGAATGAGGCCTTAACCCTCCATTTCCCTCACTACCTTTTTTGAGCACCGTACTTATAGATGACAACGCTGTGGTTCTAACAAAAAAATAGCGAAGGAGTTTGGTGCAGACTTGGGGCAGTTACCACATTCAAAGGGTCCCGGATACCTATTTTGGCAGGGGCCAGTGTGTCCTTCTGTAGAGAGGCAAGGCAGACAAAGGAAGGGAAGACAGTGGGGAAATTTTAAACAGCTTATCCCAGCCATCAAAACTCATCCCAGCCTAGAAAGAGCAGCAAAAAAGAAAATGTACCAGAGCACTTCCCAGGAATTTAATGTTTCAGGCAATGCTGCAAGATGTCAGCAATACGAACGCTGTACGAAGCAGTAAGTAAAGACGACAGTAAAAATCAAACATGCCTCAAAGAGGAGGCTCACATTCTCTGGAAGATCCTTCCCCTGCGCCACACAAATGCCGAGAGCATGCCAACATCCGCAGTGCACACATGCACTGGCAGTATGGACATAATGAGAGATCGCTCATGCTCTGGAAGCTTGCTCACTTTGACAGATCATGCGCGCGTGCACACACACACATACACATCATATAGACCCTGCACACACGCACATGCACACGCATATGCATATACAGACCCCCTCCCCACACACACTTACCGGCAGCGCTGAGCAGGTAGCCAGCAGGCCTCGAACATAGGACCACTCATGGCATCGCAGCACATCACTGATGGCCACCGACGCCACGCCCTTAGTCTCCCAACTGGCATGCGCAAACTCGCGCGCGTGCAGGATGCCTTGATCTGTGTGTGTTTGTGTGCATGCATGTGTATATGCACACCCATGGGAGGACGCTTTTTCCAGGTGCATGTTGTGCTCATTTTGAGCATTTGTTGCTGCTGGAGGGTCCACACTGAATCCATTTGCATTTACATAAAAAGCAATGAGCAATACGCTGAAGCAAGAGATGGATGACAAGAGCATGAAATTGTTGTTGGGAATGAGCAACGTGAGCACACAAAGCTCTCTTCCCCAATGGCCATCCATTAGAAAGCCAGAAAAGACCTTGACTTGTCCATCAATTTCCTGGAACGTATTCCATCTAAATCAGTTCCTTGAGGACTTCTGTTCAAGGTTGTTGCTGCCCCAAACATTTCCTTCTCAAATTTCTTGAGGACTCCTGCTCAAAGTTGTCGCTGCCCCAAACATTTCTTTCTCAAAAATTTGCATGCCTGAATACATTGCACACATTTAAATATGCACATATAGATAACATGTCCAAATATACATATACATAACATGCCCGAAAATACATGTATGATATTTAAATTGCCCTGCCAATGCAAGGTTGGAGTGACCTGGCTTACACCTGTGTGGGCAAATGTGAGGTATTTTCAGCTTCTACAAAACTGTCAGCCACGTACCTACCATCTCCACAACACTAAGACTTGCTGTGTCATCTTGTTCTGATCGGATAAATGGCAAGAAGTTTTGGTTCTGCTCCTTTCTGTGCCACTGACTTGTTCGTGCGCAAATGCAGTCAGCCCACAATTCTAGGCAGGGGCCCAGACTCATTCTGCTCCCTCTTGAACAACAGACTCATTCTGTCCTGATTTGTGCTACAGACCTGGCCGTGTGAGCACGTGCAGGCGGCCCACATTCTCTGGCGGTGGGTTGGATGCTGCACCTCGAACAATGGGATCTGGGGCAGTGTAGTGCATGTGGCACTCCTCGGGTGCTATGATCAGCAGGGGAGGCTGTGGACCTGCACATGCCAGGCAATAAAACATGCATGAGGATGCACGTCAATGTACTGTGCACATGGGTGGGCTATGAACAGCATGGGGGGCTGTGGACCTGCACATGCCAGGCAATAAAACATGCATGAGGATGCGCGTCAATGTACTGTGCACATGGGTGGGCTATGAACAGCATGGGGGGCTGTGGACCTGCACATGCCAAACAACAGAACACACATGAGGGCTGTAATGTGGATGGACTGTGATGTGAATGGGCTGTGAATGACAGGGGAAGCTGTGGACCTGCAAGTGCCAGGCACCAGGACATGCATTAGTGAGGGTGCGTATGAATGATACACAAGTGAAGTACAGGGTGGACAAGAATGGAACACAAGTGCAAGAGAGGGTCCTCATGAACGGAAGACAAGTGGGAAGTTTTGAACACGTCATCTAACGAGAGGGTGAGCAAAGAACCTTACACCCACCCATGAATTTGCATAAAATACCAGACCGTCCTTGAAGGAACTGCATTGTGAATACAGGGCTATGGCAAGCAACTCTACAGCTTGCTGTGCCTGTCTGGATTTGACCAACCTGGTGCAGCTGGTGCCCTCGCCTTGGTGGGCTTGGACGCGGCTACCTTCTCCAGAAAAGCAGCTATATCCTGCATGATTGAGACCACAGGGTCAGTTGCACCAGTTAGACATGATGGAAGGTAGGGATTTTCTGTGCTACTCTACTTTGCTCACAGTCCAGACACACCCGCTCTCCTGCAAAGTCCCTGCGCCCTTTTTGGTGCTTGACAGCCAAGATGATGCAAGCACCAGGTGTGCTCCTGTATGAAATGTCCATTGCAGGCTGAGCGGGATGGCCTTGCCCACCTTGCGCATGAGAGTGTGATTGATCAGTAAATCACTAGCAGGTTGTCCTCTGCACAGAAAAAATAATTTTGTCAGTGCAACGCACAGCACAGTAGCTGCCTGGGGCCCAGCCATCAGGCAACCACCAAATTAAAAGTTTCAGCACACTGTAGGAACTGCCTGAGGCCCAGTCGTTATGCAGGCAAACCAACTCGATACTTTATAGACATGCAATGCAAGCAAGACTGATATAGTCATTATTGAAGCGTGGGAGGCAAAAAGGGCGAACGCCATGTTAGGCTGCGGTCACACACAATTTTTTTCGGTTTTTTTTCGACTTTTTTTCCGTCAGAAAGTGAAAAAAAATTTGCGGTCACACACAATTTTTTTCGGATAACTGAAAAAAAATTTTCAACCTCGACGGAAAAAAATTCAAGCGTCCACACGGGATTTTTTTCAGATTTTTTTTTCAGTGCTCAGCCTCCCTGGGAGCGCCCCTTCCAGGCCGTTTTTGGCAGGCCCTTACATAAGGACCATAAGTGCTGCCCTTCTCCTTGTATGGCTGGCAGCCATCATGCCACAGCTAGCAACTGAGCAGTCAGACTCCTCATCTTGGGCCTTGAAAGCTCTGATTCCAGCCGTCACCTTGGTTCTGGATGGTAGTAACCACACAGCGCAGCTTGCAGCCTGCCTTGCCATGGTCCAAGCAGGGCACATGGGAGGTGGCAAGAAAGCAAGGGGCTTCTGGAGCGTAAGGGAGGTGAGAATTTGTTTCATAATCATGCAAGCGCGCTTCCTCTTTGTGAGTGCCCCCTCAATTCTGAATTGAAGGGGCACTCATGCGTGGGGCATGCATGGGACCCAATCCCTCTTCTGCTCCCTTCCGTCCTTCACACTCTACTCCTCCTGCCCTGCCCTTGTAATACAATCCTTCTTTTGGAATCTGGGAGAAGCAAGTGCTCGGGGACTGGGCCAACATTGGAAGGACTCAGCCTGAATATGAGGCTGTCCAGTTCAAGCAAGCTTTCCGCATGAGCAAGCCGGCCTTTAAAACCCTGTGTGAAACGCACTGTGCCACTCTTCCAAGCGTGACACACAAATGCGGAATGCAATCCCTGTTGAGAAGAGGCAGGAAATATTTTTGGATTAGGCCGGTTCAAGTGTTATTATCAGATGCTTGCGTGGACTTACGATATTAGTAAGAGTGCAGTGTGTAATGTCATTCATTGAAGTTGTATATGTACTATGCAAAGGATTTGTGCCAAGCATGATGGTCTTTCCAAACAGACATGAACTCATGCACGTCATGCGAGATTTCAGAGGATTGTGCAATTTGCCTTTTGTGCTGGTGCAATAGACAGAACGTTCATGAGGATTGAGAAACCATACCATTGGGGTGACGTCTATTACTTCTACAAGAAGCACATGGCTATTATTCTTTTTGTATGTGTTGATGCTCGTGGCACGTTCACACTTGTTAGTGCTGGAGGGGCAGGTCAAGTTGGTGATGCACACATATGGAATTATAGTGCTCTGCGTGCGAAGATAGATGATGGTTCTTGGCTTGCCTTGCCGCCAAAAGCTCGCATGGAGGAAATGACAATAGGTGGAACAGTTTTCGAACCCTACGTCTGTGCTGATTCAGCGTTTGCCTTATCAACTTACGTGCTTAAATGCTATGACACCCTCAATCCCACAAAGCAACAATTCAATTTTAATTTTGCTCTAATTTGGATGAGGCGTGTGGTTGAATGTCCATTTGGCAGGCTCAAAAAGTGGTTCCCAATCCTCAAAAATAGCAGGTTTTTTATACCCACCTTTGGCAAACGCTGCAACAGTTCTATGGCACTCAAAATTTTATTGAGAGTGCTGGGGACATCTACCAACCCTCTGAGCTGAATGTTGACGACTTTGTTGCCTCTCATGTCATTGGTGCGGCTGGGCTCATGCGCAGAAGGCCTGATGCTGTGGGGGCTTATAAAGTCAGGGACAAGCTTGCATTATACATGGCTCGCGTGCTCGATCTTGATCCTTAGCAGGCCCGCTGCCCACCACCACTGCCTCTGACATATGCAAGTCCCTGCCAGGCCTATGCTCCACCTCACCTGACCTGGGCAACAATTGCTTGCTGGCCTGCTTCGGCCCCTTCATCCTCACTTTGTCCCCTTGCTTGCCTTTTGGGGGCGTTGATGGATTCTCAGAAATGAAATGGTGAAATGTAGATAGAATTGAAGATTTTTGGGTTTTTTAGGGTTTCCATGCAAGGGGCACTCCCAGGGGGAACTCCCAAAAGGTTCCTGAAAAGTGACCCCAACCGAAAAAAATTTCCCAAACACGGTCACTAGTGACTTCTGGCTTGAACGGAAAAATTTTTTGGGTGGGCGAAAAAAATTTTCGGTTTTTGTGTGTGACCGCAATTTTTTTCGCCCAAACTGAAATTTTTTTTCAAAACCGACGGAAAAAAAGTCGAAAAAATTTGTGTGTGACCGCCACCTTACAACCTTTAAGTTTGCACCAAGCAATTGTAAGACACATGAGACGCAGTATGGCACAGCAGAAAACAAAGTAATATTTTCCATTCTGGATACAATTCCAATATCCTTAGTCATCCCCCACCACCACCACCACCCCACCCCCCCCCACACACACATATTTACACACACATATTCACACACACACACACACACACACACACACACACACACACACACCTTGTAGCCCCTTTTGTCCGCGAAGTGGGCAGCTGTGCCGGCCTTGCGGGCTGTCACCGACACAGCACTTGGTACAGCGGCACAAATGGCTTGGACAGCAGACAGGCGATTGTGTAGGGCGGCAAGGTGTAGGGCGTTGAAACTGTCGTTGTTGCGGGTCTGCAGTATGAATGGAAGCTTGTAGTGCTCATGGAGGCGTACAGGTTTGTACTTTGTTTGCTATGTACTTGAAGTAATTGTGGAGGTATTTGTCTGCATGCACTTTGTTATGTATCGTAGCAAGTGAAGTGATCATGGAGGTATGTACAGGCATGGACAGCTTTTAAAGGTCTGCCGCGGGTGCAAAACAAGTTGCATGTGCACTGCCCTGGGCATGAGGAGGAGGTGCTACCCTCTGATGATGCAGCCGCGACAGCAGACGATACATTTACCACGTCAACATGGACCTATAGGCCAAGCATGTATGCAAGCAAGCAGGTGCGCAATGTCATAAGCACTCAATATGAAAGGAGGAGGTGCCACCCTCTGGCGAAGCTTCGCCTGGAAACTGTTTGCGCATTCATTGTCAGTGGCATATGGAGGAGACCTGATCCTTGAATTCAGCTGCAGCAGCAGACAGCACATCCAACATGGACCTGGGCCAGGCGTGTTTGCAAGCAAGCAGGTGTGCAACGTCATAAAAAACGTCGGCATTAAAAAAGGAAAGCTCTTACACGCAAGACAAGTATCCAAGCTATCACACAGACATATAGAATTCACAACATGCACTAGAGACATTCGAGAGCCGGTAGCTGCAAGGAGAGTGAGCTTAGAGCAGCCTCGCAAAGCAGCCCCGAGGATGGTAGCGCTTGAAGGACCCCCACCTCATGAAAAGACAAGTACTCTTCACATTTTCAAATAACCCTGCATTGAGCAGGACAACTGAAGCAAAAGAGGTCCAAACCCATCATGCAAGCAGAGATTAGGGGCAACAGGCGGCAATAGCCAATAGCCTCGCACAAAGCAGAGGAGGATGTGGAAGGAAGAGTTACTGGCTTTGAGGAGATATCTGCACCTAACCCCACAGCTTTGCAAGGGCTGAATGCCTCAAGCAGTGGCAAGGTTGGCAAAGGTAGAGCAACAAAAGCAGAGGAGAACAAGGGGCAGAAGCTGAAGGCTGCAGCAAATCCAGTGTAGGAGGCGCAACAACAGGAAGGCATCAGGCATGGCAGAGGCAGCAAAAGAGGCAGAATCACAAGAAAAAGCAAAGAAAAGGCAGGGACCATAGGACAGGCAGCAGGCATGACGAAGGCAACAGAAAAGGCAGAATCAATAGGAAAAAAGCAAAGAGAAGGCAGAGGCCATAGGACAGGCAGCAGGCATGACAGAGGCAACAGAAGAGGCAGAATCACAGGAGGAAGCAAAGAAAAGGCAGAGGCCAAAGGTAAGACAGCAGGCATGACAGAGGCAGCAAAAGAAGCAGAATCAATAGAAGAAGCAAAGAAAAGGCAGAGGCCATAGGAAAGGCAGCAGGCATGACAGAGGCAACAGAAGAGGCAGATGCAATAGAAGAAGCAAAGAAAAGGCAGGGGCCATAGGACAGGCAGCAGGCATGACGAAGGCAACAAAGGAGGCAGGATCAATAGGAGAAAAGCAAAGAGAAGGCAGAGGCCGCAGGAAAGGCAGATCAAGGCAAGAAAAGAGGCAGGGGCTACAGAAATAGCAGCAGGCAGGAAAGGAGCAAAAGAACAGGCTGGGTCATTAGAGGAAAAGGCACAGGCCATGAAGAAGGCAGCAGGCATGACAGAGGCAACAAAAGAGGCAGGGGCAACAAAAACGACAGCAGACAGGACAGGGGCAAAAAAAGAGGCACAGGCCAAAATAAAGGCAATTGGAGAGGCAGCAATAAAGACAGAGGCAAAAAGAAAGGAAGGGAGTGAGCTAGCAAAGGGGCCGCACCCAGATTGGCAGAGGATCCAGGGTAGAGAGAGATTCGATGGGGCGTGCTGGTGAGAGTGAGCTAGCAGATGAGGACATTGAGAAGACCATGACCACCCGAAGGATCCTCAGAAGAGAATCACAGGAGGTGCCAAGTGAGGATCTCAATTAGGAGGCCATGTGCACTGAGGATTCTTCAGAAGAGGAGCAGGAGAGGGTGGCACCGAAGAAGGGTTTCCAGGAAGACCCACTGATGACATGAGAGGCGGTGCTTCCAAACTCTTGCTGGCTTGCATAGGGAGACTTTTTATCAGTGTAGCGATGTGCTTGTTGAACAGCTCCCTAAACATGCAAGGAGATCCACTGATGACATGAGAGGCGGTGCTTCCAAACTCTTGCTGGCTTGCATAGGGAGACTTTTTATCATTGTAGCAACGTGGTTGTTGAACAGCTCCCTAAATATGCAAGGAGATCCACTGATGACATGAGAGGCGGTGCTTGCCAACTCTTGCTGGCTTGCATAGGGAGACTTTTTATCAGTGTAGCGATGTGCTTGTTGAACAGCTCCCTAAACATGCAAGGATATCCACTGATGACATGAGAGGCGGTGCTTCCAAACTCTTGCTGGCTTGCATAGGGAGACTTTTATCATTGTAGCAACGTGGTTGTTGAACAGCTCCCTATACATGCAAGGATATCCACTGATGACATGAGAGGCAGTGCTTCCAAACTCTTGCTGGCTTGCATAGGGAGACTTTTATCATTGCAGCAACACAGTTGCTGGACAGCTCCCCAAATTTTCAAGCCTGAAAGACACATCCTTTGGAGGGTCCTGCAGCGACATGGTTGCTGAGCAGCTCCCTAAAAGCGCAAGCCTGGAAAAAAAACCCATGGAGTTTGTGAAGCACAGTGTTGTTCCGTTCGGCAAACCTCGCACTTTATTTAATTTGAACTTTACACGCATATTGCATGTAAAAAGTGCCGTTTGTCGGACTTCAACCCCTCTCTGCAGAAATCCAGCCTGCGAAGTCCACTTAAAGTCCACTAGAGGCTTTCGTGAGGGCGACTGTTATGGCACATGAACTCATCAGGACTTCTCATCTTCATTAACAACGCTTAAATTGAAAGTTCAAGAGAATGGAAGGCCGGGGCAAGCCTGCATGGGCTCTGCTGACCCCCCTCCTGGCCATCCTCTCCTCAACCTAACATGCGATGAAACGATTAGACGGACTCAAGCTTTGCACGCACTTCATCACATCTTTCGCCTCGGACCATCGAACAGAACAACACTGGTGACATCCCAAAGGAACTACCATCAATGTTCAGCATAAGAATCAGCAGTGCCAAGCAGCTTCCAGACGTATGGATGGTGCGCACCCTGACAACCGCGGCCACATCCCAGCCTTGTCCAGAGGTGAGCAGCAATTCCACGGCGCCATCATTTCCTGTTGCCCCCTGCATGGCCGCCACTCGCACCGCTGCATGCAGGGGCGTGTTGCCATCTGCATCCTGTAGGTGAAGGCACAGGCAAGTGCACTGCTGCATTGTTCAGAGCTCCAGAGCCTTGACCGCATCTCAATGCAGAGGCGCCAAGTCAGTCAAACTGCAGTAGCCTGCACTCCCTGCTCAATCCGTTCCCTGTGGGGATACGTGCACGTCCTTTGCCTTGAAGCTTTGTATGATTGCAAGTGGTCAATGGCAATGAAAATACATTTTGAAAAGGGAAATCAAAATGATCAGAACAGATTGTTTGGACGAAATAACTTCAAAGGAAGCGGAGTTGGTGTCACAGCTGTTAAATGGCATTGGCCTGGTTTGGGCAGCCACTGTTGGGTCCCAATCACCTTGAGAACCTTGGCGGCCCTAATGCTGGAGCATCTGACAAGCACCCCTGCCTTGATAATGTAGCAACGAAGGCACCCCCACCTATGTTCCTATCATAGTATGTCATAACTCTCCAAAACCAGCATGCCCCCCCTACATCTCAACCACAGAGGGCAGCAAGGAAGGCAGCTGCACGTCCATCACAGGAATAGCAGTCAGCACTCTATTGCCATGTCTTTATAAAGTTCCAAGGGCACGCCCACCTGCATTTCAACCACAGAGGGCAGTGTGGAAGGCAGCTGCACGTCCTTCACGGCAACAGGAGCTGCCCCTCCCTCTCCAGCCGCCTCATGGGCAGCCTCAGCCGCTGCAGCAGCGTCCGCAGCAGCTGCATGTAAACATGCATGTACGTGTGCGTGCTGCTGATGTATGCATGTGGTTGATGCACGCACGTGCTCAGGCATGCAACCGATCGGCTGCAAGATGTAGCTGCATACAAGCATTTGACCCATCACACAGATGATGCTTGCTCCCTCCTCTCCCCCTAGCAGTCAGTGAAAGCTATTTTCATCACCAAATGCGGTGCTCTTTGGCGAGTTATGGCACACATGAATAGGCTTGCAGCTGCTCACATGCTTTTCTGCGTCTGGACTGGATAGCCTCATGAAATTGCTTCTTACCAAGGACTATGGGGGCCATGGGGAGCCACCTGCAAGAGGCACGCCTGCAAGGACATCTCTGCATGCAGGTGCACACACTCCTGCGCTCATGGACAAGTGCATGAGGCATGATTGTATGCTCCTGCCTCCCAGTACTGACATCCATGTTGCTCTGAAGGAAACCAGGGGTCTGCACACACGCACACACACATAAACACACACACCTGCCTCCCTGTAGGCGGCCAGCTGCTGGTCCTGCTCCTTCTGGCAGGCCTGCAGCAGCAACTCCAATGACGGCCGCAGCCCCACCTCAGCCGCCCAGTGCACAGCAGAGCGCCATCCATCATCTCTGCGGTTGCATTCGGCAAGGATGTGTTGTCTGAACAATCTGGGATTTATGAGTATTTGATACCCAAAGGTGCCATCCAGGGTTCGCCCCTCAAACAGATCAAACCGAGGTTCATCGTCTAGGGTTATTATCCACGGCTTGTTCCTCATACAGATAATGCCCAAACCGTACCATTCACCTCAGGACCCTGCTCACCATCTTCAGTGAAAGGGAATGGTGAAGCATGAAGCTCACCATTCCCTCACAGTGTTAATCCTGGTCTGCCAATCCTTGGATCGTGGCAGCCGTTAGTGAGGGCTGTCATTGTGCAAGAATGTGGCAGGACAGAATTACCACTATGTGGAAATGGTGAGCTTCATGCTTCCTGAGAAATGGCCCGGTGCACAACAGGGCACTGCCATTATTGCCACACACGCAGCTGGAGGAAACCCTTTTGCAGGCTGGTGTGTATTCGAGTAGATGGCCCTTTGATTGTTGATGGCCCTTGATCAGCTCTGTGTACTTAGATCCACCCTACTTTCCAAGCTGCTGCCCAATACACAGCAAAGCGCCCCCATCATCATTGCATTTCACTGCCGAATGAAACGGTGGATTGGCATGCAGGCTGCTGTGAGTTGGGATGGCCATTGCATTTCCTAGCCGCTGCGCAGGGCACCACGGTGCGGTCCTTGTTGCCACTGCGGGCTCAAGCCACGACTCTGGAAAAAGCAACTTTTGCATGCCAGTCAAGATAGGGTGCACATTTGTTTTGTATATCCCGGATGGACAAGTGCAACAGCGCTCCAACCAATATCACAACAAGTGTGGAGTCATGGACATTGCAATATGCATTGATGGGCCCTTCTCCTGGCGGGCACCCAGTACACAGCGGGGTGCCCTCTGTTGCAAGCTCACCAATCCAGAATCCACATTAACCCAGGTGCCAGCGCTCGTATACAGGGATGTTGAACACAGAAAGAATTGAGATGATATGCAGCACATTGAACAGTGCAAAGCAGAGTCTCCCTGAATTCCAAAGGTCATTATTCATACCACTCAAAAACAAAGCACTCAACTGCCAACATGGCAATCATTAACTACCCACGCACAGTCGTGCTACTAACGTATCGCAGATTGCCCTGCAAAAATATTTAGCTCATGTACACAGCCACGCTACAACAATATTATGCATGTGCATATAGCCACGCTGCAGTAACAAACTGCCCATGCCCACAGCCATGCCCCTTACGTCTTGGTGGCCTGCGCTCCCGCCGCCAGGAGCAGCTGCACAAGCGCGTGCGCGGACTCAGCGCGCCCAGGCAGTAGGGCAGTGCACACCGCCATGTGGAGGGGCGGGTTGCCATCACAGCACTTGTTAGGGCTGCTGCCTGCCTTGAGCAGCACCTCCGCACAGCTCACGTGCCCTGCATGGACGTGCGCGCACAAACGCCTTCCATCCAGGGCTGCTGCCTGCCTTGAGTGACATCTACACGCAGCTCATGTGCGCTGCATGAGCATGTGAGCACGGATGCCTTCCAATTTTAGCTGCAACTCGCCTCCAACAGCACCTCCACGCGCAACTCACATGCCTGCCAGGAAACATGAATGGACACGTAAAAGTGTCACTGCACTCTTGTCTCTCTGCAAGCACCTCTCCTAGAGCTGATTCTGCTATCCAGCTAAAGACCAACAGCCTCTGTGGGATTAAACCACCCCGGAATGAAACCCAAATGGATTGAAATTTAGGGCAGAATGCGCTCACCTCACAAATGATTGGAGACTCTGGCCACAAGGTACCATACAGTATCCATGCGCACCCTTTACCAAGTACAAGCCTGCCCTCTACCCCTACCTTGCTGCCCCCATCCTCCTCTTTTTTGTTTTTCCATCCTCCCGCCCAATCCACCTCTTTTTTGCTTCATAAGGCAAAGCAGCTTTCAAAATTGCAGCTACAGCAACGCAACGCAATGCAACACTCCCCTGCCCCTTCCCCTTCAAGAGCTCTGTCTAAGTCGTGTACATGTACAATTGACATTGATGTTGCAGAGCAAGCATGCACCACTTCTTTCAGGAGCTGCCTGCTGGAACTCCTGACAGTAGAACAACACAGTAGGTAAAGGCGCTGGAAGTGCAAAACAAGGCGCCTGTTCTAAGCCATGTAGACGTTGTCAGAGCAATTTGACCACTGCACATTGGGCATCCTCTTATGTTTCCATGGCAGACACTCAGACCAGCAAATCGCTGCCTTCCACAGCATGCACGAAAAGCAGATCTCTGCTGTGCTTGCACAAGACCAGCTTGTTCCTTCCTCTGCCTCACTTTCAAACACAGGAAGGACAGCTACAAGTCCAGACCTGGACATCTCCCCCCCAAAAAAACAGGTGTTTTAAATTCTCATTGAACAGGGTGCTGTTGCAGGCATCAGGGATTTACTGTCCGAGATTGGGGGCACCCTGCCTAAAGAGCCGCGGCGTGAAGCCTAGTTTTCACCACCGAAACCTCGTACCTGACCACCCACTGCACCAAACTGGGTGATTTATAGTGGTTTGGAGTCCTTGTGCCAAAAAAATAACTTTTCAAAACAAATGGAGTGAAAAGACCCAGTGGTTGGTGAGAGAGAATTTCAGCCACTTCCCTTTTGAGGCAAGTAAGGGAAGCGTCGCAAGCAACGCTGAAAAATTGGCAAAGCCAGTGTTCCCTGAAGCAGAGGTGGCATTGATATGCAGTTCCTGGGGCAACAACAGGACTTTCCTGCAGACCATGCCTTGTTCACGTATGCATGCATGTGTAGCTGAGTGCGCGCCATGCAAGCTGCTCCTGCCATTCACTGCTTACTTCAGGCTCTCCTTAGACAACAACATACACCAGGCTCCCTCACATCAGGGCAGGGGGTGCAGGTCCTGCTCCATATCGCATCAGAAAACTTCCGTGCCTTCACCTCTCTATTCACACAGCAACTCACACCATCGTTAAAATATCAATTATATATCCCATCGCAATTGGAATTGTGCAAATTTGTTGGCTCAGCGGCAAGCTGGAATGGTCCGCAGATTGACTGTGAAGTTCCTGAAACAGCCCACCCCCCAGCCCCGGACCCAGCGAGGGCATCCACATAAGTGTTCTGATGAAGTTTGTGCTGACTGCAGCTGTTCCAGGGGCCTGAGGTGGCTGGCCTGAAAAAGTCAAAACCAAAGCATGGTGGAAACTGTGCCCGCTGCACCCCATGCCACCAAAATTTAGCTGCCCCGGTAACATGTTTTGCTTGTCGAGTCTGCATGTCGAGTTTCGGGCTGGGTGATAGGCTGGCTGGCTCTGGCAAAGAACTGCCTACAAAAATTTGGAAACGCTTCTACAGCACCAGCCACTGCTCCCCACGCCCCACTGGCACTGCAGGGCTACCAAGCAATTTTGTTTGGGAGGGTAGCCAGAGTTTCAGGGCGGGGGGTGCGCTAGGTGGGCCAGGGCGGCAGGTGTGAACTCTACCGGGAAACAGGCAAACCTAGGGGCTCACGCCCCATGAATGGGGCTTCGCCAAAAATCCAGCACAAGGGGTCCTAAAAAGGTCAAATGTTGACTTCCGTTTTTCCTCTTTTAGAATGTGCAAAATGTTAGTAATGTATATGGAGGTCACAAACACAAAAATTTGGGAGTGAAAAATGGTACCAAGGTGGAGCTGTGGGCCATTTTTGGGTGATCCGAGGCCAGAAGAGTGATCTGGGGTCCTCCGACTTCCATCATTTGTTAATGAATATGATATTTCATGATATAAGAATGGTTGGCACGTTTAGATTTGGGAAAGAAAACCGGGAAAGAGCCTGTCCAGCGATATGTGGGAGCTGTCCAGTTCTGCTACAATTCAGGACCCTATAGCTTCATTTGCATGTCTTTCAATTGAGCACTTTCCTTGCTGGTTCCATTTCCAAATTTAAAGAGAACACCCGTACCGTTCAGGATTGCTAAGTGCAATGGCGTGCAGTCGTTCAAATCCTTCAGTGACAGGAGCTCCTTGAGAGCTTCACTGCTGAACGGGAGGCCCTGCAAACATGGATGGAGGGCTGTGCAGTTGAGACCCATTCCCACATTTTTGCTCAACAAAGCATGAGCAGATAATACTTTCATGAATGTGTGAAGGCACCCGTACTTGTACGAAGTACGTGCAGATGTGTGCGTGTGTGTGCGTGCGTGCGTGTGTGTGTGTGTGTGTGTGTGTGTGTGTGTGTGTGTGTGTGTGTGTGTGTGTGTGTGTGTGTGTGCGTATGTGTGTGTGTGTGCGTGAGTGTGTGTGTGTGTGCGCGCACGTCTGTCACCCATCCAAAATTGAGCGAAAATGCCTGCACACAATATTAGAAACTTAATTGTAAGACCAAATTTGTACCAATTATTTACATTGGTTAGAGATTGGCTACGTTTGAACGTGCGCTTTGCGTGCTTTTGCATCGCAGGGTTGTATATGTGTGCGTGTGTGTGTTTATATATGGGTGGTGGGGGGGTGCATGTGTGCTATGTGTGTTCACGTGTGTGTGTATGTATACGTGCATATGTGTGTTTGTCTTTGTGTTTTAGGTGGGTGGGTATGTAAGTGTAAGTGTGTAGGTGGTGGGGGGGGGGGTGCATATGTGTGTCCGTGGGTGGGTGGGGGGCTGGTCTGAGTGCATGTGATGGGGGTATGTATGCATATGTGTGTCCGTGTTAGTTTCTGTAACCTGTGACCTGTGTCCATGTTTGCGTACCAACTCTGTTGCTGCACTGGGTGCGCCCTCCTCAGGTAGCAGCAGGCGCTGCAGGAGCCCAGCATCCCCGGCTTCAGCAGCATTGTGAAGTACACTGGGTGGACATGGTCAGCAGGAAACACACAAAGGGTCAAGCTTTCAGGTTTGAATCTACATTCAAACAGGAGAACGCCATAACGAGCCATTGACCGGCACTCACAATGCAACCGGTGTTTTCATTTTGGTGGAAGGTGCCCACTCTGTTGCCCTGGTCTGCTCTTTCAAAACATCACCTGCAATCCGGAAGTCAAACCGTCCTTGCCAAATGGCAACGCAAATCAAAATTAATATATGATTACAATTTCCCTGAGCATTTCCTGGCAGCACGGCAAAATGTGTTCAACATCAACCTGATGGCATGACAATCCTGAAGCTGTAGGCCAAGTGGCGAGTGCCCCCATGGTAAGAGACAACATGGACGTATTTTGTTTTGGAGGAGGTCATGCGCCTGTGCTGCCTGCTCAAGTAATCCTGATTCATGCTGTGTGTCCAAACCACGCCTGGCAGGCTCTGACACTCTTCACAACCTTTGGGGACCTGAAATTGGAGCTGTTCTGTGACCAGGTGAGGTTCTGGAGAATGCTGGCCTCCTTACAGCTGTATAGTGCATGCAGCAGAGGCGCCATTCGTTGTCATTTTCGCCCTCTCTTCCAATCCAGGCCCCACTCGCATGTGAAAACTTCTTGGCCCTCTGTGCCAGCGGCTATTACAACGGCACCATTTTCCACCGCAACATCAAAGGTTTTATGGTGCAAGGAGGTAAAGCTTCTCAGGGCAGTCCTTCTATCACCTCGAGGAATGAACGCATGCACAATTTCTTGGCGATTTAGACCAGGTTGTTGACTAGGTTTTTGAGGATGTTCTGAGGAGTTTAAAGTTCTTGTCCTGCACATGGAGGTTCCGCCTCTGCAGCGCCATTAGTTTTGCATCATGGCATGTGTCTTTTGACTTTCATGCTTGTGCCTTGCTCCGCATTGGACCCTGATTGAGAATGCGTGCGAAATACCGCTACACAGCCATGACTCTACCCCACAACACGTGTGCCTAAAAAGGCACAATCGTTGTCAGCCTCCACCAGTGCAAATCGATGCGCGCTCGAATGCGCGCTCAAATACAAAAGCACATGTGGACACCACGGCACTTACACACACACACACACACACACACACACACACAAACACACACACACGCACGCACGCACGCACATACACTTACACGTGCACACACACATACATGCAAATGCCCCTCATTTAACATCAGGCGATCCCACGGGCACTGGCAAGGGCGGCAAGAGCATCTTTGCCACACCCAATGGCAAATTCCCTGACGAAATAAGTGACGTACTGAAGCACAGCAAGAGAGGCATCCTGTCAATGGCCAACAGCGGACCCAACACCAATGGAAGCCAGTAAGTCATACTAATAGTGAGTGATGAAGCCAGTGAGTGACACTTTTCCCGGAAGCCTGCTTTCCATCATCAATAGAGGCCAGTGCGTAACACTTTTCACAAGAGCTTGCGTCAAGGAAGAACTTCTTTCTTGGCCAACATTTAAAAGAGAGCGAAGACACTTCAAGATAGGGATTTCATAGAAGTATCTGATTCAGTTAGTTTACCAGTAAGTATCTGGTGCCTGGTTTAGTAACCGTGTAGTTAGTCAACTACACAGCAGCCTGCTTGGCGCGCATTTGGACTTTTGTACATACGTAGCAAGATGCATGTCTTCTGCTCCTGTTGTCGCAGAAGACCTAATCGAACTTTTGGAACATTAACAGCTGGGGAGTGGATGAGCTGGCATGCATGCATTCATTCTTGAAGCCGCACTCACAACAGTTATTTTACAGGGTGCTACATGCAAGTATGCACTTCACAAACCATCAATTGATGTGCTTTATTGGCCTCCCATGTTGACTCTTGACTTCATGGCATAGGAATGGCAGCAAAGGCCTTTCCAGTATAGTCTTGCCTGCCCGCCTCCATGTCTGTTACGCAAAATGTTAAAGTTGACTTATGGCCTGAAAACTTCCTGGCCCAAAGACCTTACCATTGCATACTACTCCATCCTTCTGCAACGGATGCAACACAAGGCGTAGCGAGCATTGGCTCCAAGCAAAAGATGGCCCTCCAGCTTTGCAATGTGGACTCGGATGTGTCCTTGTACAAGCATGCAGCCCTCTATTTCCTGCCGAAGGTGTTTGCCTCAAACACCTCACCACAGGTTTTTCATCACCTACAAGGCACATTCACATTTAAATGGAAAATATACAGGTAAGGAGGGCTTCAATGTGATTTGGAAGGGTTCACATCTTGACGAACAAGTTGCCAGCTCTGTAGTCACGTTGCCTCCATGGCAGTGCAGTAATTGCCTGCTCAAATTAAAAGGGTGCTACATTAGGTAAAAGATCATTCTTCTAGAACCCTCAACACCATGACTAAGCTAAGAAATTACCTCAGTTGCACGACAGTCCTTGCCCTGTGGCAGATTGCTTTGATCCTGTGTGTTTTCATGGGGAGCCTTGCAACTCTGTGTTAGTGCCTCCGGCATGCTTGCTGGGATTTTCAGTGAGTGTCGGTGCTTGATTTTAAGGTTGCTACTGTTGAGTTGCCCTCCTGCCTGCCAACACTTATGTCAGTACGAAGCATTTCTCTTTCTGAGAGAGACTGCCTGGTAGCTTTTTGCCCTGGGCTTCAAAAGGAGCGTAGTTTGTTTTGAGCCTAGAGTGTGCTGCAGGGCTGCCATAGCCATGCAAGGTCAAGCTCAAGCACTTGCTCTATGTTACCAGCCTGCGAAATGAATGTTGGGCCTTGCAAGCTGGGATCTGTGGGCACATGCAACAGCAATGACAAGCATCTCTGGCACACATTCCCTGGAAATTATAAAGGAAAGAAGCCTACTTACTTTCTTACGCTTTTGTTAGAGGGACCCAGAATGTCGGACTCTGCAATTAATGACCATTTGTTGCTGCTGTTTTCTTTTCACTGTTCTTGTATCCAAAGAATTTAAGACGCCTTTCTTATTTGTGCACAGCAGTGCCTGGGAGTGCCCTCAGGGCAAGCAGCACAAGCCAAACACTCAATCTTCAGGGTTTCTCTGATGCTCTTGTTTGTGTATGTCTGGACTCAAATTAAGGATCTCAGATGTTAATGTGGTTCAGGCATGCTAAAAAATTGACTTCTGAGTTGCTACAGTGCTTCTGTTCACCTCCTTCCTACCTGGCTTTGCTTGCAGTGTTTGGTCATGTCATTGATGGCCTAGACACCCTAGATCGAATGGAGAAAATACCAAGCGACGCCAAGGATCGACCAAAGCAAGAAATCAAGATCGAGCGGGTGACTATTCATGCAAACCCCCTTGCAACATGAGCTGGCACCCGGAAAGCCAATGGCCGTGGAATCTTCTGACGATGTGGAAAGTTGTTACTTGTCATTTGTGCTGTAAGGGAAGACAGGAGTCCTCACTTCTTTGGACTATGGACTGACAAACTTCTTCAAATCACTTGCAACTCTGCACTCTTAGGCCCAAGGCGCAAGCGTCAATATGTGTGCATACTATGCAGCAGCATCCAATACAATGATGAGTGTGGGGCCCTGTCTGCTTCCAATTTACGATAACAAATCTATCCATGCAACCTCTGGCTACGTGAGCCTTAACAGGTGCGGTGAGTGCCATGGGGGATGAGCTCTAGACAGGTATTAGCGGTAGGAGTTCAGTTCGCATAAACTCGATTTTTAAAAAGCCCATTGTAAACGTTTTACAGTGGCTGCTGTTGTAAGTTTTGCTGTGGCAAAATGTGCATTCCTTTTTCATGTGTCCAAAGTTGAAGGGCGAGTCGATTGCCAGTTCCATTGACCCTGATTGAGCGAAGGCCTGTATTGCTCACAGAGGCCTCTTTGCAAGGATTGAAGCTGCAGGACTGCCAGGTTACAGGAAAAACGGTTGACTGCTAGGCTTACGGTTGACTGCTAGCCCAGCAGGACTGCCAGATAGTGCCACTCACAAGACGAACTGTCCATTGCCTTGTGCATGTGCATAACCCGTATTTGATGCTGGCCTTGCTTTTCTGTTTTGTGCAGCTGAGAAAGCTGCCGATGTGTCAGGAGGAAGCAGCCTTTTTTTTTTTACCCTACCTGGGACTTGGTAGCCGCCGCACGGTTTCTGGTGAGCCATTGCTGTGCACAGAAAAGCAAAAGAAAATAATATGTAGGCAGTAAGAATACTCCTTACATCACTACAGGACTCCTTTTCAGAAAAGGATGGGATAGGATAGGGTTACATATCTGTAGCTGCCTACAAGGGCAGCTTAGCTGAAGCAAACAGGTGCCTGTAACCAGACCAAACTTGTGAACAATTGTGTCAACTGGAGAAGGAAACAAGTCCTTGAGCTGAGTTCAGAATTCCCAAATGCTAAATAGAAGCACACACTGTCACTCTTTATGAAACAAGCATGAAACTTTTATCCACTTGCACTCTATCAAGAAGCAGAAACTGTCAGATTCAGATAAGGAGACACATTGGCTCAAAAAGCCGTGAGTCTCCCTAACCAGAGGGCCCCTCCGGGAAAGAGGGAAGCTAATGTGGTTCTGATCGGACTCTGGCAGCACGCAGCTCAGGGCACCGGGGATACAGTGAGTGTTTTCGTTGTGTTCGGCCAATGTAAAGGTTTTACAAAAAGAAGCAACCTGTCCAATTTTTTAGGATTCTAATATTCTAATATTCACGGTGCTGACCATACAGGTTTTACAAATGAAGCCATCAGTCAGAAAGTGCGACTGCTAGGCTGCTCATGTGAAAGACTGTATTATGAAAAAGTAAAGGAGTGTTTATGCAGCCCATGCATGTAAGTGTACAAAAAAAACAAGGGGAAATTTTTCCACTGGTGTTTGTATGACAAACAACAGCAAATAAACATGAGGAGTTTGCCAGGACCAACCGACTGGATCAACAAAGGAGGAGAGCAACATACGTGTGTTCGTGTGGTAACTTGAGGAAGAAGCACGGTCTGTCACACTGAGCACGTGGGTCAAATAATAGTAAATATCATCTGATACGATTGACGTAAGGAGGAGCAGCACATGCACTATGAGAGGGGTTTACAAGGGGTTTACAATGGTGGCCTACAGCCCGAGACTCTGGCTGATGGCAGCTGGTGAAACAAGCTCAACCAGTATCAAAAATTGAGACTAAATCTGACACAAATCTAAGAAGTCTGTATGAGTCTTGATTTAGGAAAGCATTGATCTCAGAATCAGTGATAGTATGATGGCAAGCCAAGAATGGAATAAAGTCAGCGTTTGAAGGCGGAGCAAACACACGCAAAGTCTTAAACATCTCCTCAAAAAGGTCCTTGTATCTCGTGCGTAGCTCACGCACCTCAGTACATTTGCAAAAGAAAAGCACATGTTTTTCATCCTGGACTTCCCCACACTCACACTTATCACAGATACTTGAACCCCCAAGCCATTTACAAGACTCCACTCTCAAGTGATGAGCACGCAATCTAAATCTGCTAATGTTTCTCAAAACATGCTTGTCCAAATCCTTGAACAGATACGAGGGGATACAAAAAGGAGCACCTCTGGGACCACTCTCAGAATTCCCACACCACTTATGATACGTCACTGCCTTCTTGTTAACTGCACGAGGACAAAAAACATCGGCCCCTCTCCACACTTTCTGCTGTCTGTATCGCAAATCACCAATGAACTCTTGCATGGGGATTTTCTCAGCTCTCAGCATGTTCTGTTTGAACGAATCACCATTCCGCATCCCACCAAAAGCATTAGAGACTTCAGCAGACCAGCAAGAGGAATCAAAAGAAGCCAGACTTAAATCAGCCCACAGCACACGACGCAAAACTTCACTATTGGAGTCAAGCATGCTATTAAAAAACTTGATGGAGGCACGGAACCAGAAGAACTGCAGAGGCTCCTGGCCACACTCTCTCAACACCGGCCAATTTGTAGTACTGTTCTTTACTCCAAGAATGCGCCTCAAGGAACACAGATGTCTTTTCTGCAATTGACTATCAAACTCACTGCCTTCTCTCAAGTAATGAGTTCCCCACACCTGGCACGCATACATCCCAGCAGGAATGCCATACACCTTAGACAACCAGAGCATAGCATGAGGCCTGTTTTTCAGGTCATGACCCTTGGCAAACTCCGAAATCCTTCTCTGTGCAGCCATATAAGGCCGCACCGCATGCTCCTCAGCTACCTTTAAATCCATCTTTTTATCCAACAGCACAAATACAAATACAAATATTCGAACCTGTCCTTCTCTGGAAGGACCACTCCATCATACGTAAAAGGATTCTGCAGAGGAGAGACAGACTATGAGAGGGTCAGGAACATCAAACACGGTCTGGTTCATCACTTTCTTGCTGTGGGCCCTGCAGCTAGAAGAGCTTTGAACCAGCACTTACCTCAGGCTGGCTTAGATTGTAAGTTGTTTATTAAGATACCTTGAAAAGAAGATTGTAGAAACAGACAGACACTCCCCTTTGATAGTCGTTTCAACACCCCTGCAACAAGCACAGCTAGAAACAAGGACTTGTTCACGACCAACAGTACTGGAGTTACCAACACCATATGTAGAGCTGAGCTAGTGGCAATTGCTGCTGCCATCATGCACTGATACACTCACATTGCCTGAGTTCTAGATTTACACAGGGGGACCTTCAGCCAGACTGTTCGGCTGATCGGCCTGTGACTGGTCCTCGCCAGCCAACATAATGTCCATAAGCTCAAAAACAACTTGTATTTGAAATGAAAAAAGCTTGTTGTTGTGTTGCAAGAGGAAATCAGAAACATCCTGGACACTGACTTGTTGTAAAAAAGGTTGCTCCATTGCCTGAGACAGTCTCATCTCTTTTCATCAAATACATAAACAATTATTTACCCTGAGAAGCACAAGCACTTAAGTTGATAGAAACTAACAAAAAAAAGCCAGGTCCAGCTGCGTGCATAGTCAGCTAACTATGTAACGAATGTGCAGATGCTATTTTAAAATACCAGGCAAATCAAGCAAATAACCACTATGATAGCGCAGCAGATACTAGGATTTTAAGCACAGGCCCCGGTGGAAATCCATGTTCTCATACCTTTTGGTTAGCAGAGGAGGAAAAAGAGAGTATACTGCCGCACATCCACAGCTCCTGCACCTTCTCCAAGATCGTCTACCTTGCCAATCTTCAAAATGCCCTGAAGTGCTACATGCATACAAAACACAGACTTGGATATGCTAAATCCAAGAAAAGAAAGAAAAGAAAAACTACGTAGGCAGAGCAAACTCTCCCTACATCAATTAAGGAACAGGAGACACATTGGCTCAAAAGAGCCGTGAGTCCCCTCCACCACGAAGCTACAGAAAGAATCTCCTAATGGGGACCTGGAGGGTTATTGGAAGCACCCGGCTCCATAACCTGGCTGCAAGAAGTGTTCTTGTTTTCAATAGCACACCTAGTGGTAACAAGCTTGTTGGCATACATGACAGAATGGGCATGAAGTTTGCAAGCAAGTTTATTGGCGCGTTGGTGGTCAAGTCCCAGTTGTTTAAACGGGTTAAGGGTGTGCTCAGTGTAGCAGGTCCCACCAACACGCAAAAGGATGGTGTGGAGAGTCACAACTTTTGCATGAATGAGTTTGCAGAGGTCTGCATGCTGCCGCTGTGCCGCCTCCAACAGCTGTCCAGGCCTCGTGTCTTCACAGTACTTGATTTTAATCAAGTGCACATGCCGCTGCTTTACATTCAGCTGGTGGGGTTGCCTCACGCGTTTGGCTGTTGTGGCCCTCAGTGTGGGGTTGTGTCTGCTGCGTAACACATGATGGTGTGAGCAGGAGGTAGAAGGAGAAGAAGTGAGTTTGACTTTATAGGGAGTAATCAGTATAGCATCAGGACGGCTGGAGGTGAGTCTAGATCTCTTAGAAAACTTTATCGGAAAGAGGTAAGGGGGTGTAATTCTGTTTGAAGCATGTGCAGGGATTTGAAGGTTGTGTTGTGCCAACCTATCACCACTCCCTATGTCCATGTTAATCAAACCTGCTCCCCAAGAGCTTTTGCTAAGAGCTTTGATGATCATTCTTCCAGCAACATTGTGGCGTTCAGTTTTCATGCTGGAGATGATATGATTTTGGCAGCCTGAAAGCATGTGGAGTGCGCTGTCTAATTGATGACAGCCTGGGAGAGGGCATAGTGGGATAGTGGACCTTCTGAAGCGAACCGCATGTTTTTGGTTATAGAGGGTGCCAGTGCGATATTGCAAGATGGTGCGCTTCATGGGTGTGGATATACAGGACATGTTCCTAAAGGCATTGCTGATTTTCTTATCTACGTGTGGTAATAAACTCTGGTAATATGAGTAGTAGCCTGTTTTGGAGTTGGCATATCCAAGTCTGTGTTTTGTATGCATATGAGATTTGAGAGCGTTTTGAAGATTGGGGAGGTAGGTGATTTTAGGATTGGTTGTAGGGGCTGTGGATGTGCCAGCATTGTGTTCTTTGTTTCCTCCTTGGCTAACCAAAATAAATGAGAAAAAGGATTCCCACCGAGGCCTGCGCTTGGGATCCCAGTATCAGCCACATCATTATGAGCTTGGCTTGCTTGATATTTTGCAATAGTATCTGCACATTCGTTACCAGCAATGCCAGCATGAGATTTCACTTTGTAGAAACAAATATTGGTTTGTGAGTTGCTAATGAGGGTAGATATGTTTTTAGGACATCCCCTTGGATATGTTGTTTGTGCTTCTTTGGGTAAATAAGCTGTTTACGTATTTGATGAAGAGAGGTGAGACTGTCTGAAGCAATGTGTGAATAAGAGTGCGTGATGGCAGCAGCAATTGCTGCTAATTCAGCTCGACATATGGTGTTGGTAATTCCAGCACCATTGGGCTCGACAAAACTTCTGCTGTCAGTGAGAGGGCAGTAAGCACCTGCTCCAATTTCTTGTATGCTATTCTGGATTTGACAACTACCATCAGTGTAAGCCCATGTCCTCCAGTCAGGGACTTTGAGCTTGAGGGTTGGACTAGATTGGTTAGGTACAAAAAGTTCTTCCTGATTACTTATATGTGGATAGGTTGGGTTTCTATATGTTTGTTGTTTGTCAGAGGGGAGGCGTTGGCATTTATTGAGTCCAGGCATATCAGCATGCATTGTATTGAGAGTAGAATGGTTGCCTATATTGCGCAGCTTCCACTTAAATTCTGGTACAGCTGAAGCCAGGCCTTGTAGCCAAGCTGGGTTATGATTGTTAAGATGAATCCTTTCAGCTGTGTTCCAGACTGCAATAATTTGTAGGTCCCAGGTGTGCTGAGAAAGGGGTATTTCCTGGTTGATGGAGGATTGTGGATTGTTGTAGCAAAGGTTGGTACAAGCAATGGTTCCAAGTTCACAGCAGAGATGTGGATAGGCAGTGATGAGTTTGGAGTAGGGGTTAATTATCATGTGTCGTCCCCATACAGGGAGGAACATGAAAGTAGCAGTGGCCTCTGTGTTGAAAATGGCAGAGTAGATAGCATGGCGTAAGGCCTGAATCATAGCTTCCTCGGTGTAAATGGGATGGCAGACAGAAAAACCGGAATATCGGGATGAGAGGGAGTTATGATGGGCACCAAAGAGAGTGTCTCGGGGGCCAGTGCTCCAGTAATGTTGGTATTGTGGGTTGTGGTCCAGCGGGGATGCCATTTTTTCTTGAGTTGCCAGGGCCCATTCTTTAAGGGCAGTGTGGATATGGGTTGGCAGGGCCCGCGAGAAGGAGTCTTTAATCTTTTTGCTAGCGTACTTGTTTCCTAGCATAGTCTTGCGAGCAAGGAGCCCCTGCAGCTCAGATGCAAAGCTAGTAGGAGCAGGTGTTATGGCTTCATGCAAGCCTGCAAGCTTAGCCCTGTAGAATGCCTTGTAAAGGATTTGAAATCGGATAGGGGTTATCATCCCAACACATTTACCTTGTGTATTGTAAATGCATGCCATGTATGCTTTGTAAATTTCTGGGAGGAGAAGGGGAGGTGGAGCACGAGGGTGGGGGCTGCGTGATTCAGTGTCTAGTGATGTTTGATCAGGGTTTTGTTTTACTTTGTACTTGACAAGGTCAATATTATGCAGCCAAATTTCACTGCAACCAGTGGGTTTAATGTCTACTTGTGGGTTGGTGGGGTGTATAATTAAGGTAATCTTATTGCGTAGTTCTGTGTCTAGTTTTTGACTCCAAGTATCAGTAGCTTAAGACTTTTCAAAGCCTCGTCTTTCAAGGTTAGAAAGGGCAGAGTCTGCTGTGGGTCGGGAAAGGTCTGGTTCGCTCTGCTTGGCTTCAAATTCAAGCAAGCGCTGTTGGAATTTAGGCCTGGTCTCTTTAGTTTCCTCAGGTTCCCAGGAGGGCATCCAAGTGACCTTTGTGAGCTCTTCTCTAGACTGGCATTCTCTGTCAATTTTCTGTGCATTGTTGAGGCCTGCGCAGGCGGGACAAGCCCATGTGTTAGCTGCATCTATCTTTTGTCTTTGCCCATCAGTATAGCAAACAAGTTCTTTCATGCATTTCCAGTGGTACGTTCGTCTGTCCAAAAGAGGCTATTGCTCCTACTATCAGAATTTGTACCATGAAGATAAGAAGATCAGCAATGGTTACAGATATAGGAAAAAGAAGCCTCCAGTTAAAACGGTTGACTGCTAGCCTGCTCATAAAAAAGCAGATAAGAAAATCAGCAATGCCTAGTCTAGTTTCTAAGAAACATGTCCTTTATATCCTCATTTGTGAAGCGCACTATCTTACGATATCAGTGATATTATATCACACAGGCACCTGGGTATAGTGGCACTATAACCAAAAGCATGCGGTTCACTTTAAAAGGTCCACTAATCCATTATGCCCTCTCACAGGCTGTCATCAATTAGACAGCGCACTCCACATGCTCCCGGGCTGCCAGAATCATACCATTTCCAGCATGAAAACTGCACGTCACAATGTTGTTGAAAGAATGATGATCGAAGCCCTAAATAAAAGCCCTTGGGGAGCAGGCTTGATAAACACAGACATAGGAAGTAATGATAGGTTAGCGCAACACAACCTCCAAATCCCTGCACATGCCGCATGATGCGGCATCAAATAGAATCATACCCCCTTACCTCTTTCCACGTAATTTTCCTAAAAGACCTAGACTCACATCGAGTCGTCCTGATGCTGCACTGATTACTCCTCATAATGCCAAACTCCTTTTTTTCTTCCTCCTGCTGACACCATGTGTTAAGCAGCAGGCACAACAGCCCACAGAGGTCCAACACAGCTTGCCACGTCAGACAACCTCATCAATTGAATGCGAACTAGCAGCACAAACACTTGGTGAAAATTAAATATTGTGGAGACACAGGGCCTGGGCAACAGTTGGAGGCTGCACAGCTGCAGCGTGCAGATCTCTGTAAGAACATTAATGGGGATTCTGTCATGCTACATACCAACCGCTAAGCTGCCCTTGTAGGCAGGTACAGCTATGTAACCCTATCCTATCCAACCTCTTGGGTGTTAGTGGGACCTGTTACACTGAGCATACCCTTAACCAGTTTAAGCAACTGGGTCTTGGCCACCAACATGCCTTTGAACTTGCTCATAAATTTCATTCCCACTCTGTTCTGTATGCCAACAAGCTCGTTGCCATTGCCATTAGGCTATTGAAGGCAAGCTTTTTCCGTTTGTTTCTGAGCTTATGGACATGTTGATTGGCGAGGACCAGTCACACGAACAGTCTGGCTGAAGGTCCCCCCGTGTAAATCTAAATCTAAATCCATTAGGCTATTGAAAACGAAAATAGTTCTTACAGCCAGGTCCTGGAGTCCGACTCCAGACTGAGTCGGGTGCTTCCAGCGACCCTCCAGATCCCCAATATCACTTTCAGGTCTGTAGCCTTGTGGTGGAGGAGATGTATGGCTCTTCTGAGTCAATATGTCTCCTTTTTTTAAATGATATCAGGGAGCTTTATTCTGCCTGTCTTTTTCTTTTCTTAGCTGTGATGGCAAAATGAACGCTGCTGCAAGCCAAACGGCACATAACTTCATAGAAGGCATTGCCAGATTACACAAAGCTGGTGCTGGGCTTGGTATCTTGAACAGGGGGCACGCCGTGCCTTGGCCTTCTAAAGTCTTCGCGCTCACAGCTGGTTTATACGGATGCCAAATATGACTACAGACAAACTCTCCTACAAGTTATCAATGAAGACTTGAGCACACATTAATCATGCGGGCTTCTTCAAGACTATTTGGGTTTATGAGAGCGACAGAGACACTGCATCCTAAGGGAGACAGGTCAGATACCTCTCTACTTCTACTGGCTCAGGTGCATCATGAGAATTTAGAGTTCTCTACTGAGCGCAAACAATGCCCTCCTGAGCCGAGTTGCGCAAGCAGACATGCGGCTTGCTGAGATGAAGGGCAGTTGGACACAAGTAAGTTACCAGGTTCTGACAGCCATAAATGAATGAGCCAATATTTTGCTGCAACCAACGGCATGCTATGTTGAGGAAGAAGCTTGTGAATGTAAGTTGCATGATTGCATGGCCAATGTGCCTCCTTATCATTTTTTTAAACTGAATGCTGTTACTTCCATTGGGCTCAAGTGAAGCACAAGGTTGTTTGTGAGCAGGGAAAAACCCAACAACAACAACAACAACAGCAAAGGAGGAAAAGAAGGAGAAAACGAGTTGCAGCTCAGTGGAAAAGAATGCAATTTTTGCAAGGATCTACAGGGTGCATGAGTCAGTGCTTTTGGAGGCTATCCGTGGAGCCATATCGTTCTTTTTCATTAAACGGATGACGGACGTGTACGACACAGGCATCCTTATTCGTTTTTGCGATAAAGGGCTACCAGTGAATCTAAGCCACAGCACACACGTGTTTTAATACGAGGTGAACATGTCTTCAAATACCTGCAGTTGGAAGAATAAAGAAAAGGATAAATCGGTCTTCGGTACCTGCTCCGTGCAAGGTTCATGTCGAAGTTCCCTGTACCTTGTAATGCGAAGTCATTCCGAGCTTTTCGTACGTGGCATGTGCTGCAGTGTTCCCCATGTCTGCATACCTGTGAAGAAAAATTATTTAATGTAACAATTGGTGTTAGGGTCCACGTCGCTGGTATTTTCTCAGGAGGCGAAGCAACATTCAAGATCAGGGGCGTGCTTTTAAAACCAATGCTACATTCTTACAATCGCAATCCCGACGCTTTTGCAGCTTGAGCTTCTTCCCTTACATGCGCGTAAACTGCAGGAATGAGTGGAAGTGTTGAAGTCAGCGAATGGGCACCATAGCAGGGGCGGCAGTTGCGGCAACGGTACATGCTGAGAGGAAAAACCACAAAATTAAAACACTTACGGCGCTTGAAGTTCCCGCGACGGCGTGCAGAAGGAACGACATAGACGCTTTGTATCCACCTTGCCAAAAGAAGTACAAGTGCTATTAAGATATCAGACATTCAACATTCCCGTCCATCAAAAGAAAGTGATGGTCATGTGCGTTGATAAACTGATATTGAAGCTCTACCTACGCCTCACCATATATTAGAACACCGCCAGTCGCTCCACTCATACTGCATTTGCATATGGTTGCTTGTTATTTACAAATTTACAAAGATTGCCTTTAAAGAATGTCTGGAAAGGATATAAGCATGAGGTGGGACTTGACAACAACTTCCACTGAAGACATCGGCAAGCATTGCATTCACAGGGAGTTACCCACCGTCAGCATCAAGGAGCCGACAACTTGGTTTGCCTCTTCTACAACATAGTATGCAGCTGCTGTTTCACCTTCAAGGACTGTAGATACTCCTCGCTGTAAAGAAGAGAGATCGAGGATCAGTACGGCTATTGTGCAGAAACCAACAACTGCACATGTGATGATGAGCTGTACCTGCAGAGTCTCAACATCTAAATTCAGGTTCTCTGTTTCTTTGGCCATCTCCATGTTGAAGCGCACCAAGGCAGACATGTCTCCTGTGCGTGTGCGCATGTGTGTATGCATTGTGTGTGTGCATTTGTGTATACATTGTGTGTATGCATTGTGTGTGTGCGTTTGTGTGTGTGTATGTGTGTGTGTGCGTGTGTGCATCTGCGTGTATGTGTGTGCACGTGTGTGCATGGGTGCATGCATGCGCGTGCGTGCGTGCGTGCGTGCGTGCGTGCGTGTGTGTGTGTGCGTGTGTGTGTGTGTGTGTGCTTGCACGCGCACACATGTGTGCACGAGCACATGCAATGGATACCTACCTAGCCTGGCTTTCCTCACAGCCATTTTACAGATAAATTTGAGTTTTAAACAGCGCTTCAAAATGGGAATTGTATGGACTGGCCCTCAGTCAAGCAATTGAAATTCAGATCTGCCACGTCAGGGAAACAATGGCAGAACAGGAAATGACAAAATTCACTAAATATATAAATGCTGGCTTCAACAAGAACTGTGGCAAGCCGTCATGGACTGCCATCCCTTCTGCCCTGGGCAACCTCTTTAGCAGGCTTTGCCTCCGGGAGCGTTGGCAACTCAATAAGTGAAGCTCAGAAACAGGTTAGTTTCACCTATTGAAAAAAAACGTGAGGACTCTTTCAGTTCATGGAGCACACATGGACTTTTGTACTGCATGGATAGCACGAAAGGATCCCACATCCATTGGTTGTTTAAATAGTTTATGTTTATACACACTGAGGGGATGATGAATTAACATGGCACACTACCAGTGCCGCATCGGCGCGCGCGCACACACACACACACACACACACACACACACACACACACACACACACACACACACACACACACACACACACATACACATACACACACACACACACGCACGCACGCGCGCACACAAGCACGCACGCGCGCGCGCGCACACACACACACACACACACACACACACACACACACACATACACACACATACACACACATACGCAAACATGCACTTTAATGCAACATGTAACAACAGAAGATAGAAATAGAAGAAAAAAGTGTGAAACCACTATGCAAGTTCATGTCCTTTCCCTTAAATGGCAGGTTTAGATTTCTGTAGTTTGCAAAAGGTGTTGGCCCTCAGACTTCTAAAGGCATGTGCCTACAAGAATGTGCCCCATGCCACCCCTTCTCCACAGAAAATGCTTGAATAGAAGTAGCTTTGGCATGGAGCGAGAGTCATTGCATCTTTCCTCACAGGCGTGTTTTCTTGTGCCTGCATTTATGCAGCTCATATTGGCACATAAAGGCAAATGAATGAAAAATGTGGGCTTTCATCAGGATCATGCTTACTAAACATTTCCAAAGCTCACATCCATGCACAAAATGCGCGCACTCCAAATGTGGTTTTAAAGTGACTCTGCTGCAAGTGTTAACTAAATAGTCTTCCCTCCAGCATTTGCCACCCTCAATGCATGCACTTTTGCAGTTTATCGCCCAGGAGGACAGGTTTGGAGCCCACAACTATGCGCCACTTCCGGTGGTCCTCTCCAAGGGGGAGGGTGTGTTTGTGTGGGATGTGGAGAATAAGCGCTATTTTGACTTCCTGTCCGCGTACTCAGCAGTGAACCAGGGCCATAGCCACCCGAAGGTGCGGTGATTGAGGAGCGAATAAAGACCAAGGCTGTGAAGCAGATCTGTAAGTGATACTCTGGTGGACGCAGATTGCAGCAGTTTCATGGAGACTGTTGGGTTGGAATCTACCAGATGCTAGCAAGTAGACACTATTAAGGCGCTGTTGACCAAGGGATTGATGCACACCTGGGCAAATTTGTATGGTTGGGTTCATGCCCAGACAGGGGTGGCTTGGCTTGCCAAAGCCTATCGCGCACACAAATATGCACAAGCGCGTGCGCGCACACACACGCACATAGTATGGAAGCAGGGACCGTCCATTTGTTCCGTCATTACTTATGGTGCATTAATGAAGTTAGAAGAACAAAGTCGCTACAGGTGTATATGGTTTGATGGCGCACCTTTCTTTCAGCACCTCAGCGCAGAGGTACAAGCCTCCTCCTGACCTGTTTCACTCGATGCAAATCAATTTCAGGTATCAAGCAGATTCATTGTGTGATGCCCTCCCCACTTCTTATGCTTCATTCATGACCTGCACATCATGTCTTCACATCACACGCAGATATTGAAGGCACTCGTCGACCAAGTGAGCAAGCTTGCACTGACATCCAGGGCATTTTACAATGGTGTGTGTTTTCAGATGTGTCCCTCTCCTATTTGAAAGGTTTGTCGCAAGGCAAGGCGTCCCTCTCTTTCTTGAAGGGTTTGTCGCAAGGCGAGTGTGCTGTTCCACAAGCTTGCCAGCATAAATTTGGGCCTCCATCAGGGATTTCATCATACAAAACCCTTTTCTGAATGCCTGCCCATACGCTGATGCTCTAGGGCGCAGAGCAAGTTTGACTCAGGAATGTGTTATGCTGCCGCCTAGATGGAGGCATTTTGATTAGGGGCTTCCAGAACAAACGAGCGTTGGAGCTCGCAGTCAAGTGCTTTGCCCTAGGAGAGCTGGAGGCAGGTATAGCAAAACAAACACACAACGTTATCTGGGTGGCTCCTTGTCATTGTACTTTTGCAGCCGCCTTTACCTATTGGTCCTGGAAAGGCTGGCACTCTCTTTGAACTCCTCTGTGTTCGCAGATGCACTTGGGGAGTACGAGGAGTACATCACTCGCCTCTTTGGCTACGACAAGGTACTCCCCATGAACACGGGAGTGGAAGCAGGGGAGACAGCCATCAAGCTTGCAAGGTGGGATGACCTCTTGAGAAGACGTTTGCGATACCACAGAGAAGAAGGTTTGCACCTGAGAAGCTGTGGTGCCTTGGGCATGTTACTTAGTGTCCAACTGGCATTCATGGCGCATTGATCGCCTACACCTCACACAGGGCTAAAAATGCTTTCCAGAGACAGCAGGCATGCAACCTGCCCTAAGGATTGTGTGGGACCAGAGGTGCTAGTAATGCTTTTGAGAGCCAATGGGCACGCAAAATGCCCAATGGGTTGTAAGGGATCAGAGACGATTGGGCGTGGCTGCTGTGCGGGTTGTCAATCAACTGTTCACCTTAAAATCAAAAGGCATACAACTGATTCGCTCTTGCCTCACAAGGGAGTGTGATTGCCTGCCTGGTCATGCTCATTTCTTGCTCATGTGCATTTTCTGTGTGTGCATACATTTTATGATGGGGCAGGAGATGGGGCTACGACGTGAAGGGAGTGCCCAAAAACCAAGCCAAAGTGCTGTTTGCTGCTGGCAACTTTTGGGGCCGCACCACCAGCGCCATCTCCTCCTCCACTGACCCATCATCATATGAGGGCTTTGGTGAGTAGTGAAAAAGGACGGACGGTACGTGAACAAGAGACCCATCATTGTATGAGGACTTACGGCGGCTAATACAAAAAATCACCGTACCAGGGCTTTGGCAACTGCTTTAAAGGGTGTTTGGAGAAAGAAAAAACATTATTTTTTGGCGAACCCCCATTTATGGGGCGTGAGCCCCTAGGTTTGCCTCCTTCCCGGTGAAGTTCACACTAGGCTGCCCAGGCCCACCCAGCGCACCCCCCCCTCTGACACCCGGCATGCAGACCAAGCAAATTACTTCAGCCAGCCCTGTGATGTCAGGGGGGCTGATGGAGCCCTGGGCAAAGTGTTCTGATACTATTTTGTTTGGTAGCTGAGCAGAAGATGCCCAGCTTACCTCCCGGCCTGATATTCAGCATGCTTTGCGAGCAAAAAGTTTCATCAGGAAATTTGTGCTTGGGTGGCCGGTCAATGCAGTGGGCAGGAACATCGCATAAGGTTTTAAGTTTGATTGCAACGCAGAATGCACGTAGTCAACATCCTGATAGAATGCAGCAATGCACACAGCAATGCATGCAGCAATGCACGCAGCAATGCACACAGCAATGCTGCACTGATAGTGCCATAATGCTTGCACGTGCATCATGGCTTGACATCTCCAGTGCTGTCACGAAGGCTTCGCCAATTTTTCAGCGTCGCTTGTGACGCTTCCATCACTTGTCCCTTGTGTCATCAGCAGCCTCAGATATCAATTGCTGCGAACCTGTGGATCATCCATCAAATCCATGGATCATACATCAAACTCTTGGATCATCTATCTTTTCTATCCAGTGTCTACAGCCTCATTGACGTCTGTCTACAGCCTCATTGTCGCCTGTGCTTTAGAGTGTTGTGTGGTATGTACATGTGACATGGATGTTATTTTTTGGCAGGGGCAAGATAGGTGAGCTGAGACACAGGTGGTGCCCGTTTGCGCATGCGCACCCTCAGGCCCATTCATGCCAGGCTATGAGATCATCCCTTACAACGACCTGAGTGCCCTGAAGCAAAAGCTGGAGCACGACCCAAACATCGTGGCCTTCATGGTGGAGCCTATTCAGGTTAGCGCTTCCTGCTGCTCCTACTCATTTGTGCACAAAAACCTAAGGCAAAGGTAACGTAGGCTCGTGCTGCCATGTTGCAGCATCGCACCTGTATGTACGCACTTGCTGCTGTGCCAAAGCAGCAAACTTGCATGTGAGTGCTTTCTGTACTTTCAAGGGGAAAAAAAAGCATGTGAGTGCTTTCTGCACTGTCAAGGTAAAGTGCTCGATCTAGATTGGGGGGTCCAGAGGCGGCTCACAAGCTGCAACTACCACTCTGCCCCTTGAGCTTGCAGGCAAGGTGAATGGTCCCTAACTCTGGTGCTGGGGCTAGATCAACACCTGAATGATGTTGCTGTTCTGATGACTGGTGTAGCCCTGATTAAAGTGCAGGTGTCAGCGTACTCTCACAAGCGTTGAAGTGCAGGGTGTTGCCATCCTGTGCCTGTTTTTTGCTGCCGCTCTTGTTGTTACTTCCCATCCTTAGCAGGAAATCCTTGGCATGTCCAGAGGGAATTTAAGGGAGTTCTGGGCCATCATTGTTTCCTGACCACCTGCTGCACTTCCCTTTGCTGGCAATGCAATGCAATGTGGAATCAAGTGGTTCTTCCCTCAAAGACCATTGCCACTCACAAATTCCTGGCAGGGTGAGGCTGGGGTGGTGGTGCCGAACGACGGCTACCTTTCAGGCGCCCACAAACTTCTACAGCAGCATAATGCGCTCCTCATTGCTGACGAGGTGGGTCAAGGTTTCCTGTAACCGTGAATGGATGCTGTCCCCAGTCTGAGTGCCAGTCTCCAGCGAAATACCAGAGGTGGACGACTCCCCCCCAAAAAAGGTGTTTCTAGAATGCTCATTACACAGGTTCACCCCAACCTGCTATGCTGAAGTTAGAATTAAAAATGTAGCCCGTTTTAACTTTTTAAGCACCTGGAGCTTCACTTCAGCAGGTTTTTGGGGGAACTTGCCCAACCAGCTGCTGCGTGAACCCTACTTTTTGACCATCCAATCCCCATTCCGGACCGACTACAACACGAAATTGGGTGTTTTTTGGTGGTTTGGGGTCTTTGTATCAAAAGAACATCATTACAGAAGAATTGGAGTAAAATGACCGAGTGGTTGGTGAAGTACAGAATTTCAGCCATTTCCGTTGGAGGAAATCCAGCAAAAAAAGTTCCCCAAAGGTCAACATTCGACCTCCTTCTTTCATCTTTCTGATTATGCAAATTGAAAGTAATGTAAATGGAGATCACAAAAAATTTCGGGAGTGAAAATTGGCCCCAGGGTGGAGCTGTGGGCCGTTTTGGGGTGATGAGAGGCCAGGAGAGTGATCTAGGGCCCATGTTCATTCTCATCACCTCTTGGTGTGAGTAATAGTTGTATAAACAATAATGTTTGGCATGGTTGGATTTGAGAAAGAAAACCAGGAAAGAGCATATCCAGCGATATCAGGGAAGATATCCACCTTTTGCACATTGCCTCTTGAAGCTTTTGAGGGGAGGAGAGCACATGATAGCTTACGCCGTAAGTTACGGAAGAGGTTGACCTGAGCAAGGCTCTGAAATTCTTTATGCTGGTCAAACCTTAATGCACAAACGTCAATTCAACAGAGGTTTTTGCAATATGATCTGGTGTTTTTTGCAATTATCATGCTAGCCCTCATGCACCGTGCGCACAAGGGGTGCAGCACACACATGTGCACGCGTAGACACACATACACACACGCTTGCACACACACATTCTTGCACACACACATGCACGCAAACACACATGCACGCGTGCATCTATCCCCAAGGCGGTGTTTCACTGCTGATGTTTGCCTGGCAGCTTTGGTGCATTGAGGGCCTCAGCAAAACGACAATAAACCTAGCAAATGCCTACCACATTACATCAGGTGGTGTAGCGAGATCATGGCTGATCCTGCTGTCCTTTGTATAAGCTTCAATGCGACTGTCACGTACAACACTGATCAAGTCCCTCGACGTCCTTCCTTTTGCAGTTGTGCTGTCCCAACCTTTCTGCCGTTCTTCCTTTTGCAGTTGTGCTGTCTCAACCTTTCCACCGTGCTTCCTTTTGCTGTTGTGCTGTCCCAACCTTTCCACCGTCCTTCCTTTTGCTGTTGTGCTGTCCCAACTTTTCCGCCTTCCTTCCTTTTGCTGTTGTGCTGTATCAACCTTTCCGCCGTCCTTCCTTTCGCTGTTGTGCTGTCTCAACCTTTCCGCCATCCTTCCCTTTCGCTGTTGTGCTGTTTCAACCTTTCCAAGGTTGGTGTGCAGGTCCATCTTGGGCTGTGCCACAACAAGATGTTTAATCCAGACCTTGTGCTGTTTCAAACTATTTTTCCCTGAACTATTCACTGCGATTCTGGTCACATCATGCAGGTCCAAACTGGGCTGTGCCGAACAGGGCGCATGCTGGCTAGTGATTGGGAGGCTGTCAAGCCGGACCTGCTAGTGCTGGGCAAGGCCCTAAGTGGAGGAGTGTGAGTGTAAGGGGTGCTTTTGATGGCCAGCCCTGTCTTGGGGACGAAGTGTGCAGTGGGCAAGGCCCTAAGTCTCTAATGGGCAAGGCCCTGAGTGGAGGAGTGTGTGTATGGCAATTGTTTGTGCAATGTTAAGAAGAGCACGAGTGAGATGTGTGAGATAAAAGAGTGATCAAGCTGGCTATTTTTGGTAGTATAGTTGCTACCCCATATTTGTCCTTTGCATTCCAACCCTTGAATTTATCTGTGAAGTTCAACGCAATGCATCAAGCTCCAAGACAGCAATCCTATTGTTCTTTTTCAGACCAGCCTGTGCGTGACGCCCGAGCGTGTGCAGCGGATCCAGACACTTGAGTCAGCTAGAAAATGTGCCACAATAACGGCTTCCCAACCACTTTTCAAACAGCTTGCTTCTTGCACCAGTGTCTTCAGTGACGACCCAGGTTCCCAGTGCCTGCAGGTACCCATTGCCTGCAGGTACCCAGTGGCTGCAGGCACCCGTTGCCTGCAGGTACCCAGTGGCTGCAGGCACCCGTTGCCCGCAGGTACCCAGTGGCTGCAGGCACCCGTTGCCTGCAGGTGCCCAGTGGCTGCAGGTACCCAGTGTATGCAGGTAGCCAGTGTATGCAGGTACCCATTGCCTGCAGGTACCCAGTGTCTGCAGTGCTTGCGCGTGACGAAATCATGCTAACCATCAAACGCGGCCAGCATGGGTCCACCTATGGAGGAAACCCAGTAGCAGCACGCGTTGCTACGGCAGCACTACAGGTGTGCAAAACTTGACACATGCCTGCATGCATGGTCGGCATACTGCTGGACAGTGAGATCCTATCTAATGAGCTGTACCATGATAGGAGGAGGTCACTCATCGATAAGCGTAATTGCTGTATCATGTGGAAGTCTGAGTAGCAGAGCTTGCGCACTGCATGCATTTTCCTTGTAGCAGCTGCTTTATTGAGCAGCTTTTGCACACGCGAGGATGAAGTAGAACGCAGGCACCAGGATGCTCTATTCATAAGACCCCTGCTTTATTGCACAGCAAGAGCTACCGATTCCAAACAGCCAGCTCCCCCGAGGTGTTGAGAAATGCCTCACAATAGGCATTCTTCTGGAGCCTGGAGACTTTGGGAGCCTCACAATAGGCATTTTTCTGGATGGACTAGAGCTTATAGCTCAGGGTGTCATGAAGTATCAAGAAGCCTTTGCAATCTGTGTCCCTATCTGCGTGAAAAGACTGAAAACTTGCTTGGATATCATTAGCTGCTTCACAAAAATTATGGTTCTGGGATGGAGGGAGAATCAAAAACCACGAGTGTTTGAGGACCTTTGGTATCCAACGTCAAAAAGCATGCACAACGCTTACAAAAGCCACCTGGACAAACGTAACTGGCATTCCGATTGACTCTTGAATTTGCTGCACCTTTCCAACAGCTTCCCATGCTCAACCCTCTGCCCTGGCCCCAGGTTCTGGAAGAGGAACGGCTTGCTGAAGCAGCTGACCGGCTGGGAACCAAGCTGCGGCATGCATTGGGTGTTGTCGCCTCTCAATCCAATGGCTATGTTGCAGCTGTGCGCGGGAAGGGCATGCTGAACGCAATTATCATCGCGGTAAGCTCTGAAGGACAGGATGTCTGTACACGGTTGCAGGCTCACACACAGCATGCCAATTTTAAGTGATGTATCTTGTTCCACCCTGCTGCATAGAGCAGGAACGATGCTTCCTTGCATATAGAGGCCCTGATCTGCCTAAGGTGGCAATCAAAGCTTTTGAAAAGGCTTGGGCACCATGTAGCTTTATTGTGCTCTGAGGGGCATTACCTGCACAAATTAGAAGATGAGGGCTGCAATCTGTTCCTTTAAAGCTGCAGTTTTTACATTTGTCTTGAGATGTTCTAGTCAATGAGCGTGAGCGCATGTGTCTGATGCACTTGGGCTTTTGTCAGCAGCATGAAATTCTTTGGTGTGCAATCTACTGGAGCTGCGACCTTCTCTGCTTTTGTGCATTGATCGGCCTATTGCGTGCAGGAGCGCCCTGGGGCCACAGCTTGGGATGTTTGCATGGCCCTGAAAGAGAATGGCCTTCTTGCCAAGCCCACCCATGGCAATATCATTCGCCTGGCGCCCCCCCTCACCATGACAGAGCCTCAGCTAGAAGAGTGCATTGCGATCTTGAAGAAGACATTGATGAGTTTTGCGGCATGAGCTGCATAGCTGTTCCATTTTTTGGGGGGAGGGGCAGGAACCCTTGTGTTAATCATATCTTGCTGCGGTCAAGTTCAACCGCTGCGTCTGTGAAAGACTGATTTCCCACAAAGAATGCAGAAGACATGTTTTTTGTAATGGATTGGGCTGTGAAGTCTGTGAAATGAGGACTGGATTTGGATTCCGTGGGGGATTTAGCAGCTCACTTTTTTTGCGGCAGTTATCTCGATTTGTTTGTCTTCTTTGCCTGAACACGCAATGTGTGCAAATAAGGCTCCTTTGTGCTTATTATCCATCGATCCTTTTTTTAACGTGATCTGTGGCCTGAGATCCATTTGTTGGCAAATGTCATCTGTGCTTAACGTATATGATGATAATATGTGGCTTCTTATCAGGCTGAGAAAGTGACGCAGCCAGAACAATGTCTTAGGATAGGATAGGATAGGGTTACATAGCTGTACCTGCCTACAAGGGCAGCTTAGCTGAAGCAAAAAGGTGCCTATAACCAAACCAAGCCAAAGTTGTGAATAAACGTGTCAATGTCAAAACAGTGTCTTACAAGAGTTACAAGAGAGAGTTACAATGGGGTTTGACCTTCAGCCAGGTAGTTTGGCTGCTCGGTCTGCTCAACTGTTCCAACTGCACAAAAAATATCCATGAGATCGGAAATAAAACGATAAGTGTCATTTGTTTGCTTCTGCAAGAAATGAATAGCAAAACAGTGTCTTAACATCCCGAGACCGGGTGTTGAGAGAAGAAAGGATAGGATAGGATAGGGTTACATAGCTGTACCTGCCTACAAGGGCAGCTTAGCTGAAGCAAAAGGTGCCTGTAACCAAACCAAACTAAACTTGTGTAAATGTCAACTGAAAGCCTTGAGCTGAGTTCAGAAGTGTCAACTGTAAAAAACACACACACTGTCACTCTAAATGAAACAAGCACGCAAAGCCAAGCACAAAAAACTCCATAAGGCTGTAGTGTCAGGAAAATACACTTATGCGTTTCCACAAGAAGCACAGAAAGTTTGAGAACAGCATCGCTCTGAAAAAGGTCCAAGAGGCCATAGTAAAAGTGTTATGTTCTGCTTAGCACTTCAGTTCTCAGCATCCACTGTTTAAGATGCAATGCAATGCTTCAGAAAGGGTAACTGCCGATACAGCCTGGTGAGTGCACATGTCAAAGAAGGTATCAACTGCGTTGCCTTGCTTGAATCTCTTCAGCAGATAAGTACCCTCTGTAATCTCTCCAAGACATGGCACGGGGTATGGACGGCCCTGTTGAGAGAAGAAAGGTGGTGGTTCATACAGCAACAAGCAGTTGAGGCTAGAAAAAAAAAGACTACGCAGGCCAGGTCTGGCTGCGTGCATTAAGGGAAAGTCCCCTAACTAGCTTGCTAGTTAGGGCCTCACCGAGGAGGTTTACAGGCTTAGCCCACACCAAGCTATGAACCAATGAGGCTAGAGTTTGCAGCACACAGACGGATATGGCACACATCCTAGAGTGCTGGCCTGACTCTTTCTTGGCTAGGGCAGTGCTATTGGCAGCGAGGCTGGACTTAGCGTGCTGCTCGTGACTACTGGACTGCTGCACTTGACTGGCGTGTTGTCACCTGTGTTGTCGCAAGCATAAATACCTGTGTCCATCTAACTCAACTAACTTGCAGCACATTTTGGCCACAGCAGACTCTCGTCGTGATGTACTGTATATTTAGATGTCAAAAATCAATAAAAATGTTTAGCGTAAATTGCAGGTAAGAAGTGCGCAGATGCCAATGCCAAACACCAGGTTATTCAGGGTAATGACGCACCTGCAGACACAACCTTCCCTTGTGTCAACCACGAAGGCAACCTTCTCAAAGACACCACTTGGCTTGCCTTTGAGGAGACTGCCTGCATCCATGCAGGTGCATCAGAATGTCCCAACTCACCTGCCCCAAAGATGAAATATGTTCCCAACCTTCATTATGTTCTGAGGACGCACATGCATTCGAAATGCAGACATGGAAAGGCTAACACCAAAATAGGGTACTACTCTGTTACAAGCAGTACCCCTGGCTTGATCTCGATGATGCAATTTAAAAGGTCCTCTCAAGAGTGCGTCACAGTTCATCATGATCCCTTATGATAAGGAAAAGGAAAAAGCACGTACTACGGCCTAGTAGGCAGTGAGAACACTCACTACATGAGAGGTTACAAGAGGATACACTGAGGGGCTCACTGCATAGAATGAGCGAAAGGAGACACGGTGGCTCAAGGAAGGTCAATCTCCCTTACCAGAGGGTTAGAGGGAAGCTAGTGTGGGTCTGGCGGGTCCCTTGCAGCACGTGGCCCCAGGGCACCAGAATGAGTGTTTTGATGATCAATGGCACGTCTGGTTGAGGTGAATTTGTGCGCATATTGCGCAGAATGGGCATGGAGCTTTTGTGCAAGTTTGGTACACCTTTGCTCCCTACATCAATTAAAAAAGAGGAAACACATTGGCTCAGAAAAAGCCATAAGTCCCCTCTACCGCAAGGCTACAGAACAGAAAGGGGTAGTGTGGACCTGGAGGGTTGCTGGAAGCAGCCGGCTCCAGGACTTGGCTGTGAAATTTTTTTGTTTTCAATATTGAAAAGCGCGATTAGTGGTAAAGATTTTTCGGGCATATTTAACAGAATGGGCATTAAGGTCAGGAACAAGTGCTTCTCTCAGTCTGAACTTTGTGGTGGGTCATGCAGTCTGTGCACCAATGTAGCCCCCTTTCCTTAATTGATGTAGGGAGTGTTCACTGCCTGCGTAGTCTTTTTTCCTCTTCTTTACAAAACAAGCACTTGTAATTGTCGAATGTTTCTTCTCTTCCCTGCATTATCGCACAAGGCATAGCAATACCCTATGGTACGGAACCAACCCTTTCTGACACAGTAGAGCCTAGGGGGCCTTGGTTGACAAAGGCCTCCTGAGCCGTGAGCGAACCCCATGCCATGGAGCAGTGCTCATTCATTCCTTTGAAGTGTAAGATGAGAAAGATGTGATCTGTAATAAGAGATCCCACCAAAACCCAGGAGGATTGTATCTAGACGTATAGTTCTCCCTCTAAAGTTCTTGCAGAGGTCTGTGTGCTGATGCTGTGAAGCCTGTAACTGCTTGCCAGACTTTGTTCCGTAAAACCATACCAAAACAGGCGCCAATGCACATGTTTCATTCCTTGCTACATCAGCCCAGGACATAGCAACGTCCCAAAAGGCCTAGGTAAAATGGAAACAGCTTAAAAAGAAGGAAGCAAGCTGTCTACGGACAAGAAGGCTCCTAAGAACCAAGAAAAGGCAGGCTCTTAGGAAGAGCAGGTCCAGGCTCTGAGAAAAGAAAACTCAGGCAAGGAACTTAATAAATAATTTACTGCTACCATCCAAGGTAATGAACGGGTGGTCCAAAGGAAAGGAAAGGGTTACATAGCTGTACCTGCCTACGAGGGCAGCTTAGCTGAAGCATAAAGAGATGCCTGCAACCAAACCAGACCTGAGTTTGAAAATAAAATAAAAGTCTGAAGTCTACAACTGTTTGTTTGTGGTCCAAAGGCAACAAGATTCCCAGAGGGGACTGCCACCCTTGGCAACTTTGAAGTCTTGAAGCCCCTCAGAAACAAGTCCAGCAGACCGCTCCTTGAGATCGTTAGGCCCCCGGTGGTGGCACGAAGCTCGAAGCTACAACATGGCGCTCAGGGCACGCAGACAGACAGCTCACCAGACCTGAGCATTGATACTTGAGCAGGGGGGAACCAGGAGCCACACATGCACAGGGAGGACAGGAATTCGGTCTTCAAGTTCCAAACTAAGACATCTATCTCCTTCAGCCTATTGCCCCACCAGAGCTTCACACTTGATGGATTCTGTTGGGGAATTTGTTGACCAGGTGGGTGGCTTGGGGGGTTAGGTCCGGAGCAGGCAGGGAGGCCAAAGCGAGAGTGATGGCAGAACAGGCTTACTGTTGCCAGGCTGCTTGCCTAGCCGTCTGCGTCTTGGTGAGCTGGAGGTCCGTCACCCGCCAGACCGTTAAATGCTTGGATGACAAGCTTAGAAGTGTTTGCACTTTACCTTCCAAGCAAAATTCATAACCTGAGGGATCCGTGCTGGGACTGCACGAGGTGCTAGGCTTTGGGGCAGGGATCAGGGCGTAGGAGGGCAAAGGCAATTAGGCTGACAAATGGTTCTGCAAACAGAGAAGCTAATCCTGTGTCACAGGCTGGAGACCCCAGGATATCAGGCACAAATTGAAGAACGTGTGATTCAGAGGATGACTTGCTTGTCTTTGAACACGCAGGCTCTGGGCACAACTCAGATCTCAGGCAAACGGGAGAATGTACATGTCCTGTTATAAAACGTGTGGCTGATAATTGTCCACGTATTTCCAGAGGGGGCTATCTGAGGCCCCAAATCAGCCATATTTTGCATGCTTCTTGCGCATTATGTCCTTTACAAGCACCTTTCAAACTTGGTTGCAGAATATATATATATATATATCCTGACTCTGTTGCATTAGAGTCTGAAAGGTACACATAAGGGGCAACATGCAAAAATTCAATGGCATGGAGCCTACTTTTGACCACCAAATCTCAATACCTGACCATCCACTGGCCCAAATTGGCTGATTTTTAGTGATTTGCGGTCCTTGTAACACAAACATATCATTGCTAAATACATGGAGTGAAAAGACCCCGGGACTGGGCCAGTGGTTGGTGTTATGTGGCGATTTTGGCCATTTTCCCATATAAGCACCGGGCTAGGGTTTACGTGCCCCATGTGAGTTTTAGCGCAGTCTACCTAAGCACACAGGGCAACTCACACAAACCTGAGCATATGCTCCTGTAGCTTGTAATGCCAGCTCCACTTTAGAGCTAAATGTGTCCCAATCAGATGAAATGGTTGTGGGCAGGCGCGATTTAAATGCAAAAAGGAGCATATTTGGGCACATGCTCAGATAGCCCCCTTTGGTGTATTTCCCCCCATTCCTATGTCAAACCTGGCAACCTTGCTTGCATACTTAGCGCGCTCACAAACTGAGGCTTGTTCCTCCTGCTTCCACAGGGAAAAAGCCAGTGTTTCTGTTGAGCTATCCTTTCTACTTGGTCTGCCTGCTTCTGGAATCCCCTGACTTTCTTTCAAATGTGTAAGCCCACACACTTTGGGTAAGGCCATGTCTAAATTTGATCAACCAGAAGGAGGGAAATGATTCAATAACATGCTGGCCTAAAAAAGGTATCAGACACCTCTACAGAATAATGCTGACATAAGATTGATTATTAGATTAAATACAGGCAAACATTCATGACCCTTGAAATAAAAGGAAAAGGAAATAAAATGAAAAAGAAACTGCGCACGACAAGTCCGGCAGTGTGCTCAAGGTATGGTTGGCCAGATAGATAGAGCACTAATGACTTCCCATCCTGTGAAAGGTTACAAGACGATAATCACTGTCTTTCAGATCACAGGATCGATTTCCTTTGGGAACAAAGGGATCACAATTTCTTAAACTTGTATTGCATACCATAAAGTTCATGCCCATTCCATTTAAATTGCTTGATGCTTAGGAAAGAAAAAACTACCTAGGCAGTGAAGATACTCCTTATATCAGTTAAGGAAAAGAAGATACCTAGGGCCAAGGCTTTGTGCATCCTCTCCTCCAACAGGAGACGAGAAATGAATGGGGATCAGGAGGGTTACTAGCAGTACCCCGTGCCTGATCTTGGTGGTGATGCTGAACCTAATCACAGGCAGATCTAAGAATCTAAAAGCGTATCACCACAACCTACTGCTTCCACAGTAGCTCTGGCTTAAAACACAGCAAGAAGTTGAGCTTATGCCGCACAATCCACCCCTTGGGTGTGCCACTCTTAATTGGCACACAAATGAACAGGCATACAGACAAGGGATGCATGGGTCGGAGGCTTCAAGATTGAGAGTCCACCTCCATAGTGTCAATGCAGGCCAGGGCAAAGGGTTATACTTGCCTTTTACGCCCACCAGAGCATGCATGGATGGTTACATTACATGGCAATTGGCACCAAGCTACAGCAATTTCCTATCCCCTCCCCACCTTTCCTGTGCACGCTGCAGCTTATCCGCAACCATTTCCTGTGCATTCTGCTGCAGTCCTGCCACTGAGGTGCTCTGTGCAGTTGCAAGGTTAGTTCCACTCCCCACAGATGTGGCGAAAGGCCGGTGGTCGAAGAGCCTGTTGTGGCAATGGCATGGACAAATTTGTTGGCCTTTAAGCATCGACAAGCAGCAAAAATGTGTACAGGAGCCTGCAAACAAATAAATATAGAAGATCAGGGGTAGCTTCAGCAGTTCATAGTCCAATGAAGTGAATCAGCCCATGGAACTGGTAAACAGGCACCCTCACCACTCTTACTAGGCTGTAAGTAGGTCTCAAACATTGGTGCCCTTTCATGGAACCATTAAAATTCAGCATTCTTCTTAAGTAATAATGCAAACCACAGCTCTTGTCACCTGTCTAACTCTTGGACAGAGGGCAGTGGTACAGAAGATCTCTTCAAAGGCGCAGGGTCTTGGCTTGACCCACTCCCATCAGCTGGCACATGCGTACGGCAGTCCACAACCCGCCACTCAATTCCAATCACGCCCACCTGCACAAAGCACAGCCGATCAGCAGTCATCGTGGCTTTTTGCGAGCCTTACCTCATAGGCTAGGTAAAGCATTGAGCTTGTGCAAATAGCTAGGAAGCACCAAGATATGCTTAATTTTCAAACACGACGGCCCGGAAAAAGGCACACTTCCTCTGAAACAAGGGAGACCAGGTCTTTTGCACAATGCCTGCATAAATGCTTTAACTTCAAAAGCTTCCTTATGTCACTCAATGTTGACCTATTTAAGGGAGGATTTATGACCCAGCTAATCAGTTGAGCGCTCAGCTTACCAGCTGGGTCATAAGTCCTCCCTTATGTAGGTTAACACTCAACGATTGCATTAGTAACAACACCACTGATAAACACTCGTGCTGCAAGCTAACAACTAGATTGCAAGGCAGGCAATCCATCTGCAGGTCTTCTCTTTGACACTCTGTGTGCAGACAACATCTGCTTGCTGAGAACCCACCCTCAAATTAGCCAGCTCATTGAAGGCTTCACGGGTTATGTCAATGTGTGGACGCGAGGAATCATCGCCACAGCACCAGCGCCGGTTGCTGTACGCATTGTTTGGGCTGCAAAGGGATGTGTGTACAAGGCACATCGACACAAGTATTTACACGGAAGTAGGGTAAGGGTGCAAAAATTGCTATCTGTGATTGCGTTTCCTTTTTGCAATTTGAAGATTTAAGGACGAGACGGGTCAAATCCCCATGACACACCTCTGTTCCCTAGAGCAAGGGCAAATCTAACAAATTTGCCCACCTGCAGCACCCCAATGAAGCAGCATTATTTTCCCAAATAGCTAAGTCACATCAGGAGGTCCAATCAAGCACTCACTACTCGCAGGGGCAGGCATCAGCCACAGTCGTAATGATGCTGCGGCTGTTCCGGCATGCATTACTCCTGTCCAGGCTCTTGCCATAGCCATCTTTAAAAGCGGCATTCTGCACACACATGAGTGTTTATCACCTGTAAGTTCTTGGTAGACTTTTTGTGTGTGTTACATTGGTGTGCTATATGAACAAGCAGATGCCTGAAAGAAAGAAAGAAAGCCTACGCTGGACGTAACCAGCGTGCATTAAGGAAAGATCCCACAGTCAGCGCTGTCACTGACCATGAGTCTCACCAGTATCTAAACTAAGAAAAAACTAAAGGACTAGATGCCTGATCCAGATGCTGTGTTGTGCAACTGCATTTTGAAACCCAGCAATGGCTCTGCAAATGAATGGAGCTTTTTTATCTGAAATCTGTTTACAACCCTCTATTGTCATACACCAAGACTTGGCCTGTGTATGTGCAGTTCTTCTGGCATTTTTTGCTGTTGATAAGGATTATTTGGAAATGAGGTTGCATGCACTCTGATCAGAAGATGTGCCATCACTTGCCTCGTAAGGGCTCCCAATGCATCTCAGCAAATACATTTGCACATTTAAAGCAAATGTTATTTTTCATCACAGCATGTATCCACCTGGCAGCGGATCTCGATGCACATGCCACAGGAGCTCGCAAAGAGTGGGTTGACGTCAGCAAGAGCTGCGATGAATCTGCCTGTGGACACCTCATTCCAGCCAAGGTGGCAGTTTGCTCTGCACAATGGTCAAGAAGGAAAAGGGCCCTCGAGGTCAGTTCCAGCTGGTTCAAATTTGAATCAACAGCTGCATGAGCTCAGTTCCAGCTGGTTCAAATTTGAATCAACAGCTGCATGAACAGGTTCATGTGGATGACAGCCCTCCATCTTCTGAACGAACCAGCAAATTACAGTGTTCAGGCACATCAAGATGGACATCTTAGCTTTATGGGACCTCTTACAGGCCCAGGGAGGCACATTACACACGCGAAAAGCGGCTGTGCTCTAGCTTGCAGTTGCAGCAAGCCCTCGAGCACGCAAGTTCTTCCCGTACGCGAGCCGAGATTACTCAGTACGTTTCAGTACTGGTTATATTGCATCACTCACGTTGTCAGGTCGTTCTCGTGCACGTCAAACCAGGTCGCACGACCTGTTTGCCAGGCAAGAGCGGGGAGGGCGCAGCACCCCGCTACAACCACGAGCAGATAAGAACGCATCATGTATATACACGTGGCTGGTGCTGTGAAAACGCCACGCAGTTGCGGAAGACCCCCTTGCAATTGCAAGCAAGGCTCGATGATATCCGGTCCCCCGGCGCCAGGCAAATACTAATTGACTTAATAAATCTTCAAAATATGTAAAAGTTGCCGAGGATTTAAAGCAAGAGACATCACTCATCCATTTGTCTCAACATTCAGACAGGACGCATCTCCTGTCTACAGCCTAAATGTACAAAGCTTTGTTACCTGTAAATACAGAGGAGTTTGAGTTTAGCAGCGTCTGGAATTGGTTGTGTTGTGCGCCTCCACTAGTGAGGAATGAAAAGGCAAAGGCAACGCAAGCCATGGCCAGGTCCACCAGCTTGCGTGAGGAAAACCTGCACTGGTCTTGCAAATTAGTCATCCTCATAGCCAAGCCCACATGGAAAACGCCACGCATATTAATCATTGCTTGCATTTGTTTCTGAGCTCTGCAAGCAGGCGAAAGAAGAAAAAAAAAGAAAAACTATGCAGGCAGAGGAAACTCTCCGTACATCAATTAAGGACAAGGAGAAACATTTTTTCAAAAGAGCCGTAGGTCCCCTCCACCAGAAAGCAGGAAAAGGATGGATTCGTGGGGACCTTGAGGGTTGCTAGAAACACGGCTCCAGAACCTGGCTGTGAGGATTATTCTTGTTTTCAATAGCGCACCTGGTGGTTACAAGTTTGTGGGCATACCTTACAGAATGTGCATAAAGTAAGAACAAAAATGGTGTTTACAACACCAAAAACTTTGCATTTCCACATTTGAGTTCTGCTTGCCACACGTCTCCACGTGAAGCCTTTAGAAAAGAAAAGAAAAAGAAAAAAGAAAAAGAAAAGCTACGTGTTTTCTTCTTTTTGTTTTTGAATTCACTTGAAATAATAGAACCTATATTAGAAGCAAGGAGAAGACTCTCGTGTATGTTTACTACATGGCAGTCTTTTTTAAACTGCACATTTCCTGGTACTCTTACCTTTTACCAGTCGAACTTAGTTTGTAGAAGACACCAAAGAAAAATGGCCAACTTTCCTCCAGCGCAATCCTTAATTTTAACAGAGCCGAACACCGTAAAATACATGACACAATCCAGCCTCCTCCCAAAAGTGTTGCCTCTGAGCTCCTGGGCCTCTTCTCGTGCTCTATCTTCAACAGCAGCAAACACCAAAGTAAAAAGCAAAGGTTCCTACATGCGTATCCTACCTGACCATATCCGCTGAGCTCTCCAGAAGGGAGAACTAGTGACCCAGGAAAAAATGGCCTCTCCCCTAGAACACAACCCCAATCACATCCACTACTGGAGCAAACACCCTCAAGACAGGACCTTTGAAGCTATCCATAATGCTTTATTGCCCAAATTCTCAGGCTTCTCGTCATGCCATCCTATCTAAAACGACCACATAATGTACCCCACCCTGAAACATGCCATGTATAAATGGCAATTACTCTGCAATCCTACATACTGACGCAACAGCAACTTTCTTGTTCTTACCAAGCTGGGGAGGTCCAATGAGCACCAATCCGTACACTAAACTCCTTCATGCCTACCCTTACCTCTGATACACATTAAGGACTATGCCCTCAAAAACCCTCCATTAAACCACTCTCCCCTCCTGGGTCAGCAACGAAATCATGCTCCCCTGCCAATCCTGGAGCCTACAATTGAATGCTGTCTGGAATACTGCAGCAAGAATCTGCCTGAATGAGGACGACCCAACTTGGCTCACTGACTAAGCATGAGACATCTCTGAAGCACGCACCGGAAAACAAGCATGACAAATCATTCAGTTCACAATGCCAGACACCAGGCACTTAGACTGGTTTCAAAAAGTTTGAAAAACTACCCTCTGACCAACACACACCCCTACGAACATTGTCCAAAGCCAACAACCCCTCTTGCCGCATCTAGCCCAAACCTGGTCCTTAAAAGTTCAGAGCTGGAAAGAGTGGGCCTACATAGATGACAGCGGCCATAAACACCATGGAAGGCAAATGATAGGAGCAGGAGTCTACCACCCTCACACTGATAGTCGCTATCAGTGGGGACAGTCCCAATTTTAATGCCCACACAAATGGAGCAGGAATCAGCAACACCATTGTAAGGGCTAAAATAGCTGCATTAGCAGCAGCAGCCACTCTCCAGGGCCACTCTCACATCGCCACTGATAGCCTTTCTTCACTCCATCAAATCAGAAAACAAAAAATGTATCCAGAGCTTCACCGTCAGCATGTCAAAGGCCATATCCCTAAAATAATCGCAGCTTATGCTCAATTCACCTTACCCTTTTTATCTCTACAAGTTCAATTGTCATGCTGGAATTGCGAGTAACGAATGCGCAGATGCCATTGCCAAGCACCAGGCTATTCAGGGTGATGACACCCCTGCTGACACAACCTTCCCCTGTGTCAACCTTGAAGGCAATCCTTTCCATCATGGTGGTGTTATGAAGACACCACCTGGCTTGCCTCTGAGGAAGCTGCCTGCACCCATGCAAGCACATTAGAACGCCCCAACTCACCTGCACAAAAGTTTGAACATTTTCCCAACCTTCGTGATGCTCTGAGGACACATGTGCATTCAAAACACAAACTTCGAAACAGGATACTACTCTTACCCTCAAAGTCCATAGAAAGGTTAGCAACGCCTTCTGGACCATGCCAAACTTCCTTTGAAAATGAAACGAAACATTTTCAACTACCGCACAGGTACCCTCTTTAATCAAAAACATGCAGTGCGCTTCAAAATTTCCACCAGTCTACAATGCCCCCTTTGTGGGGAGCCCAACAGTGGCCTTCACACTCTTTCAGAGTGTCAATATTCCATCATGTCAGATATGGTAACCGAGCGCCACAACATTGCCATAAGAATCCTCCTTGAAGGTGTCAGCAAAGGCCCCCTTGGGGCAGGCCTTGCCTCCATGGACATTTGCAGTGCAGATCGTCTTGCTTTACAGGACCTGCAGATCCCTGAATTCATTTCAGTGTTCAAACACTCAACAAATAGAACACTCCCTAAATACATCCTCCCTTGTCGTTTCCCAGAGAAGCAAAGGCTCGCTTCTAGTTGCCCTGATGCAATATCAGTTGTCCCAATGAAAAGGGTGCCAAGGACCAATTCCAGGTATCCGTTGAGAAATAGAGGGGGGCACGGGAGACACAGGGAGCGCTCAGCGCCCGCCACAGCCTCTCCACCCACTTCCGAGGTCTGTCACCATAGTCAGCTCCTCCCAGGACAGAGGCACGTCCATCTCGTGGAGGTTAAATACTATGAAGGCACCCGGCCCAAGAATCAGCTCGAAGCCTCCAAGCAGCAGCACCATGACCTATGTCGCCATCTTTCAAGGACCTCAGCTCAAGTTATCCTTCATACACTTCTGTTAGGTGTGGGTGGGGTCATCTACACAGCTCACACTTTGGAGCCCCTTGAAGAGCTTGGTCTCGACACGCATACAGCCACAAAGCTTGCTCTGAAGCTTCATGCTCATTCTGTCCAGTACGTGTATAAACTTGCTAGCACCAGACGCGCTCTTGAGAATTCTTCAAAGACTTATTTCAACTCTCATCACCAAGATCAGGCATGGGCTACTGCTAGTAACCCTCCTAATCCCCATTGACTTCTTTCTTGTTTCTCTTGGTGAAGACGATAGATACACGGTGCCTCTGCCCTAGGTATCCTCTTTTCCTCAATTGATGTAGGGGAGCGTCTTCACTGCCTGCGTAGTTTTTTTTTACCTTATTTAGTTTGTGTGCACACTCATTATATGCCCGTTTCATTCAGCCTGTATGTGAGCCTAAACTGCAGCAACTAACATTATATAGCTTTGCACAATGCCTTTCTTCTTCCATTTGACATTGCTTGGTTGGTTTGGTTATAGGCACCTTTTTGCTTCAGCTAAGCTGCCCGTGCTCCTTTGTTCTTGCGATTCTGTTTGTTCTCTTCGAAGAATTTATGCACAGTCATTTTCTGACTTCCCCTCTCATAGAATTTGTCAGGACAAAACAGGTGCTTTTTATTATACTCAAGCTAGCTCTGAGGATGTTTCTCATTTCTTGCAAAAGCAAACTAATGAGACTTATCTTGTATTTCCGATCTCATGGGTATTTTTTGTGCAGTTGGAACAGTTGAGCAGGCCGAGCAGCCAAAATACCTGGCTGAAGGTCAAACCCCATTGTAACCATTGTAATCATTGTAAATACCAGGCACACATTATACTGGCAGGGTTCTTCTGGCAGGGGTGTCACTGGGGGCAAGGCAGTTCAAATCAGGAGGAGGAGAGTCTATGCCCGCAGGCACATGACTGACAGCAACCCGCCTGACCCTCGAGATGTTCCCCATCGGTTCACAGCTTGGCTTAGGCTGGGCCTGTGAACCTCCTTGGTGAGGCCCTTGCTAGCTTGCTAGTTAGGGGACCTTTCCTTAACGCACGCAGCTGGACCTGGCTTGCGTGGTCTTTTCTTTTTCCTTTTCTTGCAGAAGCACACTATTGAGACTTATCATTTTATTTCCGAACTCATGGATATTTTTTTGTGCGGCTGGACAGTTGAGCAGACCGAGCAGCCAAAATACCTGGCTGAAGGTCAAACCCCATTGTAACCATTAAGCAGCCCATGAAGCCTAGTAGGCAGGTGCAGCTGGTTAATCCTTCCCTTCCTTACTTCCTTTTAGAGTGAGAATGATTTCCTGTTCTCACGACGCTGAATTGTCTGCTGCACACTCCCAGCATGCCATGCGCTTACAATCATCTGTGATTACAAAAGCAGTCAGGTACTTGGAATGCCAATGCAGGCCTTCTTGTGATAACAGCTTGTGATCCACAATCCAGCACAATCCTTAGTTTCTTTTTTTCTCCTTGGAAATATTCTTGCCAGCCAGACAAAAAGGAAGTGAATACATGCTTGCCAAAGGCTGGCTATGTGCATCACAAGGAAACATGAGCTCTCAAGCGGACTGCCTGACAACCCAGGAAGTCTCAGGAGCAGGGGGTAAATGACGTGATTGACTGATGGGGTCAATATGACAAATGCTGCAAATTTCTTTACAAGCTCTGAATGTGCTTTAATATGTCCTTGCAATTGAAACACTCTTGCTAGTGAAATGTTTTGCAACGACGCAAGCTCTTCTTCTCCAGCCGTCTCCCTTTCTTGCGATGCCACTGCCCTTGTAACATACGACATATCTCCATGTATGTAATAACACCAACCAACAGCGCTTACTAGCAGCACACCCGGGGCAAACTTGAAAATGCATTCATGCAGCTGGATTTGCCACAATTTCAACAATGCTGTAACCTTGCCCACTTACACAGCAACGTCGTATGCAGCATGCTCAAAGAATTTGACTTTAGACAGACAGACCTCCCTGGTCTATTAAAAGCTCTTATACAGTGTACCCCCATATTGCATGTACTTCAAAAAGATGGGACAGAGGCAGCAAGTCCTAGGCAGCTTCCAGCTGCAGAATTGCTGCAGAAGCAGCTGCCGGAGCTGTATCTCCGGGGGCTGCTGCGGGGTTCGCTGCTGCCTTTTCCTCTGCAGCTGCAGCGGCTTCCTCAGCCAGCTGCTTAGCACGCGTCCAACCTATGTAAGCAAAAAGATGTGATCAGGTGGTCCTGTGTGACATGCCTAGAAGAAGAGCACAGCTTTTTGAACTGAAACATAGCGTACTGCTTGACGTGTCATGAGGCTTGCAGGCACTTTGTATTGCAAGCGAATCTTCCTCAAATTGCCTCTACACTGCAGCTATGAAATCCCTACACAGGCCATAAATCAAAGAGAGACAGAGGTGGAGCTAGAGCTTCAATGCTTTGATAACAAGCTTTAGGAATTTCCTTCAAATGTGGTGATGCTCGCTGCAAAAACAAACACGATATTTTGCCAGCAATCTTCTTGCACACGCGTACGCGCGCGCGTGCACACACACACACACACACACACACACAAACACACACACACACACAGAGCAGCAGTAGCAGCAGCAGCGGCAGTAGCAAGCTCATATTCCTGCAACAGCAATGTGTGAAAGGATGATGGCCACAGCTCACTTGTCATGCTGCGGATGGGCTGGAAACTGCGCCGGTGGATGGCGCAAGGGCCATGAGTGCGTAAAGCAGCAGTGTGCTCAGGGACTCCATACCCCTGCTCAACAAAAAAGAGACCAGTGCACGGGATGATGAATTTGAAGATTTAACGGAAAGACAAGAAGTTCGCATGATAGGAGTGTGCACCTGCTTGCTTCTTCACCTGTCAAAAATGAGAGCACGTGTGGAAGATTGGAGCACATCTCAATAAGGCAATTGATTCAATGTCAAGCCTCAATCACAGCCCCAAGGCAAGGCAGGTTTTTGCCCACGTTTTTCCTTCACTCTGCTTTGCATTCTGACAGAAAAGCAAGCACATTGCTGCCATATTGCATTCGCTTCACCACATCCATAATCTGCCACATACTGCCTCGCCTAAGAGTGACACCGTGGATGGCCCGGTTTTCTGTTTAATCATTGTGTTTGCTCTAACAGAGCTGTTGACACTGGGGTGCAACAGTGACAACAAATTTGCTGCTAGCAGCGGGCAAACGTCTCTGCAGGCATGCAGCAAACAAAGCATCAAAACATCACCTTGTGCTGTCGGAAGTTAAAGGCAGGATACTGAGCATCCAGCTCATACATGATGCGGTCCCTTGTAACCTGTTGGGAACATCGAGCAAAACCATTTCACAGGATTGAGATGTCCTGTAGTTCTCAGTGTGCTTACAACTAAGGCTCTCTAGGCTCTTGTTTCTATGCTGACCAAATGCGAAACAAGTGCAGCAAATTCCAGCATCAAAAGCACACATAGCATGTCATAACATATTAACACTTTCGCATTCTCTCCTTTCCTCTTTTTCATAAGCATCACCCATGCTGGCACGATGCACATCAAATCAAGCAAGTGCCGTATGCATGCATGCGCCATTCACCACAAGCAATAAGTGCTGTGTCCCGACATTGTTGTCATGCTAGCTGCTGGTACAATACAAAAGAAGGGAAGGATAAGAAAAGAGGAATAAGAGGAGGACAGAGAGGCACACTTTTTTTGTAGCTTGCATTTGGTTGCATCCTGGCAGCATAGTAGCAAAGAAATGGAATGTTGGCAAGGAAAAAATGTGACAAGGCGCTCACCTTTGCAATAACACTGGCAGCGGCGATGCAACTGCTCGTGGCGTCACCCTTGACAACAGCCTCAGCCGGCGCAGGCAGGCCCTCGGGCACCTTGTTCCCATCCACGAGGAGGTAGTCAAACGAGCCTTTTGGCAGCTGCATGGCAGCTTCCCTCATGGCACGCAGCGCGGCTTGTAGGATATTGATTCTGTCTATGGTGGTGCTGTCGATGACCTGCCTGAAATAAGGGACAGTATCAAGAGCAGTTGTGTTGAGACAGAGACCCAGGTTTTTCTCGCCGGTATTCCTTTGGCAGGCCAAGTTGACTCCACGCCTATAAATGAAACAAGGTAACAGGGCATACAAATAGGCCTTTTGCTGCTTATGCATCTCATTAAGGTGTGGAATGTCAGCATGGCAGGAAAGGATGAAAATCTTGAAATTTTACGAGAAAGATTCTCCTGGACACCTTGCAACACAGTACCATGGTTTCATGGAAGGTTTGAAGCGATCAATTGCAGTGAATATGGCAAGGAAACAATCGTTTCCATGTATCATGCACCTGTATGCACCTTCACATAATGTGTAAATCGTCTTCAGATCATGAACCTTGCACCAAAATGTATGATTCTGCATCTTGCACCCCGCCTGATAGTTTATGCTGGACCTACATGGTAATATGCAGGGGGCCTTGCAAGCAATTGTACAATTTTGAAAAATGTCGTAAGCACATGTATTGCCTACTCACGCAGCCCAGAGCACTCCCTCTGAGGTGGTGATGCGCGCATACAGGTCATTCCTCTGTGCCTCATTGAGCAGCTTGCTGTCATTTAGACCTTTGAGCAAGGATTCAGGCGGGTTCTTGGGCAGGACGCAGATTCCAGCCACAACAGGACCTGCCAAGGGCCCACGACCTATAGGGGGGTCACAGGCAGATACAAGCACAACTCAGTAAAGAGTGACAACAACAATGAGCAATCAACTGCTTTGTCTTGTTTGCTTCACGCAGCCATGTGCAGCAAATTTTGTGTCAAGTGAAAGCATGGGGAGTAGCTTGTGTGCAGGAAACAATTATTCCTGTGGTAAATGATATGTACACTTCTTGTACACTTCTTTCTCACATGCCATCAATCCAACGGTTGACTGGGTTAGGATTCCAAAGCACACAAACCCTGCTTTTTGCTGCCAAACATCGTCCATGCTGGTCTTTTCAAGCAAAAATATTCCAATCTAGCTGAAACCATGAGATGAAACTGTAAGAAAGTCCTCAATAGTTGAGTCCTTTTTGCTCAAAATTGTTTGTAAGGACCTGCTCAGGCCTGTGCATGTCACACACTGTCCAATCTAGGAAATCCAATCCGGGTGAGATACACCGGACATGCATCTCAAACACACAGCAATTCAGGAAACCCAATTCACTTGTTCTGCTTGCAACAAACCAAACGAAACAAGCAGCGGTCAAAGCGAGTTACCTGCTTCGTCCAGTCCTCCTATTGCCGCGTATCCCTGCACAGAGGGAAAAGATTTGACCTCAAGAGCAAGGGCAGGGGAACAAACTTTGAAAGGTATCCTGCACGTCGATCTTGCAAACCCACAGTTTTTATAATATATGTTTGCTCACCTTTGCCCATAAAGCTTCCTCTCTCTGTCTGGTCGGTCCAACATCCTTCTTGCACTTCTGTTTTCCCTGGGCTTGCATGCTTTGCCTTCCATTGGCTTGGGCCCGTCCCTGCCGTAGTGGTTCTTCATCTGGGGCCAGGAATTCTCCTTCTTCATTTGATGGCTGGGGTTCCTGAGTTCAGAGGCAAGGGCTGCTCACGGGTTGTTTAGTATTGGAAGCTCAGCTGTTTGCAAGCGCAAAAATACGCACCTTCCCTCTCTGTGGCCTCCCTTTATTATACGGAGGTCTGCCTTGTTTTTTCCTCCTCTTTGTGGCTGGCTCTGGTTCCTCCCTTTGCTGCTCTTCCTGTTGCTGCCCTACAGAGCTGTCTCCACCTGATGATGCTTGATTGCGCAATCGTTTTGAACGGCGCATCTGAGCTGAAATTTCTGATAAATTCTGATTACGTTACATAAGCGCATTGAAGGCATGGCTACAGGATCTAAGTGCACCTGAATTCATGAACCCTCGGTCCAACCCTTAAATGAGATGCTCGTTTTTATTCGCTTAGAAATAAATAATTGAAACGCGCAGTTTATTTGTCTAAGTACAGTTCTCCATCCTCTTCAGCGGCAAGATGATGGGCAAGATGATGCCAGTGAGCAGCACCCCCCCCCTCCACAAGAACCTTTCCCCTCAGCTAAGGCTGTCACGCGTACAGGGAGCAAAGGGGCAGTCCAGGAGGAAGCCAGTTGTGTGTGCAAGCGCCAATGGTGATGGTGCTCACAGGACCAAGGTGGTGGCCATCGGAGAGTCCTTGTTTGGTAAGGATGGTTGAAGCAAGGAGCATCGTGGACATTTGCTTGTGGGGAGCAAGGATTTGAGGTACTCGTGCTGATTGTTCGCACCGTTCTTCACACTGGTTTTCATTCTGGATCATTCTGGAGCAGTCTGCAGCTCAGAGTTGAGCTCAAGCCTCCCAAGCCGTGGTCTCAAAGGAATACAGTGCAATGTTGCCTCTAGGCAAGCAAATGAATCTAAGCAATTGAATTTAATTGCTGCTGCAAAGCCCTAGTTGCAGATGTCAACTCTATTATTGAGAATGGAACTCCATTTATCAGGCCTTTGTTCACCAGGCCCTCACCAAGCTGATACTTTCTATGCATGTACCTGATTCCCTTTGTATCCGTACACGAGCATGCACAGATGCACACACACACACACACGCAACAACACCCTGATCAAATCGCACTGCAGATCTGATTGCCGATCAGAAGGGGCTCCCTAGAGACAAGGTCCAGTCTTGGACGCCGTATGCGGGCGGCGCTTCCCTGAACGTGGCTTCATCCATTGGCAAGCTGGGAATGGACGTGGTGAGTACCAGGCATCCTTCGAAGGGTCATCCCTCGCAAGGGACATCATTGAGTGAAGGATCGAGCTTGGATTGATGCACTTCGTCCACTTTTTAAACTCTTCAAGTCTTGTGATTTTTGTCCAGGTCTTCATTTCAGCCTTGGGCAAGGATGAGTGGGGGGATCAGCTGCAGGACCTCATCCAAAGTGAGTTCAGACAGCTTAGACATTGGTATGTGTGTGTGAGAGAGATGCTTGATCAAGTGTTTGGATGCCTTGTTGACTGCAAGGAAACTGACAGTGCACGCAGTACCACACGCAGAGCATGGGTTACAATTGAGATAGTGCTCCTACATGAAATTTCCTGACAGTTTCACTCTCTGCTGCCTCATGTACAGAGTGTGGTATCAAGATGCATGGCATCCAACGCCGAGATGAGCCTACCCGTGACGTGTATGTCGTCCAGGATGAGAAGGGGTGAGTGATAAAGCTGAACAAATGGTGTACTAGGCTCATGCACTCGTGGCATGTAAATTGAAATATGTATTGCCGGCACTGTTGCTATTTGTGTGGAGCTAGGCACTCCAACGCAAATCATGCATCTATGCTGGACAATTTGGTTAGCTGCTCCCTTGGAATGTTCAAAGGTGGTGTGGGGCAGCATCGTCCTTGACCTGAGCCATGCTGCAGGCAACAATTTGTGCACAGTGTTCCATGCCATGGCGCCATGATGTTGATCATGAACATGACCAATGGATTGTTGTCTTTATTGACTCAGCCACCTCACCATCATTTCCCGTTCAAGGCTCTGTGGTGTAAGGCACGCTGTGCAGGGTGTGCTTGCAGGGATTGTGAGTCTGCAGGCTTCGGGCTCAATTACAAAAAGTCGCTTACATTGATTTCATTACGTTCATGTTCTGTAGGGACCGTGAGTTTGCAGGCTTTGGTCTTCCCTCTGACAGATACTGCGACTGCTACCTTGATGCCAGCCTGTTGCCTGTGGATGACATCAAGGTATGTTGAGTGCGTTGAGGAAAGAGTCTCAGTCGGTTCTGGTCCCTCACCTGTTTGTAGTTGTATATAAGCGTACCATTAAAGCTATTTTGTAAATGAAACAGCATTTCTCCTTCACTCTGTCAAGGGGTGCTGCATTCCAAATGAAGTCCTTGTCAGAGCGACACAGCTGCAAGTCACTTCAGTTGCAAATCCCTCCTCTGTAAATACCAGAAGTACCAACATTGCGACTTTGCTCCTGCTTTTAAATTCTGCAGTCGGCAGCCATCATGGTGACGGGCACCCTGGCGCTTGCACAGCCAAAGACGCGGGAGACCATTGAGAAAGCCGTGCAGTTGGCACATGAAGGGGGCTGCAAGGTGCGTGGTTTATCAACCTGCAAGTTCAGGTGGTGTCCATGTGGTGTGTCAGGTCAATGTTGTAGCTTAAATTATATTATGCTTTCTTTGTATCCTTTGTATGTTTTGTTTGTAAAGTACAGAACACACAAGCAGTAGCGCACGCACACGCAAGCACACACACACAGCACGCACACGTGCGCACGCGCACACACGCGTGCAGACACACACACACACATACACACACGTTGACCCACAGGTGCTTGTGGATGTGAACTGGCGACCTGTGTTCTGGGATGACCATGCAGAGGCCAAGCGCGTCATTTCTGACTACTTGCAGAAGGTGAATACAGGATGACTCAATTAGAGCTCACATAATTCTTAGTAGTACCTCTGTTCTGTGGTGGACGCTTCTTCCAAACAGCCAACTCGTCATTGCTCGCCTCAGTTGCAAACGAGTGCAACGTTGTGATAAATGACGCTACCAGCAGAGCTCGCACATGTAGTCTGTCGTTGCAGATGCTGTGTGCGCCCCCCCTCATGTGGATCACTGCTGCAAAAACGGGAAGGTGATCAGCGCCCAAGCTCCACCTGCAGTTTCAAGCCTCGGTGCACACACAAGTGGCCAAGGATAAGGAGTCTGATGCAAGGTTGCCTGCAGTTGCTTCCTTATGCAAGAGCCTCTGCAAGCCATTAAAAGTCATAGCATCTTTTGAACTTTGAACCTGCAGGCTGATCTCCTAAAGGTCAGCGACGCGGATCTGGAGTGGCTGTTGGATATGGACCTGAAAACGGCACTGCTTAACCCTTGCAAGGTGCGGTGAAGCTCTATGCTCACTTTGGAGACAGATGTGTCAAAGTGGAGTGCTTTTGAGGCCAGGGAACTCTGAGGCCTTGCACGCTCCCAATGTGTGTGGGATTCTTGGCCGTGTAACAGGCTAGTCTAGTAGGGGAATTGATACGTGTTGCCTACAAACCTCTTGCTTTTTGGGCTTGAACATTGGGGGGATCCTGGTGAGTAGCTAATTGGGGCCACCAGGCTTGCTTGAAAGCAACACTACTTTTCTGCTTATAGTGGCAGAGAGCCACGTCATTTCTTAGAAATGCTCATTTATTGGAAGCGCTCGTCATGCAAAGGAGCATCGCAGCATCAGAAACGAAAGCATGGGAGTCACAAGGTTTACAAGGATAAGGCCTTCAGTCAAGAAGTGCGCGACTGCTAGCCTGCCATGGGAGTCACAAGTACAAAAGCAGATGTACATGTCAGGTACAAAAGTGTGCATTGATGAAAGACCCAGCATGTGACTTGCACAGAAAGGTCTCTTTTCTAGCTGAGGATGCTGATGCATAAAGCATGTACCTTCCCTCTCCTGTTGTGTGTTCTGCAAGGCAGGCCAGTTGCAAGGTTTTACTCCAGGTTTCATACATCCTCAAAATGTCGAGTTTTTTCTCCTTGCAGGGGTGTTGCACTGCTGTGCCTGAAGCAGTACTAATGTTGTGGGTGTGTGTGCTGCAGGTCGCTGAGGCCTTCCCCAAGGCCCAGGGCGTGCTTGTGACCGCTGGAGAGGAGGGAGCTGCATACTGCTTCAGGTCTGCTGCCAAAGGCGAGAGCTCTGGATTCATCCCTTGCTACAACGTGAAGGTCGAGGAGACCACTGGTGCTGGAGATGCTTTCACTGCTGGCTTCATCTACAAGCTGCTGCAGGTGCGGAAAATTGCAACGCTTTGTTCGTTTGTTGCGGGGAATTCGTCGAGGCCTCTGTTTTTTCCTGGATCCTCCATGTTGCTAAGGTTGGCATGCATTCTGAGGTGAGCCAAGTCCACCAGCAGAAAACATTTCAGCAAGCTTTCCAAAAATCATTGGACGAGCCACGCTCCTGGGTACGCAGCTTTAGTTAGGGCTGCTTCAATGTACGTTGCTTTAGGCCAGACGGGTGTGTGGCAGAGCAATATGTCAAACAGCTGCCTCATTATTCTCCATGTGGGCTGTATGCTTGCTGTGCAGGCCGGCAGCCTTGATGCTCTTGCAGCTGATGCAACCAAGCTGAAGGAGGCAGTGGCATTCGGTAGCGCAGCAGGTAAATCAACACTGTTGCATCTTCCTTGATCTTGAGGCTTCAGGTTGAGAGGAAGCCGTACGTAGACAGAACACTCCAGTTGATTTATCGACTAAACGCTTTTAGGGCAAACCTTGGCTTGCAAGGTAAGTTGTGCCTGCAAGGTCTACCCGTCAGTGCTCAAACAGGGTTGCTGGTTTAGGTGGTTGCTTTGTCTCTAAAGCATGCACTTTATTTGCTAGAGCAGGAAGCGTTTTTTGGCCCTATAATAATTTCAGCAACTTATTGGTAGCAATTAAAAGAGAAGAGGAAAAAACCTACGCAGGCATTGAAACTCCCTGCCTCAATAACAAAAAAATAGGATACTTAAGGCGGAGGCACCGTATGTCCACTTCAACAAGAGAAAAAAATAAGTCAATGGGGAGCAGTAGCCCGTGCCTGATAACTGCTATGAAAATCTCCTCAAAAGCGCGTCTAGTGCTAGCAATAAAAGACAAGAAAAGACTGCATGCCAAGTCCAGCTGCATGCATGAAGGAAAGGTCCCCAAACTAGCAAGCTAGCTTGCATGTGTTAGCTCTTGGTAGCAGACATGTCAAAGTACAGACAAAAGAGGCAGGCATGCATGGCGATCTCAGACATGATGAACCTTCACACAACTGTAACAACCACCACGTGCGCAGGCGCTCTCACGTGCACCAGGAAGGGGGCCATTGATGGTCAGCCTTCGCTGGACGAAGTATTGGAGCTGTACGATAGCGCGCAGAAGCAGGTGACCTCTGCGGCCTAAGACGCTTTGGAGTTGGTGCTGTCAAATGTTGTCAAGGGTGCCAATGACCCTCTTCTAAGCTGTATGCAGCAGAACGTGCTTGCTCTGCCCAACAAGCTTATGTGTAACTGACCTTCTGTACAGGCAAACTGGGAACAATATGGCAGCATGGGAGTGCCAGCATCTTCAGTTTAGCCTGCATCCATGACGGAAAGAACATAGGGCTGAAATTCCCTGAGAACTTGCTTTTCTGAGACCTTGTACGTCTCCCTCCCACCTTCAATTAAGTATTTTGTATTTGCTGTGTGTACAAAAGCGCAAATTGGGGGGCGAAATAATTGCTTTCTTGGATGCAGTGGTTGTACAGAAGTAGACAGCACCTGTGCTTGATTATCTGGTTGAGAGGGTACTCATGCTTCTGGTAATTCATATTCATTTCATTTCATTTCAGCATTCTTTAAAACTTGGACCATGATGGAAACTGAGAAATGTAATGCCATTACAGTGGTTTATTTGGCTTGCCTTCTCCAGAGAGAGCAGCCTTAAGCACATGGCATTGCGGTCTTCGGTTGGAATGAGTAAGTCTTCACTTGCTAAAGGCAGGAGTTCGGCTCTGCCAATACCTCTACCCAAGCCTTAGCCATTGGTTATTATTAAAATAGCTGGCAGAGATTAAGATTGCTAGAGAACGATTTTTTCCTACAAAAACGAAAAAAGGTAAAAAGGATCAATCTTGTTGTTCAGGTTACAGGAAAAAGGAGGTCTATAGTCAAAACGCTTGACTGCTTGCCTGCTCATAAAGAAGCAGTATTTTTTGTAGGAAAGGAAAATCTTGTTTTGATTTAAGGAAGAAAAGGTATGATAACATCGTATACATGTATGGTGAATGCCAGGTACGTAGGGATCCCCACCCTACTGGAAGAGTAAGATAAAGAGAGGAAAGGATCAGAAAATTAGGAAGCGTATTTAAGCCAAAGAGGACATTTTGATGTTCTGATTCATAAAAGAAAACAGTGAAAGTCTGTATGAGGTGAAATGGCAGGTAGATAAGGAATCAATTGAGGAGATGGATGGGAGAGAGCCACAGAACAACGAGGTATACAGGTTACAGGAAAAAGAAGGCAACCAGTCAATACGACTGGATGCTAGCCTGTTTGTATGAAAGGATATGAAAGAAAGATAACATTTAAGGCAGTAAAACACTCCCCGCATCAATTAAGGAATGGGGGCCACATTCGTGCACAGACCGTATAACCTCAGGGTGGGGAGGCTCCCCGCCAAGAAGTTCAGACTGAGAAAAGCATGGCAGGCAGAGAAAGAAGAAAGGTCCAGCAACGAGAAAGAGAGGAAGATGATAGATAAAAGACTGGAGTCCCAGACTTTCAACAAGCAGAATAAATTCATGTAAAAATGGATAAAGCTGTTGTTGTTCTGATACAACGAAATAGGGCCATACTGCGAACATCGCGTTCAAATAAGTCCAGGTATAGGTATTTGGGCATATAATGTGAGGGGAATGTGTGCGTATTCCTGCCCGGCACCAGAGCCGCCCTGTTGCTATCTTTGTACGCTCCATCCCAGGCCGACCCTCACACATTGACCCTACTAAGATCCTTCCTCAAGACAGGGACATTCATCTTGTTGAATTTAGATTCTGCCCTGATACCAACCCCTTTCCCACTCTGGAAGCTGCATCTGCCCAGCATACCAACACCATAACCAGGCTCAAAACTCGCAGCTTGAGGAACCCAAACACGAACAACAATGTGACCTTACACATCATCTTAGTTGGTGTTGCAGGCATTATCTATAATGACTACACCATCAAACCTCTTATCAACTTGGGTTTAACCAGGCAAAAGGCTAAGTCACTAGCAAAAGAAAGAAAAGAAAAGTCTACGCAGGCCACAGGCCGCGTGCATTAAGGAAAGGTCCCTTAACTAGCAAGCTAGCAAGGGCCCCACCAGAGGTCCCTCAAAACTAAACTAGCTACAGCTAGCCTAGGAGAGGGAAAGAGACTGAACTAATGAGGATCGGGCGGGTTGTCGGCCATGCCCTGAGACGCCCGGACTCTCCTTCTCCTTGTATCCACCTCCGCGTGCCCAGCGAACCCCCCCCCGCCCCCCCCCGGTCACTAGCATCCAAGTTAAGTTGCCATGCTATCCAAAGATTAACAACTATTATTAACGCAAGGCATGCACTTCATTTCCAGGGGACTTCTAGGGGTGGGGTTGCTGGGCACGTGGCAGTGGAGAGCAGGAGAAGGAGAGTCCGGGCGTCCAGGAGCATGGCGTACAACCCTCCAGATCCCCATTAGCTCTGTTTCTGGCTTTCTGCTAGGCTAGCTGTGTCTAGTTTAGGTTTGAGGGCCTGTTGGTGAGACCCTTTCTAGCTTGCTAGTCAGGGAACCTTTCCTTAATGCACACGGCCTTTTGGCTAGCGCAGACTTTTCTTACTCTTCTTCCTTCTTTTCTTGCGTATTCCTGGTTTGGAGAGCACATCAGTGATGATAGGTGATTTTTTGCGATTAAGGTATCGAGAATGATAGGAGGAGATTGCCTTTAACATGCCGGGTGACGAGATCTGAGATCTACTAGGCTGACTCAAATCCAGAGAGTTAGCTAAACGCATTTCCTGTAGGAAGCCGTGAGCATGATGTAAGCCATCCGTGGTGAACAACGGGTGTGAAGTCCAGCAAGAAACATTCTGGAATTGAGGGAGATATTAGCATGGAAGATTTCTTGCCTAGAGGGCTTTTGCAATGGATTAGAGAATTGTAAAGATGTACACGGGATCTGAACCAGTTCAACTGGAAAAGCTCCATCCTGCACTTGCGTAGCGCACTCCAAGAAAGAGATAAAGGTTTGACTCCTAAATTTCAGGCTAAAACGAATCGAAAAAGTCTCAAAAGCCATTTCTGAATGCAGAATGCAGTCATCCATATCATTACATGTTGAAAATAGTGAGTGGTCCAATTCTGACTGACATGCACACCTTCTGGGATGACAAATCTTAAGACCATTAGTAGGCATGGCAAACACTTCTACAAAGTAGAAACACACAATGGAGTCTTTGGAAATGAAGATGCTGACGTTGTAACGGCCATAAATGGTTTTTCAACCAACGCTGTGTTTGCAAATAATTTGTTTGCCCAGGCCTGTGCATGCGCACACATCTTAATAGGCTTTGATCACTTAAGAGGCTAAAAGCCATATCTGCACCCTCGCATGCATTTGAGACATTGTGCACAAGCACAAGGATTTGACTAGTAGTTGTTGAGACACTTTGCTTTGAGATTGATAGGTACCTTTGAATGTCGAGCTATCCTAGGCTGCTGAGACAGCCAAGACTTAATGTGTCACCTTGTTTGCAGCATTCTACCTTTGCAGATGCAGACATGAACCTTGACTGTGCTGGGTTGGAGTTGATGAACAGACTCAAGGCAACATACCAGTCTTTCCTGTTTGGCTTAGTAGGCTCCGTGATTGAGCTCCAGAGACTGTGGTTGAAGACTGAATAAGGCTGCCAGCTCGTATCGCTGACGCTGCATGCTAAGTTGGTCAAGTTAAAGAGACACATCAAGCTATCATTTGGATGAACATACATGTGGATTCTAAATTATATTTTGCTAGTAGTTGTTGCTTTGCTAAGGAGTAAACTTGACCTTGCTGACTGTTTGCCTAGTTGTCAACAAATCTCTATTTCAGACCACATATGAAGATTTGCTTTTATGTGTATGGCCATATCCTGATGAGATTCAAAAGAAAAGTAAAGACTATGCCAGCCAGGTCTGGCTGCGTGCATTAAGGAAAGGTCCCCTAACTAGCAAGCTAGCTAGGGCCTCACCGAGGAGGTTCACAGGCCCAGCCTAAACCAAGCTATGAACCGATGGGGAATAACTAGTGAGGGTCAGGCGGGTTGCTCTCAGCCATGCGCCTGCGGGCGTAGACTCTCCTCTTCCTGCTCTGAACTGCCTCGCCCCCAGTGACGCCCCTTCCAAAAGAACCCTGCGAGTATAATGAGTGTCTGGTTTCTATTTTTTGTTAATGATTGGATTGCATGGCAACTTAGTTGAGAAGCTATTTTTTCTGCATTATGTCTGGAAAGACCCAGCTCAACCAGAGGAGTGATGGTGAAGTCATTATAGATAGCACCTGCTACACCAAGTAAAATGGTGTGCAAGGTCACCTTATTATTTTTGTTTGGTTTTTGAGACTACAGGTGCGAAGTCTGGAAATGGTACCAGCTTGCTAGTCGGCAGCTGTTTGTAGGCTGGGTAAGGGGTTAGTGTCAGGGCAGAATTTCCACAAGATGAATATCTCTGTCGTGGGCAGGTGTCATCCTAGGGTTAAGATGGGTTGACCTCCCTGGGATAGGGCGCACAAAGACAGTGTCAGGATGGCTTTGGTGTCGGGCAGAGTGGCCAGAACCATTTGGAAAAGCCCAGTCAGGAATATCCCTGGAGATGTTTTCAGGGACTTCAATGCCCTGCTCTTGAAGCTTATCTCTGCAGCAAGCGTCCATGGCAACAAAAAATGAGCCACGTGCACCTTTGCTCAGGGCTTCGCAACAGAGACTGAGGGCAGTGTTGTGTCTGTTTATGAACATCCCTTGGCATGTTGGGTGTGAACATCCGAAGACAAAGTGATTGATGCTATCCATATTGCCGCATAATCGGCATTTGGCGGGGCCAGAGGTGTGATTACCTGACAGCGTGCTTCTGGGTGTAAATTGTGCCAGTGCGGTACTTGAGAAGATTCATTTGTTGCTTAAGGGTAACCTTAGGGTTGCTCCAAAAGGAATTGCTAATTTTTTGGTTAGCAAGTTTAGGGGATAGCTTAGGTAAGCCTGTGTTGGTATTGCTGTTATGAGATGGTGGTTGCATGAGTTGCTGCCAACCTGTGTAATAACAACTTGATTTATCGGCAGAGCCAACTTTGTGTTTGTTATGCATATGGGTTTTGAGCTTGTCTTTCAAGTTAGTGAGGTAAAGGGGTGTGGCAGTATGGAAGTGCCCTCTGGGGGGTTTGACAGATATCTGTGTTATCCATAATAACCGCAGTTTGTGCGCAGGCATCAGCTCCCTCATTGCAAATGATGCCAGAATGGGCTTTAACTGTATAGAAGTTTAGCTGATGTGGTGAGTGCTCTGTTATGGTTGAAATAGCTTGAATGAGCTCTGCATGTAGGTGGGTCCGTATGCTCGTTGGATTGAGGATCTGCCTGTAGATTTGGAACAAATAGGACGCACTGCCAGTGGCTATGGTTGTGTGACCCTGTTGGAGTGCAACAAGGATGCCAGCCAGTTCTGATCTGATGATTGTGTTAGTTGGGCCACGGCCATTGGGTTTGACGTAGAGTTGTATTTGTGGTGGCCTATTCAAGCATCAGAAAAGAAAAGAAAAAACTATGCAGGCAGTGAAAACACTCCCAACATCAATTAAGGAAAAGAGGATACCTAGGGCCGAGGCACCGTGTATCCCCTTCAACAAGAGAAACAAAAGAAATCAGTCAATGGGGATCAGGAGGGTTACTAGCAGTAGCTCGTGCCTGATCTTGGTGACGAGAGTTGAGAGGAGTCTTCTCAAGAACGCGTCTGGTGCTAGAAAGTTTATAAGCATACTGAACGGAATGGGCATGAAGCTTCAAAGCAATCCTGGTGGCTGTATGAGTGTCAAGACCAAGCTCTTTAAGAGGCTCCAGAGTGTGGGGGGTTTAGATGACCCCGCCCACACCTGACAGAATGGTATGGAGGGTGACTTGAGCTGAGGCCCTTGAACGATTGCGACAGAGGTCGCAGTGCTGTTGCTTGGAAACCTCCAGCTGATTCTTGGGCCTGGTGTCTTCACAGTATTTGACCTCCACGAGATGGATGTGCCTCTGTCCTGGAAGGAGCTGACTAGGGTGACGGCCTTTGGAAGTGGGTGGAGAGGCTGTGGCGGGCGCTGAGTGCTCCCTGTTCCCCCGGCGTCCCTCTCTACTTCTCAATGGATACCAAGAATTGGTCCTTACCACTCTTTTCATTGGAACAACTAAAATTGCATCAGGGCGACTAGAAGTGAGCCTTTGTTTGTCAGGGAAACGACGAGGGAAAATGTATTATGGAAGGGTTATATTTGTTGAGTGTTCAGGGATCTGCAGATTCTGTAAAGTAAGGCGATCTGCGCTGCCAATGTACATGGAGGCAAGGCCTGCTCCAAGAGGGCCTTTGCTTACACCTTTAAGGAGGATTCTGCTGGCAATATTGTGGCGCTCGGTTACCATACTTGATATGCTGGAGTGTTCGCATCCAGCATCAAACCTCGTGACTATATTTCTTGGAGTATGTGCTACTCCGCTTACTCGTTCTGTTATCTCCCCCATGATGATGAAACCATTGTTCAAATCCTGCGCCACGTGCTTCACTCCTCCATTCAAACCAATTTCCCAGTTGCCAACTCTCGTGCTTCACTCCTTCATACTTTTACCCCATTGGCCTTTAGCGGCAACATGACATGGTCTTACAATCACCCAGGAAACGTCAAAGTTCTTGCAAAGTTCCCTGCCAGACACATCCAATTTGAACTCCCCCAATACTGGTTCAACGCCATACCCGACCCACTAGTCTGCTCGGGCGTTCACAAACCAATTAATGAGGGCGACCACCCCTCACCGCAACTGCCATTGCACATCAAAGCTAACGGCCACGGCTTAGGACAATCAACTGAGGAGATTTGGCTGGCATCCTTGTGGCACTCCAACAGGGGCACGCACGAAAAAAACACGCTTTCAATTTTAATCACACCTCTGGCCCTGCCAACTGCGGATTACGCGGCAATTGATAGCATGAATAACATTTTCCTCGGATGCTCACACCCAACTTGCCAAGGAATGTTCATAAGCACTCTGGCAGGCACAACACAATGCCCTCAGTCTCTGTTGTGGAGCCCCCAGCAAAGTGAACATGGCTCATTCCTTGTTGCCATGGACGCTTGCTTTAGGGAAACCCTCCAAGAACAGGGCAAAGTCCCTGAATACATTTAAAGGTATTCCTGTGGTGGAGGGGACTCACGGCTCTTCTGAGCCAATGTGTCTCGTTTTCTTTAATTGATGTAGGGAGAGTTTCCTCTGCCTACGTAGTTTTTCTTTTCTTTTCTTTTCTTAAAGGTATTCTGACTGGGATTTCCCAATGGTACCGGCTCCTCTGCCCAACAGCAAAGCCGTCCTGGTGCTGTCTTTTTGCGCCCTATCTAAGGGAGAGCAACCCATCTTGACTCTCAAATGATTCCTGCTCATAGTAGAGACCTTGTGGAACTCAAATACTGCCCAGATGCCAAACCCTTACCTAGCCTACAAGCAGCAGCTGCCCAGCATGCTAGTACCATTTCCTGACTTCGCACTTGTAGCCTCAGAGATCCAAACAAAAACAAGGTGACCTCGCAAACCATTTCACTTGGTGTGGCAGGTACTGATTGCACCATCGCTCCTCCAGTTGAGCTGGGCCTTACCAGACATGATGCGGAAAAATTAGCCTCTCAATTAAGTTGCCATGCACTCCAATCCTTGACCAAAATCAAGAACACCAGGCACAAATTATATTGCAGTCTTTTTGGTAGGAGAGGTACTGGGGGCGAGGCAGTGCAGAGCAGGTGGAGGAGTGTCCACGCCCGCAGGCGCATGGCCGACAGCAACCCGCCAGACCCTAACTGGTTGTTTCCCGTCGGCTCCTAGCTTATTTTAGGCTGGGTGTGTGAGCCAGAGTCTTTGGCGAGGCCCTAGCTAGCTTGCTAGCTCGGGAACCTTTCCTTAATGCATGCAGCCGGACCTGGCTTGCCTAGGTCTTTTCTTTCCTTTTCAACAGCACTCGATCGGCCAGGATAATGGGCTGCAGGCCTCTTGTAATTCAAGGGAAATTGTGCCTGGAAGAGCGCCACCACCCTGCACAGCCTGATGTTTGACTATGGCGTCTGTGCATTTATTACCAGCATTGCAATGCATGACAGTGGATGCTGAAAACTGACGTACTATGCTGATGCCTTGGCAGAACATGGTGAACACACAAACAAATGAGTCAATTATCATCAATGGGTGGCACTTCCTTTGAGACCCTTGTCTGTTCATGGCACGCCCTTATCTGTCCCTAGGTATTTGCATCTTGATTTGGGCAAGCGCATGCTGAGAAAGAAAAGAAAAGATTACGCTTGCCAAGTCTGGCCTCGCAGTCTTTTCTTTTCTTTTGCTGAGAAACATAGCGCGTTTTTGCTTACATGCTCACACTCTAGGAGTTTAGACGTCACTTTGGCAGGAGCACACATCTGCTTGTGAAAGGTGTGACCAAGGAGGATTCCAAGATGAAAAGCATGCCGTGTTCCTTTGCTCTTGTCACACTGTCACACTGTCACTCCTCATGTTTTATTGGGAGGAGATTTTAATGCCCACATAGCAAACAAAAAGGAAGTCACGGATATGCACTATGATAATCTATCAACACATCCCCAGTTAGTTGAAAAGAGGCGCTCTTGCTGCCCACATATAAATAGGGCTGGAACACGCCTGATTGACTTAGCATCAAGCTACAAGTTGATTATTACCACAGGACACATCGAAGGCGACTATGGTCAGCCCAATTTTACTGGCTATGGTAGAAACCATTTTAGCAGGCCAGACCACTCTCTTATGAGCAGTGAGCTCTTTTCCTTTTTACGCCATGCAAATATCACTTCTCCTGCTGGTACAGACCATGCTGCACTGGCAGTGTTTCTTGATGTTTCTAACAAGTCTACTTCACACATTGACACACGCAAGGTCCTTGGTTCACCTGCCAATTTTCTTTTCCCTGGTCAGTCAGACGGATATCTCTTACGTTGGCGCCCTGACAGAGCTGGCATTTTTGCATAAGTTTTTGGAAACAATCAAGAGATGCATCATAATTTCTGTCAACAGCTTCAGGATCATGACTGTGATCAGGCATATACCACCCTTAAATCTTGGATCATGCGGACAGCGTGTTACCCAAACGTTGGCATGACTAGACCTCTGAACTACTCTGTGCCGTCTGGGTATCATTTCCCGACCAGAAAACCCTTATGGTTTGATGCTGAGTGCTCCCAGAAAAAACGAGCTTTTATCACTGCTGCCAAAGCTGGGGTGGCATGGAATGCTAGTCAACAACTTCAACGACAATGCAAAGCATATGCCCAACAGGCCAAGCGCAGACACACACAGGCGCGTACAGCTGTTTTCTTGGACAAGCTGTATAAGAAGGATCCTTCTGTCCATAATTTGATTAAAAAGTCCGCAGTCAAACACGTTACTCCTATTTCTGATGCTGCTTGGCAAGACCACCTTAATTCTGTTTTTAGGCATCGTGCTAACAGACCTGCCATGAGGTGGTCAGGAACTTTATCTGGAAGAGACTTGCAGTTCCTATTGGCCGCAACCACACACGATCTGCTTCCCCTTATTTTCAGCCTTTCCATCTTCCAGACGTGTGTCAACTGAATGAAATTGTGGCCAAACACATTTCTCGTGTCAATCCCACCTCTTCCCCTGGATTTGTTACCATTCTTCCATTTTTTCTGAAGTATGCATGCAAACTGGTGCGAAGAGAGGATGGCAGGGGTTTTCATTCTATCAATGTGCTGACGCCATGTGTTTCCCAACTCTTTTATACTCGCATGCAACGAGCTGTTATCCCACAAGAGTGGAAAACTGCCAAAATTTCACCCTTGTATAAAAAAGGCTCTATTACCGATGCTGGAAATTACCGTATGCTTGCTGTAAGCGGGACCTTCTACCGCCTTTATGCTAATGTCATGTGTACTTTATTACAGGACTGGTGCCTCAAAAACAACAAAGTTCCTGATTGTCAATTTGGGTTCTTCAATGGGCGCAGCACTCTACACCCACTTTCTATTCTTTAAACATCTCAAACATGCTGCCCAAACCTGCAAACCACATGGCTCGTCACGCCTGTATTCAGCATTCATTGATTTCCAACAGGCCTACGACTCCATCCCTCGTGACAAGCTATGGCACCATCTTCACCAAGGCCAGCTCCCTATCCAACTTCTCAGTATCCTCAAAAATTTGTATCACAACTACATTCTGGTTGATGGGGATAGGCAAGCATATGTCAGGCCCACCTATGGTATTAAACAGGGCTGTCCCCTTTCTCCGTTGCTTTTCTCCATTCACCTTAATGACATCAATGAGATTTCTGAGGGGATTGAAGGAGCTTGCACTGGCACACTTAATTTCCATGTGTCCAACCTTCTATACGCTGGTGACTTATGCTTAACCTGTAACTCACCAAATAACCTTCAGGCCATGCTTAACCGTCTCAAGGCTTATGCCCATCGGAAATTCCTGACAGTCAACACCAAAAAATCTGTTATCGTCTGTTTCAATTCCAAGACTGATAACTTGCCTCCCCTATTTTATGATGGTGGGGTCTTGCCTTACTTAAATACCTTTCGCTACCTGGGGATGCAGTTTGACAAACACATTAATCTGCACAATGCTGCTGAGGAAGCTCTCAAACCCTGCCTGGCAGGCATGGCTTGCATGCGTACTTTTGCCCATCAACATCAAATTACACACCGCTTACATGCCTACTTATGGCTCTTCAAGACGTATGTCATACCAGCAGGAATGTATGCAAGTCAGATCTAGGCCACTGCGTATCTTCAATAGGGGACAGAGATGGATAATTGCATCCAGAAATGGCTCCTGAGATTCTTGAGATCCATGCTGGGTGTGCGAACATCAACTCCTTCCTGGAGTGTCCTCCGTGAGTGTGGAATCAAACCTATTCAATTCAACTGGTTCAGAGCCTGTGCACGCTTATATAATTCTCTCACCCATTGCAACAGCGCTCTACTTCACAAGTTTTTTCATGCGGACATCTCCCTCAGCCTCAGGAATTCCTCCTGCTGGACATCCCATCTATTGTCTGCCATGAATGGCTTGCATCACGCCCATCATTTCCAGAAAAAGATACGCTCTGCTGATCCTTTGGAACTGAGTCAGCTTGTTGTGGATCTCAGGTCTCGCCATCTAGCATATTGGAGACAATTTTTTGGTTATGACCCACGAGACACAAACAGCAAAAAATTTACTTATCATCACTGGTGTGCTCTCCCAACCAAGCCTGCACACGTTACATATTCTCCTTACATTCTGCCCAAATATTTCTACTTGGATTTTCCTAAACACATCGTCCGCAGTGTGGCTCGATTTTGCCTTCGTGTCCATACCTTGAAAGTTGAGCAGGCCACATGGGATGATGCTATTTCCCCTGCCTGTGATCTATGTGATGCCCAAGATCATGTGCAGGATGAGCAACACGTTCTTTTCAAATGTACTCATCCCCATGTCTGTTCTCTTCGGCTTAAATATGCTCCCTTTTTTCTGGTCCTCTCCTCTCTTTATCTCACTGAGTGGCACTCTTCCAATAGGGTGGCTCCCTACGTGCCTGGCATTCACCATGCACAGTCTTATCATATTTCTTCATTCTTAAATCAAAACAATAACAAGCTTTTTCCTTTTCTACATGAATTCCTTTTTTAATGAGCAGGCTAGCAGTCAACCGTTTTGACTGGAGGCCTTCTTTTTTCCTGTAACCTGTCACCTGTAACCTTTGCTCTTGCGCTCCTGTGTGTTCTCTTCGAAGAACTTGCACAGTTATTTTCTGACTTCCCCTCTTCTCATATAGTTTTCCTGGACGAATCTGGCACTTTCTACTATTATCAAGCTAGCTCTGAGGATGTTTTTCATTTCTTGCAGAAGCAAACTAATGAGACATATTGTTTTATTTCCGATCTCATGGGTATTTTTTGCAGTTGGAACAGTTGAGCAGGCCAAGCAGTCAAACTACCTGGCTGAAGGTCAAACTCCATTGTGACATTTGTAACATTTGACGTACGAAGCATACTGCACCTACCTTTTTTCGGAGTAATGCTGTTCTCTAATTTTCTGCGCATCATGCGGTAACTCAGAGACGCCCTAAGTCCCCGAGAGGTGAACAGAAAAGCAGTGACTTACCATCATTGGTGTGGGAAACCTTTGAATCAAACACCACGCACACCCTTCTGTATCCCATCATATTTATTTAAGGATCTGGATAAAGGAGTCATGAGGAATGTGAGTAGGTTTAGGCTTCGTGCCCACTGCTTGAAGGTCGAGTCCTGTAAATGGTTGGGTGGTTCAAATATTTGTGATAAGAGTGGATGTGCTGAAGTCCAGGACGAGAAACATCTTCTTTTCTACTGCAATTGGAGAGATTACAGAGGGTACTTATCTGCTGAAGAGATTCAAGCAAGGCAACGCAGTTGATACCTTCTTTGACATGTGCACTCACCAGGCTGTATCGGCAGTTACCCTTCCTGAAGCACTGCATTGCATCTTAAACAGTGGATGCTGAGAACTGAAGTGCTAAGCAGAACATAACACTTTTACTATGGCCTCTTGGACCTTTTTTAGAGCGATGCTGTTCTCAAACTTTCTGTGCTTCTTGTGGAAACGCAAAAGTGTATTTTCCTGACACTACAGCCTTATGGAGTTTTTTGTGCTTGGCTTTGCGTGCTTGTTTCATTTAGAGTGACAGTGTGTGTGATTTTTACAGTTGACACTTCTGAACTCAGCTCAAGGCTTTCAGTTGACATTTACACAAGTTTAGTTTGGTTTGGTTACAGGCACCTTTTTGCTTCAGCTAAGCTGCCCTTGTAGGCAGGTACAGCTATGTAACCCTATCCTATCCTATCCTACTGCAATTGATGTGAGTTGTGTGAGCTGCGCAGAAAATACAAGGACCTGTTCATTGATCTTTTTAAACCGTTACACACTTTTGCCCAGCTTCCAAACACTGGTTTTATTCCTTTCTTGGCGAGCTTTCACTTTTTGACTGATTTTGAGGTCAATGCTTTTCTAAATCAAGACTCGCACAGATTTTCAAATTTTTTGTCTGAACTGGTTTCAATTTTTGATGCTGGATGAGAATGTTTCACCAGCAGCCGATCAGCCAGATTCTCGGGCTGTAGGCCAACACCCCCTTGTAACCCTTGTAACTCAGTGTATTTTTTTCTAGTTTCTGACTCTGCAACTTGATGGGGTTTGTGTGCATAACTTTGCATGCTTGTTTCATGTAGAATGACTGTGTGTGGTTCTTTGTAGCAGTTGACACTTCTGAACTCAGCACAAGGCTTTGTTTCCACATCCAGTTGACATTTGTACAATTTTGGTTGGCTTGCAGGCACCTTTTTGCTTCAGCTAAGCTGCCCTTGTTGGAGGTACAGCTTTGTAACCCTATCCTATCCTTACCAGCAGTTCCAGGATGAGATTTAGCCTAGTTGAGAAAAACAGGGGAAGGCAAAGTCTGTTACACTGCCTGAGCAGTTTTCTTTCCTCTGTATTGAACTAAGATCGAAGCAAACCTTAAACTTATAGAGAAGATTAAGCAGAGAAGAAAAGGCATGCCAGTGATCAGTACCCATCTTCTTGTCAAGCATCACACTCTGCATAAAACCAAGTCCATTTTCTGCAAGACATCCTAATTACCTGCATACATATGAGCTGGCAATGGACCTCCTGCACAAGCATCCTGGACCAAGGCACACAATACCAGTACGTGAAATGCGGAAGTTGGCCACATTTTTTCTAATAGATGGAGCATACAAATCAAAAACAGGCGCGAAGCTCTGTGGCTTAACCAGAAACGGAACTCTATGTCGCATGTGTTCACATATATTCACATACATTCCAGCATGAAATTTGCAGATGGTTTTAACCAGTCCAAAAGCACAAGTAAAGCCAAGCAAGAACAGCAGCGGCCTGGGCGCCCTTTGGTTTGCCTTCTTCCTGGGCAAAAAGAATGCAATCTTCCACTATTGAGTCTCTTTGATATCTTGTGCACCTCGCCATGAAATGCCTACCTTTTTGTGTAAATGTGCATGAGAAAGATCTTACTTTTCAAAGCCAGCTCACTCTGTTTTACATTCTAACCTTACCCCCCGACTCTATTAAAGTATTTTTCATTGGTGGCTCATCTCCCCTGAAGTCAAAAAGACGTCCCCACAGCTCCCTGATGCGTCATCTAGGGGCTCGCTTATCACCCCTGTCCCCCCTAGCAATGGAGTTGGCCTTCCGTAGGGACGTGATGCGGTGCCATATGTTGTCCTTGTCGCCCTGGCAGTCTGCATTCTCAAGCATCTGACTGAACGAAGTCTGGTCCACCAAACGACCATGCAGGAGGACAGCAGCGTCCACCTGCACAAATGTTGCATGCATGCTTGATGTCAACCCATACTCATCCCAAATTACTTGAGCATTCTAGGTGGCTCAGCATCCTGGTCATCAAATAATTTGCAATAAGTTGAGCATTTCCTTCTGGACAAAATACAACACGGAAATATACCTGCTGAACATCAAAACTTCTGTACAGTATGTTCATAGCCCAAATATTTGTAAGGCCCCGGTCACACACGCGGGATCAGGGTCACGGCAAAATTCAATGTGCCAGACTCAAAAATTGATAAAATTTTACAAAGTGTGGACTTCCAGCAGTTGATTGAACCAATGGCCTCACAAAATTGACGTGCATCCTCCTGCACTAAAAAACAGGTGTGGAAATTTTGAAAAATAGTGATCCCGACCCTGATCCGGACGCCCTGATCCCAGGGCGGTCACATGACGAATCACCCCCCCGGGATCACCCCCCTCGCAAGATTATCAAATTGTAAGTTTTTGCTGGTATTGTATTGAAAAAATACCGTGGACATGGACAATTTGTCTCCAGCCGGCAATGGGCCTGGCCTCCAAGCCCTGCTGTTGGCCTATATGGTTCTTTTCTTCTCAGGCCCTCCCCAAGTAGTAGTAAGTAGGCATGCCCAACCACCAACTCTTTCATGCTCACTGGGCTATTGACTGCCATCCAGCTGCAGGACCACACCTGTGGGCAGATGCTGGTGAGCTGTCCAGTGCAAGTTCAACTGCATCTAGAATCATTTACACATACAACAATTTGGCACTGTGCATAGGTGGGCACTAGGTCCTACATCCTACATTTGTTTCTGCTCTGTGCATCACACACGGGTTTCTTCTCCCCCTGTGCTGGCACCACCTGCTTACCTCCTTTCCCCTTATTTCTCTGTGCAGCCCTCTGCGCCCCTTGGGGTCCCTGCTTGCCCTGCTTGACTTGCTTGCCCACTGGCCTAGCGTGCACTCTACCATCTTCCTCTGCACTGCTCTCCTGCTGCTGCTCCTGACCTGGGTCGTACCCTGAAGATGAATCGGAGAGTTGCAGCTCTTCCGCTGCCACCCCTGCCAGCATTTGACGATAAGCAGCGGCTGCAGCACGAGTAGGCCTGCTTGCAGAAGCTTGCTTCATCCCTTCCTCCTCTTCCTCCTCCTCCTCCTCCTCCCCTTCCTCTACTTCCTCCTCTACCTCATACACACCACCAGCCATTATATAATATAAAAATGCATCCAAAATTTGTTGTTCAACTGGTCAACGTTGAAGGCATTTTTTTTCCGCACTTCCTTGCTTGCACAGCACGGCCGGGGGCCCCCCGCGCCTCGCCAGCCACGTCTAGGCGAAGGTGGGGGGGTGATCCCAGACCCTGATCAGCCCCCCCGCCCCCCTCCCCCCGGATCACCCCCCCCTGATCCCGACCCTGATCCCGACCTCTGATCCTGGTGCGGTCACACACGCGGGATCACCCCCCCCCTGTCCCGGGGGATGATCCCGCGTGTGTGACCGGGGCCTAAGGGCCCTCTATCAGTACTGACAGAGATCTATGACCAAACAAAAATTGATAATGACGCAGAGACTATGCCTTCTATGGCGCCTGGCCATATGGACAAGGTGGACAAGAAACATGATGCTCCTCTGGCACAAACCTCCCAAGCATCCCAAAATTACAAGCTTAACTCAGAGCGCATCCGAGTCTCCAGTCCAGCATCAAAGTCAGAAGCCGGAGCCGCGATGAAGGCGCTGCTATGTCACACTTGTAAACTCTTCCTACTTGCCATGGAATGCATGAAGCCGGACCGGTGATCAAATCGCTGCTATGTCACACTTGTAAACTCTTCCTACTTGCCATGGAATGCGTTCTCATAGCCTTGCCATCCTCATACTGACCTTTTCAAACGTGGTGGGCAGCGTGCGCATGACTTCTGTGCCTTGTGAGGAGAAAAAATAATGGTCCTGCATGTATTCAGAACGGCACCAAATATACAACACGCTTTGTAAATCAGAGAAGAAAGGAGCATTTACATGATGCATAAGGTGGTGGCTTACACACACACACAAGAACAATTTGGATTAATGTTCATCCCAACATTGAATGGTGATGACACGTGCTTTGTGCATGAGGTGCCGCTTGTCTCCTTCCTCACTCCACCAGGAGCAGCATAATGTTCTACCACGTTGGAGATTGGCTGGCCATATGGCCAGACAGTCTATATGGCCAGACAATGTCCATCCTCAATGACAGGCATTCTTAATTCTGCTGCATGCCGCTGCTTTGCGCAAGACAGGCTGCATGTACAGGGATGTACTTTGAAAAAACCTGACAATAACTTTAGTGCAAAGGCACAAGTGGGAGCATGACTTGACACCCTTACTTTCAGTCAGGTTTTCTGTAATGCTGTGTCCCTTTGTACATGCAGCCAGTCTTGTGCAAAATGGAAGTATGCAGTAGAAGTCAGAATGCCTGTCTGTAACACGATGAGTGAGTTGTATGGCCAGGCAATTGGTGCAATGTGGTAGAACATGGTGTTGCTTCTGGTGTGATGAAGCCCAGCAGTAATCAGTGCACAAAACAAATGTCATCACTACCCCTCAATAGTCTTGTAATCTGCTATCTGCAACGCACAACTCCCTTATTTGAACTCAGGTGCCCAGAAAATGTAAAGTACAGCAACCCTCACCTTCACCAATTTTGCCAATAGATCTACACGCTGTGAAGGGTCTGTGGCCTCAAGCTGTTGCATTATCGCTGTGAATGCCTCCGGAGAAACAGCCAGCCTCTGCATGTAATGGTCAGGCCCAGAGAGCAAGTCCCAGAAAACTATTTTACAAGAGCCGGGTAGGAGGCCACAGCACTTCAAAAACATCGAAAAAACAACAAGAGAATTTAAGGTATTATAGAAGATCAGATGCGCCAGATATGCAGGCAAAGGCGACCTGGCATAACCATATCCAGGGTCGAAATATGTGTGCCACATTCTTACGTACGCAGTGAACCACCTATTAGGAGTTGCACTACAGCCCTGGGCACACAGCTGCGTTTGATTTGGAGCAGTGTTGTTATTAGTAGCGATGCGCCGCTTTGGGGCGCCCTTTCATACACTGAGGAGCAACCCAGCGACGCCCGCTGGGCAACGCTGAGGCACACTGTATTGCTTCCCAGCAACGCAAGATTTGGTTTTTAGCACACTGTGTCGCTTGAAATTCAAAAAGGTGTTTTTGAAATGGACTCTGGTGCACACTGCACGCTTCATGGGGAAGTGGCCAAGGGTGCTTTTGCCTGCCTTGGGACAGCCCTTCCCAAGACAACCTGCCCCAGAGCAGCCTGGACCCCCCCATAACAAGTCCAGCCTGCACCCACTGCCCAGCAGTGGCATCAGCACCTGTGTCCAGTGCACCTGTGGCACAGCATGCAAGTGAGGGCAATGACATGGGCAGCAGCAGTAACAGCAGCATGCAGCAGCGAAGGAAACCAACCAGCAAAGAAGCCTGGAAACCTTCCCATTTCCTTTGTTCCACTGTCAGAGTCAGGTAACTTTCGGGAGGTAGGTAGTCCCAAAAGACCTTGATGGCTTGTGTCTTCCTATGCAGCTGGGCCATAGGCAAGGAGCAGCTTGTGATAGCGCAGAGAGCAAATTCAGTCACTTCTCACACAAGCACTAAAGAGGCATAGAGGCAAGGCATCAGCATCAGCAGAAGCAGCATGTCAATCCTCTCGTAAGCACAAGAGTTATTAAGGTAAGGCAGCAGCATCAGCAGCAGCATTAGCGCGAGCAGCAGGTCAGCTCCCAAGCTGCTTCAGCAAAAGCCTACGTCAAGGAACCCCCACCAGCAGAATAGGTTACGGTGGGAGAGCATGCAGCAGCAGCAGCAGCAGCAGCAGCAGCAGAAGGCATCAAAGCAAGGCAGCTTTTGCGTTCAGCTGCTAGCTGCTGGCATGGAGCAAATGCACTAGAAGCTCGTGCATTTTGCCATGGTCCTGTGCCTCCAAAAGAGGTTGCGGTCAAAGAGCGCCGCCTTGCAGCAGTGCCTAGGCAGCCTCTGCAGCCAAGGCAGCCCGTGTGATTGATATTGGCTCACATGGCTAGTTTAATTTGGTGCTTTCCTTAATTGTGCAAATGGACCTGGGATGGGGCACGCAATGCCCGAACTCAGTATGTTTGTTGGAGTATTTGGCATGTGCAAGTGTTTTGCGCTTGAGAACGAAGTTGAAGGGAATTGGGGCTGTAGAAAGTAACCTTTCGGTGAGCATGCTAATTTTGGTAGAAGTTTTGGGTGTGCCACATCCAAATTCTGCTCGGACCTCCCTGTGTCGCACTCAGTGCGACAACCTAAAAATCACTAATAACAACACTGATTTGGAGAATGAAATGCAAAGAAAGACCGGCTTGCATGCCTCACAAATGTAAAGCAAATGTGCGGCTCCACTCAAGACAGCTAAAAGGTCCAATGTTGTAAGTAGGGTGAGGTGCGGCAAACAAATGTCATGTGTAACATAATAATGTCAAAACATGATGAAGCTTAGATAGCCACCTTGCCAAGCATCTCGCCGAGGGCGAGGCTCGGGGAGGCTATTTGGCGGATGGGCCTCACCCTCGGTGGGAACGAGGGTCACCAAAGATGGTGGGAAATCGCCTTAAAATCCCCAATAAAGCCTCAGAAATCCTTAGAAATTACACAATTTTATTGAAAACGTCCCAGGAAGTTGTGGGATGATACCAATGGCAGTGTCGAAGGAGTAGATGTTAATGAGAGAAATTTGGGTATGTAGCAGCATGGTGGTACCTACATGCAATCAGATGCAGTATTTGAGGCAAACAAGAAGCAGGAGCAGAAGCATGGGAAGGCATGGTGGTGGCAGCGTGCTTTTGTGGTACTTGCGGCCATCTCCGCAACTCAGGTGCTGTGCAAGTTGTAATGCAAGCTCTGCAAAGCACTGCTCAGCCCATTCAACCCTCCAGATGTGTGCAAGTCACAACTTCAGCTGAAAGATACAAGGGGTACAGAAAGGTTCTGCAGGGTCTGATTACATCGGAGCAGGAGCACCAGCAGCAGCAGCAGCAGGAGGCATCGACGAGCAACAAACATTGTGCAACGAGCCAGCTGGCTGCAGGGCTGCTCCATCAGGATGATGGCCGCCTCCCTCTCATAATAGAGTGCGTCAGCTTCTAGCACATGGGGGCAAAAAGGATTTCCCTACACTTGCTGGAGTTGCTGTGTGCCTGTCCTGCATGCACTCTACTGCATGTGCCAGTGAGCGCAGCTGGTCAGCTCGGGACCAGCTGTACACCAAGCACCGCTCTTGCCTGGCTTTGGAGCGCGCCAGGAAGCTAACCTGTATGCGCTGCAATAGCAAGCAGTCCACTGAAAATGACCTAGACGCTAGCTTGCAGCTGCATGGGGAGAACAGTTAGTAGTGATGACAGGGGTAGTGCAGTGAGAGGGGGTGGGGGAGAACGGGACGGCGTCTGAGTTATTCCATCTCGTCCTGATTTGCTGGACAGCAGTTCCACTTAAATCAATTCATAAAATTACCAAGAAGCAGCATAAATAATCTGGGATGGAATGGGGCCTCCTGTAAAAAAGCAGATTTCTAAACATAACCCTTCAACAAGGCCCTACCATAGGTCGAGCCTCTTCTAGGCTCAGCGAACCTGATTGAGAAATCGAGACACCCTATTTATCCATGACTATCATGTGACATGGTATATCATAATATCATGACACTCATGTAGCATTAGTTTTCTAAGGTTTGAAAACTTCAAAGTCGGAGTTAAGATGAGTGCAGCAGTGAAACAAATGGGTAAAGCAACGAAGCAAGCTTGCTGTGGTACGCCAACCTGCAAAACCCCTGCTGAGGCCAAGCACCACCAAGGACACACTGCAATTTGCTCAAGAAGAGCTATAATGTGGTAATCATGTCATGCAAGACCCCTAGGGCAATGCGTGCTGAAGTGCAAAGTTACTTTGCTAAGCGCCTGCAGTCACCTCTCACCCCCTACATGCCGTCAGCTGAGAAGCAGGCTACTATCAACAGCAACTTGCTCTGCTTCATTAATACATCTGAGTCCCCCTACAGGCGGCCTATTTGGCTAGTTGCAACAAATACATTCTCAGCTAAAGCTTTGAAGGTGTTTTGGCTGTTTGTTTGGGCATCTCCAATGTGGGCAGCAAAGAGAGTAAAACAGCCGCTTGAACAAGGCAGCCATTGTGTGACAGCGCACGGCAGTGCTTTTGGACGTACCCTGTTTCATATGCTTTGGGCAGATCAAGTGTGGGCAAAACAGATAGTTGAACAGCCGCTTGAACAAAGCAGCCATTTTGCAACTGCACACAACTGTGTGTGTAATCAACGTCGTCTGTTCTGCTTTTTCTTTTTAGGGACCAATCGACTCCTAGGGTGCAAAACCCCAACCACACCCATTTTGAAATAAAATTATGGATACTGGGTTGGTAAACCAAAACAATCAGATTATACACCGTGCAAACTTTATATCACAGCGCGTAAATAAGATATTTTGCCCTGCGTGGTGACTGCGCGCACGTAAAAAATAATATATATATTTATCTGAAGGGTGCGTGGCTGTGCGCGGTTGTGAAAATTAACAGTTCTTGGGACAGCGAGAAATGAGTGGTCAGGAGTACCCCCCAGAAAGCCCGGCTCCCCCCCCCTTAGAGCAGCCCCCCGCACAGCAGCCTCCTCTATAGCTGCTCCTTCCCTGCTAGCTGCTCCTCAAGTCTTGCACCACAGCAGCCCACACCATCCAGCATCAACAGGGCAAGCTCGCGCAAGGGCCAAGCTCGCTGCCATGGAAGCAGCAGCAGCAGCAGTGGCAGCAGCAGTGAGAAAGACAGCACTAGCAGTAGTGGGGAGGGCAGCAGTGGTGAAGAAGAAGAATGGTGGGGGATGGTTTGAGGCAGGGGGTGTGGTGGTCATAGTGGCAGCAAGTGAACAAGATTACTGAGTGGATTGCACCTATTTGTGGTCCAGATATACTTTAGTGTTCATTGACTTTTTAAGGACCTTTGAATTGATGCCCAATATACTCCTTTTAGGCAAAGTGGGCAAAAGCCCCTGCATGGTTGATGCGTGGTTGGAAAACAACTGATTTTTTTGGGTGCGGAATGAGCCCAAGATTGCACGGTATAAGAGAAATTGAATAGGCAGTGAAAACACTCCCGAATGAATAAAGGAAATATAGTAAGGATATACTATAGCATTCTTAAATTATTATAAGAACAGCACCTTACTTGAAAGCAACAGCATGGCAGCCAGAGTAGAGGAACAAATAAAGAAATGAACTTCTTATGAAATTCTGCTGCGCTGTGCGTCCATCTAGACAATATGCCATCAATGGCGAACTGGATCTGCACTAACACCTGGTCTGCACCATCGATGGAAATCTGCTGCGCCTGCGTACCTTCCGTTCCGTCAATATGCCGTCAATGACGAACTGGATCTGCACTAACATCTGGTCTACATCCCGGGCTGCAAAAGAGTGCCGCAGGATGGTCCCCCTCCTGTGTATCCATAGGGCAATTTAGAGTGAAAGGGGATCAAAGAAGAAGGAACTTTCTAAACAATGCACAGGTAAAGAGGGCAGGGTGTTAGGAAGGTGATAGCGACCTCGCTTGCACCCCTGGGGGCATGTTTTGAACGTGCCAAGTTAATCAGCATGACTACAGTCTTTAAGGAGTGGCAAGGATGCAGTAATGTTCAATGAGAGATAGGGTCGTCACAATAATCCATAAACGTACATGTTAGAGCAGTGTCATTGGATTCAAGGCAGCAAGGACGTAGATTTGATAACAATAGAAAGGACGGGCACCAAGGCATAGCCTTCATTCTTGGTTGTGAACATTCAAACACTTGGTGAAAGGTACGTGAAAAAAACACGCTGAGTAACCCACATTGTGAAGGCCCATAAAAAGAACATGCTGAGCAACCCACCAGCTTCCAGGCCTCTTATCCAGTTAACAGCTTTGCCAGGAAGAGCAAGAGGTTTTACTTAAAGTGTTAACAAAAATTAGCAGCAAGGACTGTGAATCCAGTCTGATACGCAGCAAGTTTGACCTTCAGGCAAAGCGCCTGCAAACAGACATGAAATGAGCCTCTTTGGCGCCTTGCCTGGTAAACATCCTTGTTTGCATCATGGGTGGCATGGACACTTAATGGCTTGCTGTGCCCTTCACCAGCCTTTCCCCCCCGGAGCGAAAACAGGTGCACAACAAAACCTCCCTAAGTCAAGGGCTCTGCCCTCCCCTCATCAAGGACAGAGCACAGGTCCCTCCTCCTCATCCGCATTCTGGACATACTCCCCCCCCTTTATTGTACATCATCCTTGCACAGGACCATGCTGCTCTTTTCTGCACCATTCCCAATCCAACATCAATCCCGTAGGGGGCATCATGTGGCCACCTGGAGCCCTATGCTCACCCCTATGCCATACATTTCCAGGTATATTTCAGCTTTTGGATAGAAAATAAAAAAATAAATGGCATATATATACACGTAATTGGTCAACCATACCCCTCATCAAAGTGGCGGAAAGCAAAGTCGTTGGGTGCATGGGCCCAGCTGTGGATTTGACCCCAGCTGTAGAGCCCAAGCGGCGCCTCTGTCTCAGGCCGCAGCAGCCGGAACCCTAAGCTGCTGATCTCTAGCACCATCTTAGGTGATTTCTGCATGCAAAGGCGGAGCGCAGGGCCGGGAATGGAGCAGTTAGCAAGCAATGAGGCCCTACACATGAGAGCACTGGTGCAATGTACAGCTAGCATGCTTCATGCAAAAAATCGAAGACAAAGGCACTGGCTGCCAGCATGCTACATGTAGAGGAGGCTGCATGCAAAAAGAGCTCATGCAATAGACAGCCAGCATGTGCATGGACAGGAGGACAATGCCCAACAGACTCCCCCCCCTCTGCAGACAGATTCCACAGCACGTGAACCCTGGGAGGTGAGGAAGCTTGCTAATGCATGTGGATCCTAAAAAAAAGTCCAAGCCAGTGTTTGCTGGAGCTTGAGAGCAGAAGAAATGGAGGCGTGGCAAATGTGCATGTGGTCATTGCTTGCTCCACAGGGCATAACACAAAACAGGCGAAATGCCTTGATTGGCCATGGCACATGTACAATTAGAGTACCACTAGGAACCTACATAACTAGAGGCGCGATGACTGCTCATGTAGGGGGAAAAAAAGCAACACATCGCTGTTGGCTTGGGAAAGACTTGGGAACTTGTGCTGTGCAGAGGGCCATCGGACTCAATGATAGGCTGCAAGCTGTGTGAGCGTGACTGCCGGCTGGATCGTGTACCACTCCATCCTGCTCACCTTTTTGAACTCTTCATCATGTGGGTACACATAGAAACATTTGCTGGTCGCATCTGCTCTGCCCTCATCCTTTTTCTCGTATGGCTGTTCCAAGGCATCTAGATTCTGCTCATCTGACCATCTGCAAATGCACAGTGATGGCACATCTAAAAATGCAAGCGAGGAGGGCATGCCTAATGTCCAAAAAGAACGCATCACATGCCGCCATGGACCAGTGACATGCCTGAGTTCCTGGTAGCAATGTTTGAAACATGCATTGCTTAACACAGCTGAGAAAAGGAACAAGGGATTCATCAATTTCCTTTTTGGCAAAATTGCGTAGCTCTGCGACGCTTCTTTCCTACAATGTTTCTGCATACGTGCATAGAGCACACCCTCGCTTGTATGTGTTTTCATCCACATCCAGGTATGCATGAGCATGATCCTGCTTGTACACATATACCTGCCCCAGTACGTGTGTGTGCGTGCGTGTTTGTGTGTGTGTGTGTGTGTGTGCGCGTGTGTTTATGTGTGTGTATGTGTGTGTGCGCGTGTATGTATGTGTATGTGCATGAGCATGATCCTGCTTGTACACAATTACCTGTGCCAGTACGTGTGTGTGCGTGTGTGTGGGCGCGTGCGTGCGTACGTGCGTGCGTGCGTGTGTGTATATGTGTGTGTGCGTGTATGTGTGTATGTGTGTGCGTGTGTGTGCGTGTGTGTGCGCGTGCGTGCGTGTGTATGTGTGCGCGCCTGTGATTGTTTGCAACTGTGTGTACATGCGTGTGTGCATGCGTGTGTGCATGCGTGTGCGTGCGTGCGTGTGTGTACGTATGTGTATGTGTGTGTGCGTGTATGTGTGCGTGCGTGCGTGTGTGCGTGTGTGTGCGTGTGTGCGTGTGTGTGTGTGCATGAGCATGATCCTGCTTGTACACATATGCCCGCGCCAGTACGTGTGTGTGCGTGTGTGTGGGCGCTTGCGTGTGTGTGCGTGTGTGTATGTGTGTATGCGTGTATGTGTGTGTGCATGTTAGTGCGTGCGTGCGTGCGTGCGTGTGTGTGTGTGTATGTGTGTGTGTGTGTGTGTGTGTGTGTGTGTGTGTGTGTGTGTGTCATACGCTTGCAACTTTGCCTTGAGGACAGTGCCTTTGATGGATTTCAATACTTACAGAGTACCAACGATGTTGTTGATTGGGGCTGTGGCATTGTTAGCAGCTTGGCTGGCAGCTTCTGCAGCCTGCTGGGTGACAGCTTGTCCGGCAGCTTGGATTGCGGGGAGAGGGTTCTGAAGTTTGGGCAGCTCTACTCGTGGCTTACTCGCTCCGGCACCCATTTATGATGATGACACAACCTCTCTTCAATGACTTCGAGCAATGCACACGCGTTCCATCTCTTTGACCTACAGTGACGTTAGCAGATTCAGCACCCGTTTATAAAACTAATTTTAACACACAAATCAACAAAAACCCTTAACCCAGTACCTCTGATGTGACGACTTATTTTACCAAAAGTGGAGCTTAATGCTTTCTTTTTCGGGTTGCTTCTACGCCGTTATATATATCCAATTTGCAGTGTGGCAACGTGTTTCACCCACACAAGCTTGGTCATGAAAACCTTGGACGCGTCACAGAGGCAACAAGACCACAAGCTGTTGGAGGCAACTGCTCCCTTCTCTAGGGCTCAAGCTAAGAAAAGTTCTGAGCTTGCCGGCGGGATCATGATCACTTTCAGCTTAAGGTTAGATTAAGTGAGAACCATCCTTCAATTGACACCCACCAAGTTGTTAACGGTTGCTTTGAATGTAAAACATAACTTCCTTAACAGCCAAATTTCAGAACGAAACAAGCGTACACAAGTGCACTCATCCACTTGGCCGCTTGCTGATCAGAGTCATTATACCAAGCTTCTTAGAAGGTTCACCTCAAGGCTGTAGCCAGGTAGGGCTTGAGCTGAAGCTTGGTATGGTCCAGATCCTCAGTGCTAGTCGGTGTTAGCAGATTGGGGTTGCTACTAGGAGCTCCCGATAAAAAAAGGTGTTGGCACTGCCATCGCAGCCTTTGGGAAGGCTCAGGAATGTCCGTCCTAGATGCAGTAAGGCACACTTCCGAAAGGACCCAGCTATATAATGTAACTGTCATACATGACAGCTGCCTGGAACTTGCAGACAATAGAACCCTTATTCTATGAGGAAGTCGGAACCTGCAGGTAATAGGACCCTATTTCTTCAAAGAGTGGGGGAATTAGCCTCATCCCGGGATTGCCCTCAGCTTTGTGCACGCAGCTGCATGCTGCAGCACATTGCACCGCATAATCCCCTTTCCCACCCGAGCCCCAAGATACCGGGCAAGGACGGCCTTTCTTTTTTGCTGCTTTCACAATGAAGCAAATAACTTATTATCATCCACCTCGAAGGTGGATCTTGTCGTGGGATCAAAGGGGGATAGGAAATAGCTTGCTGCTAAGAGGGTTAACATCAGACGTTTGATTCCCAGACCTACTGGTTACAGGAACTATCGTTTAGGGAGAGTGCTAGATCAAAAGAGCAAGCAGAAGCAAAAAAGCCAATAAAGGCCAATGGTAAGAACACCTCTATGGCACCTTCCTATCCTAAAGAGGAACAGGGGGAGTGGCATTAATGGGACATCCCATCCTTGGGTCCAGCGCATCTTGGGATGGGGCCCGCACGCCAAAGGATACAGAAAACGAAGGAACCTCGTAGGCAGTGAGAACACCCTCTACATCAATTAAGGAAAGGGAGACACATTGGCAAAGAGCTGTGAGTATTCCTCACCAGAGGGTAAAAAGGGAAGAAAGAAAAAGAAAAACTACGTAGGCAGAGGAAACTCTCCCTACATCAATTAAGGAAAAGGAGACACATTGGCTCAAAAGAGCCGTGGGTCCCCTCCACCACGAAGCTACAAAACAAAACCCTAATGGGGATCTGGAGGGTTATTGGAAGCACCCGGCTCCATCACCTGGCTGCGAGAAATATTCTTGTTTTCAATAGCACGCCTAGTGGAAAAAAGCTTGTTGGCATACATGACAGAATGGGCATGAAGTTTGCGAGCGAGTTGAATGGCGCGTTGGTGGTCAAGTCCCAGTTGTTTAAACTGGTTAAGGATGTGCTCAGTCTAGCAGGTCCCATTAACACCCAAAAGGATGGTGTGGAGAGTCACAATTTTTGCATTAATGAGTTTGCAGAGGTCTGCATGCTGCCGCTGTGCCGCCTCCAACTGTTGTCCAGGCCTTATGTCTTCATAATACTTGATTTCAATTGCCGCTGGTTTACATTCAGCTGGTGGGGTTGCCTCACGCGGTTGGCTGTTGTGGCCCTCAGTGTGGGGTTGTGTCTGCTGTGTAACGCATGATGGTATGAGCAGGAGGTAGAAGGAGAAGAAGTGGGTTTGGCTTTATAGGGAGTAATCAGTATAACATCAGGACGGCTGGAGGTGAGTCTAGACCTCATAGAAAATTTTCTTGGAAAGAGGTAAGGGGGTATAATTCTGTTTGATGCATGTGCAGGGATTTGAAGGTTGTGCTGCGCCAACCTATCACCACTTCCTATGTCCATTTTAACCAAGCCTGCTCCCAAAAAGGCTTTTGCTAAGAGCTTTGATGATCACTCTTCCAGCAACATTGTGGCGTTCAGTTTTCATGCTGGAGATGATATAGGCAGTAAATAATCTCCCCAAATCAATAAAGGAAAAGAGGATATCTAAGGCCGAGGCACTGTGTATCCCCTCCACTAAGAGAAGGGGAAAATTAATGGGGATCAGGCGGGTTACTAGCAGTACCCCATGCCTGACCTTGTTGACGAGAACTGAAAGGAGTCTTTTCAAGAGTGCGGCCCAAAGAGCCGTGAGTCTCCTTCAACAAGGAGATAAAAAAGGAAAGAGAGAATTTCGCTTGCTATAATGCCGTGTGCATGATGGAAAGACCTTAAAGCAGCTCCATAAACACAGGTTCGGCTTGAACCTGCTACTCTCAACCCATGTGGCGGCGCAGAAATCCCACCTCACTATACAGGAAAATTGGGAATTCCTGGATCCTCCGGAGGGCATCATCCTGTTGGATGCGCTGCCTTTCCTTAACAAGCAGCAATCAAACCTTGCAGACTTATGTGGGAACTGTTTCCCTCTCTTCTTCAATGCTTTAACCCAAATCTGAGGTGTTTCCTCAATCATTGCAGCATGGGTGCAAGTGCAAAAGCTGAGCTTGTCTTTGATCACTGTCTACCATATTATCCCACATATAAGGGCCTGATGGGGTGCAGGGCTGGGTGCAAGGGGTGATAGCAAGAGCATGAAAGCAGGCTAGTAATAAAAGCTGTGTGGATTGTTCTAAGAATGCCTTGGAGTGAGGTGGGAGGCTCTCAGGCGCTTTAGTTTTTTTTAATGAGTTACACGTCGTGCAGAATTTTTGGTAAGTCATGGTGAGCTCTACTCCTAGCTATATAGGAAGCAAAGGAGATATCTCTGGTGCCATGTGTTGGACCTTTTGTCTTTGTATGTCTATTTTCCCCTAAGCTGATGGCTAAGGGACCCCTCCCCTGCCCGGGGAGGATGTTCCCCCCATTTTATGGATGGCCGTACAGGATGCCTATCGATTGGTTTTGTTTGGTTTGGTTCTGCAACCAGATATAAACATCAAAGTGCTGCCTAGCCATGGAATACCTGTCCTGTCAGGCACCCTCATGTCTATGCATGCAGCTGGCTTGCAAGTCAAAGAAAAGAAAAGTCTACGCCAGCCAAATGGCTTCATGAATTTAGAAATTTCTTCAGAGGTTCCCCAAGTAGCAAGCTAGCAAGGGTCTCACGAGGAAGCCTCACAAAATCATAAATTAGACACAGCTAGCCTAGTAAAGAGTCAAAAACAGAGCCAATGGGTGTGCGGAGCGTTTTTAAAAATGCTCCTGGACGCCCAGGCTCTCGACTACTACAGAGCACCACGAGGGTGTACGTGTTATGGCTTGAGCAGAAGGATGATGCAATTTAGTACAGGAGAGGAACTTGACGTTCAAAAGAGTTGTGGAGAACCTTAAGTTCCAGGCAGCCTCCTTTTCCACGCATGAGATTGCCAAAAGAATCAGGCCCCACCCCGGACTCGAACCAGGATCTCGCGATGGCCAAGTTGCGCGTGTTATCCATTACACCAATGGGGTCTAAGGATGCACCTGCGATTTTTACGGTATATATATAATCAAAAATTATTCTATTGCCCCAACACAAGGGACGACAGCGCATTACCAAGTCCTTGGAACCTCTGCCCCGCCTGTGTGTATCCTACAGGAGCTGCCTAAGGTCTTGTATCTGTGCGCCAGACCAGCGTGCATCCCCATGTCTGCCCTGAGCTCTGCAGAGGTTACGTAGGCAGAGGAAACAACATCAACAACAAGGAAAAGGAGACACAGTGGCTCATTCAGGCCGTAAGTCCCCTAAACCACATAGGAAGGACTTCCATTATGTCTCATTTCCTTATTTTTGATGCAGGCAGAAATTTCTTTGGCACAAAGATATTAGAGCCGTGAGTCTCCTACACCACAAGGAAAAAAACAGAACTGCAGGTTGTGGTGCAGAGAACCACTTTTTGATGGCAAGGTCGATATTTTTGGCGGCCTCCGCTCCCATGCTCTACAGGTGAGCAGCCAAGATGATCCACAGGAAGTGGGCTCTTGGGATGGCCTGAGCAACCAGTCTAGACAGATCTGTCTTGGCCTGATCTACCTTTCCGTGCACCCCTCCCTCGAAGGAATGGCGCTCTATCAGGACCTCGTTTGTTTGGCTCAAAGTGTGGCTGTCTCTGTAGGAAGGGGTCCTTTTCTTGACACACGTGGCCTTTTGGTCAGCACAGTCTTTTCTTTTCCTTTTCTTTCTTGGGAAGGGGGCCAGCCTTTTGTGTGGAGGGTGGCTCCTCTGGGAAAGAAAGAAAGAAAGATCTACGCTTGCTGTTCAGCTGCGTGCATTAAGGAAAGAGGCTCCCATAGACTCCCACCGATAGAGGGCATCTTTTTCTCCACCCCGGCCACAAGGATTCGATCCGGGGACCTCCTTGCTGTCGCCCTCCTCGCGCTCGACCAGGGCTCCTCTGGGGATCAGGAAATCAAGGTAACTGTCGGCAGTAGCCCATCACCAGGACCTCTCAGCCTCTCCTTGCTTGTCACAGGAACAATCACAGCCTTGTGCTCACAATAGCTTCGCTGTGAGATCCGCTATCTCACCAACCTGAACGACAAACTTAAAGTACACATGCACAAAAGGCACGAGCTTGGGTGTGCTGATACCTCTGGCTACCATTACAATAGCTGGCAAAGGCTCAACAATGCCATACAACCCACTTCCCCAACTGCAATCACCACTGCCACATAGAAGCCCACAACCCAACCTGTCAACTTGCTAACAAGGAGGTCAGCAACTCCTTCTGGTCTACTCCTAAGATTACTCTTAAACAACATATAAATGTAGTCAAATCTTGCACAGGGTCAGTCTACACACAAAAGCATGCAAACAGATTCAACATGTCTTCCACCTCTGATAGACGTCCGTTTTGTGACAACAGACAGTATTAACCATATTATCCTCAGATGTCCAAACCCAACAATGAGTAGGATGCATACCAACAGGCACCATGTGGGCCTTAGCCTCTGTGTAGAAGTCCTTAGTAAAGGCAGCTTTGGCTCATCTCTTTTTGGTATGGATGCCTGCCGTGACGAGAGACTCCTGGATCAGGGCATACAAGTACCTGAAAACTTCTCACGAGCTATTCCAGACTGGGTTTTCCCTAATGGTACTGGCTCCTCTGCCCGGCACCAAAGCCGCCCTGATGCTATCTATCTTTGTGCGCTCTATCCCAGGCAGACACGCTCACCTTGATCCTTCCAAGATCCCTCCTCAAGACAGGGACATTCACCTTGTTGAACTGAAATTTTGTCCAGGTACCAACCCCTTTATCACTTTAGAAACTGCAACAGCTTAATATGCTTATACTATAACCAGACTCAAATCCCGCAGCTCAAGAAATCCAAACAGGAATGACAAGGTGACTCTGCACATCGTCTTAATTGGTGTGGCTGGCACCATTTACAATGAGTACACGATCAAATCTCTTGTCAATCTGGGCCTAACCAAAAAAAATGTAAATCACTAGCATTCAAGCTTAGTTACCATGCTATCCAGAAATTGACAACCATTCTTAACACCAGACATGCTCTTCATTTTCAAGGGGCTTCTGGGGGGGGGATTTTGCTGGGCGCACGGCGGTGGAGAATGGGAGAAGGAGATTTAGGACGTCCAGAGCATGGCGGACAACCCTCCGGATACCCATTAGCTCCGGCTTTTTCTGGCTTTCACCTAGGCTAGCTGTGTCTAGTGCAGGTTTGAAAGCTCTTTGGTGAGGCGCCTGCTAGTTAGGGAACCTTCCCTTAATGCACGCGGCCTCAGGCCTGCGTAGACTTTTCCTTGTCTTTTTCTTTTCTTTGCTGTGTTGCCCTTCCTGCACTACAAAGATAGTCTCTGCTTCAAGCTGGAGCTGCCTGTGCTCTGTTTTTATCCATCCTTTTTGTTTTTGTGTCCTCTACAAAGCATTCCACGAAATCAAAGAACTTAATCTACACAATAGTCTCCTTTTCCTTAATTGATGTAGGGAGGGTTTCCTCTGCCTACGTAGTTTCTCTTTTCTTTTTTGGTCTACACAGTAGCATCTGCCCTCCACCAGCAAGCTTTGCATCTGAATTAATGGGACTCCCAGCCCGCAAGACCGTCTTGCGGTGACTGTATTGCAGAACAAGTATCAGAGCAAAAGGATCAAAGACTCCTTCTCAAGGACCCTTCCACCTCATATTCACAAAGCCCTCCAAGAATGGACACACGCCACTCAAGAGAAAATGGTATCTCCCTTGGACTATAACACTCAATACCTACACTACTAGAGCTCCGACCCCCGTGACATCCTTTTTGGTTCCCAACACAATTCACTCTCATCCAGATTTTTGGGGATTTCCATCTGCCATACCGTCTATGCCGAGAAGGCCATGACACGAGTCCTGCGACACGCTATCTATTCTGCCATCCTCAATACAGAGACTGCGGCCACCTTCATGTTTCTGCCAGAAAGCGGTAATCAGAAGATAACTAATCCCTACTCCAAACTCCTCACTGCTTACACGCATCTTTGCTGCAAGCTTGGGATTATTCCAAAAAGTGAACTTACCTATGAAAATCTCCAATCCTGGCCCATCCAGAAAATTGCCCTCCCGCAGCATACTTGAGACCTTTAAATTATTCTAATCTGAAATACAGCTGCAAGAGTCCACTTGAATAACCAGAACCCTACCTGGCTCCAAGGTTTAGCCAAGGATATTACATTAGCCAAATGGTTCATCAAAAATGTGAGTAACGCCCCCATCCGTATGCAAAGCACGCCGTTATGTCTGGGATAGGGAAATGTGATAAGCTTTCCCTAGACAAGAAGCAAGTTGCCAAGGTCCCCTAAAAACCAACTGCGAACATAACTGCCCCTAATCCTTGTCAGTCCAATCCAAATCTCCAGCTCAAAGTTGCAGATTGGAAGTCTTGGGCCTACACAGACGGCAGCTGCCAGGTCCAGGACGGCAAGACAGTTATTGGGGCAGGTGTGTACTATCCTATGAATGACTCAAAAAATTTAGTTGAACCCAATGGCGCTGGTATTACCAACACCATAGGAAGAGCTGATCTGGCTGCAACAGCTGCCGCGCTCACTCACAAAGACGCACACGTTGCCACAGACAGCCTCAACTCACTTCACCTCAGGAAGCAAATCTTGTACCTAGAAAAGCACAGACAACATGTACAAGGAGATGTTCTGAAGACAGTATCAAATCTTGCCCGCACCTCTCAAGGTCACATCTTGTTCTATGTGGTCAAATCTCACGTTGTAATAGCTTGAAATGAATGCGCAGACAAGGTTGCTAAATACCGGGCTAACTTCAAAGATAACAACCTGACCAATACTGGTATTCCTAGCACTGGCCCAGGCGGCAAACCCTTATACAATATCCCTTGGCTGGCTCGAGAAGAGGCAAGACCAAGTACACCTAAATCTTCCTCCCCCATTCCCAATCTAGTATACTTCCCAGACCTTAAGAACTCTTTAAAATCCCATGCATGCTAAACACAAGCTTGGATATGCAGGTTGCAAGACAGGCTATTACACTTATTACCAGAGCTTGCTACCTCAATGCAAATAAGGGCATTAGCAATGCCTTCTGGAACATACCCTGTATTCAACCCGAATGAAATGGACAATCTTCCGCACAGGCACCCTCTACGATTAAAAACATGCAGTACGCTTCAAAACATCCACTAGCCTTGTATGCCCCCTCCCAGAATGTCACAATTTGGATAGTGCTCTCCACATTCTCTCAGGTTACCAATGCCCTGTCATTCGTAACATAGTTATTGAGCGACACATCATTGCCAGCATAATGATTCTGAAAGTGGTCGGCGAAGGCTCTTATGGGTCCAACCTCTTACAAATGGATGTAGACAGTGCAAACCGTCTGGCTCAGCATGACCTGCACATCACTGAGCAAGTCTAACCGTGTTATACCTCCCTACCTCTTTGACCCCAGCATTCCTGGTCAAGCTAGACGCACCTCTAGCCGCCCCAATGCCATCTTGGTCACTCCTTGCCCTACTAACCCATACTGACCACTTAATCCCCCCTCACATCGGGTATTCCGCAGTATGAGAGGCAAGAAAGAGGTAAACAGCAGCACAACTCCAGCCAGGCAATTTCATAAATTGAACATCCAAAACCACCATATCTACTAAATAGAAATCAAATACTGCAAAGATATGAGGCTTGGTGACCAGCTACAAGCCTCACAGCAACAACACAGTGATATGTGCAAACAACTTCAAGGTGCTGAGATCACTCTTCACACAATCCTTCTAGGTGTTTTGGACTATCTACACTGCCCATACCTTGGATCAGCTAAAAAAACTAGGGATTAACCTGCAAAGGGCTACCAAGCTTGCATGAAAGCTCCATGCCCACTCTGTGCAATATGCGCAAAAACTTACCTCTACCAAACGTGCCATTGAAAAATTGAACACTCGTTATAATGCTGGTGCACCGGGACTGCATGCTTCCAGAAACCCACCAGACCCACACTAGCTTCCCTCTTACTCTCTGGTGAGGGAGACTGAGGGAGACTCATGGCTCTTTAAAATGTATAATAGCATGCTGAGGTCTAACAGTGAGACGTTGAGAAGAGTGTTGAAAGCGGATTTGAATATTCATTCGCGTGAGCCAGCCTGCTGGACTGCTCAAGTTTTAGATGCTTTTTAAGGCTTACGGCGCTGTGATTCCTTTGTGCAAGCTCTGCGGCAGGGCACTCCTATCCCTATTCAAGAGTTTACTGATGACCTCAGACACAGGCTGCGGGCAGTGTGGAGAGATGTTGAGGGAGTGAACCCGCGGGACACATATAGTAAGCTGGCAACTTACCAGTCTCTTTTTGCAGTGCCTTTTGACCATAACGTGCATGCCCCTGCCCGTTTACCAAGGCACATGCATTTGGATTTGTCTCCACATGTTATGACAAATGTTAGCCGTTTCAGACTTAGGGCACACACACTGAAGGCGGAGACAGCAGCTTGGGATACTCGGAACACTCTTTTGTGTGATCGCTGTTCTTGTGATGAGATTCAAGATGAGGCTCATGCCCTTTTGGTGTGCAGAGACGCAGATGTTTGTGCTTTGAGAAGAAAGTACGCTTACCTGTTCAACTGTTTCTCTGGTGATTTTTCAATGGAGCAACCATTTTTACAACAAGCCAGTGTCCAGGATGCTTCTGATTTCCTCTTGCAACACAACAACAAGCTTTTTTCGTTTGTTTCTGAGCTTATGGACATTATGTTGGCTGGCGAGGACCAGTCACAGGCCGATCAGCCGAACAGTCTGGCTGAAGGTCCCCCTGTGTAAATCTAAATCTAAATCATGGCTCTTTGAGCCAATGTGTCTCCTTTTCCTTAATTGATGTAGGGAGTGTCCTCACTGCCTACATAATTTTCTTTTTTTCTTTGTGTAGGGAGAGTTTGCTCTGCCTACATATCCTAGTATAGCATCAGAACAGTTTGATGTGAGTCTAGATTTCTAGGGGAAATTATATGGAAAGAGATAAGGGGTATGATTCTGTTCGATACATGTACAGGAATTATAAGGTTGTGCTGCGCCATTTGATTATCACTCCCTATGCCTGTGTTAACCAAGCCTGCATCCAAAGGTTTTTGCTAAGAGCCTTTGTAATCATTCTTCCAACAAAATCATGGCGTTTAGATTTCATGCTATATATGGTACAATTTTGGCAGCCTGAGAGTATATTGAGCACACTGCCTAATTGATGACTGCCTGGGAGGAGCATAACAGGTTAGTGGACCTTTTGAAGCAAATTGTATGTCTTTGGTTATAGAGGTCGCCTGTGCAATATTGTAGGATGGTGCGCTTCATGTGGGATACACATAGCATATTTTTGAAGGCATTGCTGTTTTTGTTACCTACGTATGGTAACATGCTCTTATAGCAAGAGTGGAAGCCTATTTAAAGATTGATGTGTCCAAGTTTGTAATTTGTATGCATGTGGGATCTAAAGGCATTTTGAAGATTAGGAAGGTAGGTGATTTGGGGAGCGGATGCAGGAGCTGTGGATGTGTCCATACCATGCTCTCTTCTTTCAACCTTGGTTTACCAGAAGATGTGTGATAATAGATTTCTGCCTGGACCTGCGCTTGGGGTCCCAGTATCTGCCACGTTTTGCTAGGTACATCTCCTTGAATATGTTGCTTGTGCTCCTTAGGGTGGGCTAGTTGTTTACATGAATGTTTACATGAACGTGCAACGTGCACATAACTGTGCGATTTTGCACTGTTAGCTGCAAGACAGCTGCTGCATGCACTGTGCTGCAGTTGCACGCAGGGAGTCACACCTGCATGTTTGTGACAGCTCTTGCAACGAACCAGTGGGTGTGCGGCTACCTGCGTGCAGGCAGTTAGAAAGCATGTTCTGAAGCACGCGCTCCCAGGCAGCGGCCCTCTGCAATTGGAAAAGCAGTACAAAAGGTGTGGCTGCTGACTACATATGTGTGCACTTGGATACTGAAATCACCAGGACACTTTCTGGCTGCAAAGGTGTCCTCGCCTGCGTGCAGAAAAGCTATAACTTCAATTATGAGAGAAGTTTTGCACTGGCAGCACCTGTATTGTGTGCTTGAGAGCC
>OU611751.1:14961292-15141292 GCA_914767535.2 Dunaliella primolecta
GTCAGAGTGAAAAGGGAGGGAGTAGAAAACCTATGGGAGAGAATGAAAGGGGGGCAGAGCAGAGGCCGATGCAAGCAGAATCCTCAAGCATGAGTGATGGAGCTCCACGCCATGGAGAGGGGTCCTCGGACATTGGAGGGGCATCTGCAAGCAGAGCAGCGGGCCCAAGCACTCAGCAACAGGTGTGCGATGGTGTAGATGGTAGTGTGAAATCCAACACAGCGGTAGAGGGTTTGTGGCAAGCAGGTGGTGATCAGAGGAGCAGTGGAAGCAAGGAAGGTGGGCATGCAGAACAGTCCAGCATAGCAGCTCAATCAGGGCCAGCAGGCACTTTGAATGGAAGCGCAGCAGCTCAAGAAGGCAGTGAGACGGAAGGAGGGCATGAAGAACACAGCACAGCAGCTCAAGCAGGGCCAGCCGGCACTGTGAATGCTGAGAGCACCCAGCAGCAGGGGCAGCAGCAGCAGCAACAGCAGCAGGGACCTGGACTCAAGCAATCCATCAAGGATGGCTTGCAGGAGGTCAAGGCGAGTCTGCCGGCAGCTCTCGCAATGCTGCGGCGAGTCTGGTGAGTGAAGCTGCACAGCTATTGCTGCGCCTGGTGAAGTGGAGGCTGACAAATTCTGGGGGTGATCATTGAAGCACATTAAAGAGCCAATAATACTAAAGATCCAGTGAGTGGATTGAGGGAAGGAAAGGACTGTGGATCTTTTTGACCCTTCTGTCAGCTGTTCAGGTGGAATAAGCCTTCAGCGACTTCAGAAGGGCACGCTTGAGGCTCTGCAAAAGGTGTCACAAGGCACGGATGCAGGTGTCTCAAGACACGGCTGCAAAAGGTGTCACAAGGCACGGCTGCAAAAGGTGTCACAAGGCATGGATGCCGAGACTCTTCCCATGCAAGCATCTGATGTGACTGGGTAGTAGTGGCACCCTGTACCACCCTGCAGTAAGGCTGTAGACATGCCATGCATCTTGCAATGGAGGCTGGCTTTGGCTCACGATGTTTACGGTTCGTGAAATAGTTTGCAAGACTCTGGTGAAGCGATGGAAAATTGTTACACTGGGGTGTGGTGTTCCTTGACCGAGAGGTATTCTTGCTACAAATTTGCTCATTTGTGAGAAGCAGTGAATGGAGCTTAGAGAGAGGACGCGCCAATTACGTCATAAGGAGAATTTCACTGCTTGTATAATTGTGAGCCTGGCGTGCTCAGATGGAGATGAGAGGGGGGGGGTGCCATTCACCTCATATGACAATGTGTACTTCCGTATGTGCTCACTGCTGTATGACTGCGCTCACTGCTGACTGTGCAAATTTAGGAAAAGGCTGGAGGACTCCTCAGCAGGTGCACATACACGTTGGGACGAACAAGAAGGAAGACGAGGAAAAAAGGAAAGGGCATATTGGGCCCTTGTGCACCCTTTTCCTGCGCAAGCCCTGCAGATCAAGTGGAATGCGTGGCGTGGGCATTAACTATCAGAGCCATGATAAGATATGGTGGTCTGCCTTGGGTGGTCTGCCTTGCTTGCATGGCAGGATTGTGGATCTGCTCTTTAACATGAGATGACAATGATCTGCCTTTCTCAGAATGACGATGGTCTCCTTTGCTTGCAGGATTGTGGATCTGCTCTTCAACCTCCGTGCACTGCCGTTGCAAGGCCTGTCGCTACTTGTGTTGCCTGTGTTCTGGACTGTGCCTCGGCTGCTGGCTATCCAGCTTGCGGTACCTGTTGCCATCATGGAAGGTGCGCGTGGTGTGTTACCCTTTTCGATGGCAACATGATTGGAAGCAATGAAGCCTTGGGCCTCCTGGCCACAGCTGTTGAAAGAGTGAGAAGGACAGAGAAGGGGATTTTCATGGGGTGAAAGGAAGACGGAGTAAGGTAAAGGAAATATGATGCAAGAGAGGAGAACAAAAGGGTCAAGTGGGTGCGGGCATCAGGCATTCAATCCCCTAAGCAGGAGTACAGGTTATGTTGGAGCTGTCCTCTAAGCAGGAGTTCAGATTATGTTGGGAGCTGTCACATAAGGTTGTGCCACTACAAAGTGCGTAAAGCCTGGTAAGTACCCTAGAGGCTGCACTTAACTGATTGCCGGTCGCATGTCCCTCAGCATACAATGAATGGATTTGTGCAAAATATTGTGATGAGAACTTTGATTTACAGCAGATGCATGCACCTGCTTGCATTGTACCTCTGTTTATCTGCAAGATAAGCAAAAAAAGCATTGGTGCATCACCTTGATCAGCGGAACTCGTGGGAAAGCTGCTGCAGGTTGTGAGATGCATCCTCACACTCCCTGCTCCTCCTACCTCAGGCCGGAGTGGCAACGACGCACTTGCGAGATCTTCAAGGTTGATGGATGGCTTCAGGTCCAGCTACGGCTGGCCATTTGTGGCCCTCATACTTGCAGTGAGTTGTGGTCTAAAAGCAGCGGTAGTCCCTGAATTTTTCAATTTTTGAAGGGAGCAGTAGTCTGTGAATCCTTGAATCCTTACAGGGAATAATGGGTCGTGATTCTTGGATCCCTTGAGCAGTGGTCGTTGCATTGCATTTTTTAATTGTGAAGGGTAAAGCGGTTCTGCCATGGCTGGCTGCCTTGTATTCCTTGCTTTCATGGTGACTTATAGAACTATAGGGACGGGACAAAGGTGCCTCAACATGCTGGCCAGGCCGCCTGTAAAGCCTCATTGCCTTACATCCTGTGTGTCCAACCTTTGTCTGACGGGCGGAGCGTTGCTGGCCAATCCCCGTTGCTCTTCTGTTCTGATTTGCTATATGTTTCGCTGGGCAGAACTGCAAAGTCACTGGTTTTTAGCTCAGTGGAAGCCTGCTCAATGATGAAGACAAGAGTGCTGGGCTTGAAGCTTCCTGTCTTGCTTGACTCGTGGTTAAAAAATGAGCTGGGGTTGATTTTCATTTTTTTTAGATTATCCATGCGCCATCGGCCCACATTGTCTTTATCTTTACGTCGCATACCAATGTATCATATGTCATTATGGTTATCCGTAAGTCATGATCCATATTTTTATCATCCGCGGGTCATAGACCACTGATCCTATTGAAGCTATGTATGCGTGCACGTGGGCCCATTTGTGTTTTATTGCCAAATGCCTGGTACTGCATGCCTGGCCCTCAAAAACAGATTGAAAGAAGCAAATACAGGTCCAAACCACTCAACACAGGCTTGCAGCGTGATTGTATGCGCAAGAGGGGAAAACTCTGTTACACCTGCAGGTGCGATTTGTTGATGGGGTGCGCAATGCAGCCCTTACTGCATTGCCCTCCCGCTGGTGGCAAGAGGTCATTGAAATGCCCATCCTGCTCACGGCAATCTTCAGCTTCACCAAGCTGCTCCTCATCAGGTGCGTGTTCAGGTGCTTAAGCTGCTTCGTGCCTGCCATCTACCTAGATCCGTTTTATTACGTTGTTACATAATTGTCAAAGGAGTTTATCCCAATGGTTTTCCTGAAATCAGGAGCATACAAATATGTTTTCCCCTGCAAGCGTGTGTACGTCTTGGGCTGGACCCCCTGACCCACCCACAACCCCCACCCCCCTCCCTTCCAGTATCCTTACCCGCACGATAAGGGTACCAATCTGCTCCTCTTTCAATTTTCCATCCATCTGCATACTCACCGCTTCAAAAGGTGAGTTGCGACAGAGTTATGGGGGCAAAACTGATCTGCAGACGCCATGCAATGCTATACCTGCCCTGCCAGGCACCCAAAAGTGCCTTGCAAGTCCACAATCTATCATTCTAACTTAGCCATGTGATGACACAGTTTATACTGTCATTGTCCTGGAAGTTTGCTTTGATTTATTGTACCTTTGCCTCCACACCCCGCAGCCTACATGCATGCCCAAGTGGCACTGACTTCTATTCATGCAAATAGATTGCCCCTTTCATTCTATTGCACCAGAAGAGTGCCACCTGGCAGGGTTTGAGCTTAGGAATCCAATGATGCATTTGTGATCCTGTGAAGTTGGCAGAAATTTTCTGGAGGTGGGGCCTAAAAAAGTCACAACCCCCTCAAGCTACCCACACACCACCACCTCCTCCAATCGGACCCATATATGTACCAATCAATAGCTCTTAAGCTCAGGACTGAATTATTAAGTTTTTAATAGGGTATAGGTGCCATCCAAAAGTTATTTTTTGTTGTATGCTCCTGTCTCAAATGCTCCTTTCTGGACGCAAATAATAGGGCTGGTTGTATGGATTTCGTATGCTGTCATATGGTGCCATACAACAACATGGCATTTGGTCTGAAAAATGAGCCTGTGGGCCTGGAAGCGCACTTCTTCTGGCATAAATTGCACCCTTTCTGGCCCACCACTCCCAAGCCAGAGGTAATTCCCCTCTGAAGTAACAAGTGTGCTTCCTGTATGACACGTGATTATCCTGGATGCTGAAAAGGCTTTTTGGCCATGTCCCCAATCCTATACCAAAAGTGGAGAAACTATCGCTGTGCATATTCAGAACCACTTCTGAGTATCAGGGTTTGCTTTTATGGAGCAAAAACTTGGTTTGGTGTATCAGGGACACGGATGTGGTTCAGGCTGAGTGTTTTGCACCAAGAACTTGTTTCTCCTTTTACTTGGGCACAGAAACCATTACGCAAGTAAAGTGTTTTTATTGCTTGCAACATGTTTTCAATACTTGCACTTTACGGCTGGTGAGTGTTGTTTTGGAATGGGATTGTGCTCAGGCCCAGGCAACAGCAGTAAGTACGTCAGAAGCCTAATTATACACATTGTACTTGTACACTCACATATGTGTGTATGTGTTGAGGCTGTTCTGAAGAAAGTACTCACATTTGAAGCGTATGGATCGTCTTAGGGTACATGGAGTGTCTAGACTGGTTGATCCAAAGTTCAGGTTTCTGCACTGGCAATCAGGCATGTTGTCCCCATGTTGGGCTTTATAAAGATTTATTTTTGCCGTAGAGAGATGTGACCAATATGCACTCTTCTTAGAGATGGCTAGTTTTACACATACGCATCGCTTACGCATCCATGATAGAAGTTTATATTTTCAAATATGCATATACGCAGTGCCAGAAGGGCCTAAGCCCACAGTAACCTTTTTTTCTTTACTAAGATTTTATTCTTGGTTTCAGAAGCAACCTTGCGTTCTTACTTAAAGTAAGTAAAAGCTCCTGAGTTGGTGTCCAACCTAACCCTAGTGGTGTGGCCTCAGATCCTGATCCTATTCTTCATAGCCTACTGCCATCCTCTTCCTCGCACTCCTCATCGCTGCTGCCATCCCTGTCCTCACTCCCACTCCCTTCCTCATCACTGCTGCCACCCCCATCCTCGCTCTCACTTCCATCCTCAGCAGTTGCTGCTGCTGCTGTTGCTGTTGCTGCTGCTGCCATCCCCTTCCTCGCTCTCCTCACTGCCCTCCCCTTTGACGCATGCTCACCCCTCCTGGGGTACTCTTGCTTGTGCGTGCACGCTGCTCACCACCTTGCCCATTCATTGCTGCAAATAATTACTTTTCCCACTTACGCGCACGAACGCACCGCTTTAGATAAATCTTTTTTCACCAGCTGCAATTTCTACGCACAGCCCAAAAATATCTTTTTGCATAATGATATTTTATCTCTACGTTTCTTCATTTTTGGGGAAGCCCTCCAGCTCACTTGTACCCTTAAGCTTTGACAGTCAGCTAGACGCTAAGCTCTGAAAAACGACCAAGCGAGATAATGCAACATGTCTGTTCAGCAGCTTGCTCTTTTTTAACCTGTCCAAGCCTTCTCGAACTTCCCTTTCCCCACCGCAGGTTACAAGATCTGATCCCTTTGGCTGCTTACATGTATGCACTCAAGCTGAATGAAGAGGAAAGACAAGGGTCAAGCCAAGGTGCTTCGGAACAAACCTCCCAGGGATCCACTCAATGAGAGAGCAGTGAGAGAAAGGAATCTGCGTAAGCAGTAAGAACTCTCCCTATGACATGCTAGACGAATGTGAGATCTGTTTAAACAGCTATCACATCAATCATAATAAACACAAGCGCGCCTCATCTCAAACATGGAGATTATCTTGTGTTATGCATATGGGTTGTAGCATGCTCTTTGCCGTCTTCTATACTCGTCCTTATCTTTGTGTAAAAGCAGGTTCCGAAGGACTCCTTAGAGGTTGTGCACAGGTGACCTTGTTTGGAAGGAAAGGGTTACATAGCTGTACCTGCCTACGAGGGCAGCTTTGACCTTGTGACCTTGTTTAACTACTGCTCAGGAGTTGCTGTAGGTAGGCATTTGTGTGCAATACGTTGTTATCAAGTGTCTGTCATTCGTGTACCTGCCAATTTAATTTAACTAAGTTAGCAAAGGAAAATGTGCAAGCAAACAAATGAGCCCTCGCTGTAAAAACTTATACAGCAAGGAGGCCCATAGAGGACCAAACATAGCACATCCTGCAATGGGAAGCAGAAGGAGAGCATGCTTGTCAATGCCCTGTCTAGCTTGCTGCTTTCTTGGATTTTCCTTAGCGCATGTAGCTTAGCTCACAGAGCATACCATAAACCACTGGCAGTTTAATGGTTACAAGGGAAAAAGGCCTCAGTCAAGACGTTTGACTGCTAGCCTGTTCATAATTGTAAAGATATGAAGGAAAATTGAAGTTTTTTGTTTTTTCTGTTAAAGAAAAATGAAACCAGTTTAAACGACTAGTTTAGCCTGAGGGCTGGACCACCAACGTGCCACAAAACTTGCCGTAAACTTCATGCCCGTTCTGTTAAGTATTTTGCAAACTTTTTGCCACTAGGCGTGCAATTGAAAAAAAGATCTCTTCACAACCAAGTTCTGTAGCCTGGAGCTTTCAGCAACCCTCCAGATCCCCCCCAGCCATTTTTTTCTGTAGCTTTGTAGTGGAGGTTACATACGGATCTTTTGAGCCTATGTTCCCTTTCCCTAAATTAATGTAAGGGGAGTTCTTTCTGACTACCCTACTTCTTTTCATTTCTTTCTAGAGAAAAGAACAACTACATAGGCAGAGGAAAGTCTCCCCTCATCAATTAAGGAAAAGGGGACACATTCTAGATCTAAATAACATAACATTCCTGATCAAGCTAGATGCAACTCCAGCTGCCTTGACGCTATCCAGATCACTCCTTGCCCTATTAGGAAAGGGAAGGGTAACATAGCTGTACCTGCCTGCAGGGGCAGCTCAGCTGAAGCAAAACGAGCCTGTTACCAAACCAGTCCGATCTAAAAACGATACTAGAAATTCAGTCACTGTGTGTGTGTTTGTGTGTGTGTGTGTGTGCACGCGCGCGCGTGCGTGGTGGCCTGCTAGGAGCTCCTTACGCTTCAGTCAGATCCGCCGTGAAGAAAACTGACAGTTCCTCTGCCCCGCAGTAGAACTGCGATTCTTGTAGGCGAGCGAGAAGTGTGACGCTTCCCCTTATTGCCGCTCGCAATAAGGATGCCCATTCTTCTTTCTTGGGCATCAGACTTTCTTCTTGGTTAGCTTAGTTTTGGCTCTCGCCCTTGCCTGGTGCCAGGTTTTTGCCTGGCAGACTCAGTCAGTTTGGACCTTCAGTTCAGTCCTTGCAGTTCAGTCCTTGCAGTTCAGTCCTTGCCTTCCGTTGCAGTTCAGTGTCTTTTTCTCCTTGGAGTTCTTCTCTAGCCTCTGCTTGCTTGTCTTCTCCTGCCGTTTGCTTTTCTTCGAGGAAGCCACGCAGGCTTGTGTTTCGTCCTTGCGGTTTTGGTCTGCCCTCCCATGTAAGGAATACGCCTCACGAGCCGGAAGAAAACTCCCAGATAAGGAATAAAATGTCAAACAACGAAAAAGATTGAACAGCAGTGAGTTTCTAAATCCATACACAACCGACCGAAGAAGGCTCTCTGTATGTATTTGGATTGAATAATCTTAATCATAGTTGATTTCAAATGATTGCAAAATTTTTCCGTCATTCTCCCGTTGAGCTTGGCATTCTTGCCCTAAGACGTCAGCACAGTAAAGCCTCTGCTCTGGCTCCGAGCCATCAAAATCCAGATGCGAGGGCAGCACATATGAACATGGCAAATGCCATTCACTCTGCGCTCGAGACAGCCCTGGAGCTGGAGCCAAGGTGAGGGAGACTTGTTGAGGCTACCTGCGCGCAATTGCCTATTCATTTTCCTTTCCTCTTTGCCTCCCTTACGGCATACCATTCTTGCGGCTGCCCAGGTCTTGCGTTTTCGGTGAGATGGTTGAGCCCTCAAAGCACCCCTCCACTGAAGCAAGGGACAGCCAAGATATATATCAATTTTTCCGTGCACCAGCCTTTGCTTTCCCTTATTCATGGTATGAGTCTCCTGCGCAGGTGAAGATGTTGCATTTGGGTAAGTGCTATAAAAACGGACACCTTTTTTTTCTGAAATATATTTGAGCCTTACATGTATTTTCATGTCTTTCATCCTTCCCCTTGATCAAACTCCCCGATAAGAGGCGTTTTCCGGTGCACGGTGGGACTCCAAAGCCGATTTGGCAAGAACAGGTATGTGTGTGTGGCAACCACTGGCTGCTCAATTCTGCTTCAAGCTCAAAGGGAAGGGGCGATGCTTTACTGATCAAGATCATGTGTTTGCAGGTGTTTCAACACGCCCTTGAGCGAACAGGTATTGTGTTACATTCATGAAGATTTCAAGTGGCATCATCATCGTCACGCACACATACATGCACACACTCTCACACTCTCACATACACACTCTGTCTCTCTCTCTCTCTCTCTCACACACACACACACAAATACACACACAAGCACATGCATGCATGGATACTGCACAGCGCACATAAGGGCTTCTTCCTGCTCTCTCTGGTTCTTACCCCAGGGTATAGTAGGCTTTAGCGTCGGGCTCGCGGCTATGGGATGGAAAGCCGTTTGTGAGATTCAGGTAATATGCCTTGACCTACAAGATCTTTGTGGGATGGAGCACGCAGCCTCTTCCTACCATCAGCTTGTTCCTTTTTGTCCTCTGTTGCAGTTTGCTGACTACATATACCCAGCCTTTGACCAGATGGTGGGTCTCATATACAAGTTAGTGAATGTCAAGCTCGAATTTTTTTAACGTCTTCATTTTGTGACGCATCACACGTGTCTGCTGGATGGAGCCCATCAAGTCACTACCAGGATAGACCTTCACCCTTTGCTATCTCGCAGGTTAATGAGGCAGCCAAGTACAGGTACCGAAGTGGTGGCATGTACAACGTTGGAGGTCTTACTGTGAGAGCACCTTATGGTGAGCACCTGCACAATTGAAACCAGCTTATACACAGACCGTTTGAAGGTACAATGATCTGAAGTGATTCACGATGATCTGAAATACTGATTGAGCAGGCTAATTGCAGATCTGATCCAGGAATGCGCTGTCAGCAGTAGAAACAAACGTGCTTTGCTCTCAGCAGGATTTGTATGGGATTTACCTGACATCAGTCTTGTTGCAGCATTCACATGGCAGTCTGAATTTTTGTATTAAGGTGCTTTTGGCGAACTTTAATTGCCTGTTCATAGCACTTCATGCCCTATGCCAATAAAGGGGCCGAAGACGCCCAAACACCCCCCAGTCACCTCCCAAACATGCCCCAGGACCCTGGTTGCTTCCAATTTTGGAAAAGTGGAAATGGTTCATACAGAAATGTAGGATAGCTGTTTGTATTCACGCATCTCTATATCAATGCCGCATATATGCGGCATATTTGCTAGCAGGGGAGAATGGGGCAAGGAGCAGGGAGCTGCAGAGCTTGCTCAAGAGCCAGCTAGCTCAGTCTTGCTGCCTAGAAAAGTGCAAGGAACCAATCAAGGCAGTCACACACTTCATAAGAAAGGCCCTTGAATAGTACTAGCCAGTCCTGAAAAGGCATTGAGAATTGTGAGGACATGGAAATATTACGCTGCCCATTGAAAGACTCGCACTGCCCACCTGGTCGTGAGCTAACGGGGGCACTTTCCAGTTGAGCAAGGACCGCGCCACACCTGCAAAACACGTGGAACATAAGCATCGCTGTTTAAGGTGCTCCAGGCTGTGGGTTACATCATGCAGTCAGGCTGTCTAGAATATGTTGGGGCTCAGAAGAATGGTGCCTGGATTGTTCCATCATAACAGATGGACAAGCAACTACCTAAAACGGCCTACTCTGGAGTTCAGCCTAGCACTTACAAACACACACACAGGGGCCGTCGGCCATGGTGGAGCCTACCATTCCCAATCACCAGAGTCCTTCTTCTGCCACGTGCCAGGGTTGAAGGTGTGCTAAAGCCAAACTTGTTTATGCCATTCCCATGGCGTTTTTCCAGCTGAAAGGCAGCACCAGGCAGCGCACGCACATCAAAATGCACATTTTAATTGCATCTGGTCCAAAAAGACATGGGAGTCTGTTGTGGCACGAACACAGGTGGTCATTCCCTCAAGCCCTTTAGAAGCAAAAGGGCTGCTGCTTGCCTCCATTTTTGAGCCAGACCCGGTCGTGTTTTTTGAGCCCAAAATGATGTAAGTTTTCATGAAAAATCCACAGCTTGGGCCTGATTTGTGTTGTGCACATACCAAGCAGGATGATGAAGTTGAAGATTGCAGTACCCATTCCGAGAGCTCAGAAGGGGGTGTACGTCCCAACAATGATGCCCAGCTCCTGATGCAATTTATCAAGTGTGCAATTTAAGAGGTCTTCCTATTCAACTCTCAACCGACCCGCCACAGGTATCGCACTTCAGCTGAGGACGTGCCAACGGGAGAATTCACAATTCCATTGAGCAAAGCGCGCGTGATTTATACAGGGCAAGACATAACACTTGTTGGATGGGGTCAGCAGGTATGGATGTGCGCAGCAGCTTTAGCTTTGTGCATGAGGTGGACTGTATTTTTTTTTTAACCAAGCAGTGGTGGTTACCCCCAAAAAATGTGACTGCGGAGGTCCTACAGGCATGCGCAGCAATATCCTGTGAATTAAGTCCTGGACCGCCTCATTGAGCAGAAAGTCTGGGCAAAGGCCAAATACTTAAATCGTGCAGACCTGAATTGTAAGGAGATTAAAGAAAAGAAGAAGAAGAGACAATGCAAGCCAGGTCCAGCTGCATGCAATCAGAAAAGGTTTCCTAAAAAGCAAGCTAGCTAGAGGGCTGGGCTCACAGGCCCAGCCTGAACTAAGCTAGGAGCCGACGGAAAACAATCAATGAGGGTCTGGTGGGTAATCAACCATGCGGTCTTGGACTCTCCTCTTCCTGATCTGCACTGTCTCACCCACGGCAATTCCACTACCAAGAGGACCCTGCAATTATAATTTGTGCCTGGTGTTAAGAATTATTGTCAAGGTCTGGAGTGCATGGCATTTTTTCTGCGTCATGTCTGGTGAGGCCCGGCTCTACCAGAGGATCAATGGTGTAGTTGTTGTCATTGTAATGCTGTCATGACAAAAGTCTGCTGTGACGAGAGTGTGCTGCAAGTTAGTTTAGTTGGATAATGGTATTTCTGCTTGTGAAAACACTGCGGAGGCTGTGTTGGGAGAACTGCACGTCAGCACTTGTAGCAACACCATCTTGTTGTCTTTGTGTAAGCTCAGTCAAGCCCGCTAATAAAAAAGCCCATGTGTGAGTAAGCAGATAGCCCTTGAAGGAGGAAGCCACCAGTGCCTCACCAGTTAAGTATCAGTCCAGTAGCCATGCACACAAAATGCTGAGTCCAGCCTGATTGCTAATAGCATTGCCCGGCTACCCAAGCAAGGATCAGGCCGACACTCTTGAATCTGTGCTACACCTGTCTGTAAGCTGAAATCTGTAGCTAAATCTGCTTGCTGCTGTATGCCACAATATCGAAACACCTCTCCTACTTCTCTCAACACCATTGCTCTCTTCTGGGGAGGATGAGCAGGTTCAGACTTTTACTTAATTGTAGTGTCATGAAACTTTCTGTGTTTCTTTTTGCCTTGAGTTCTAGCCTTTTGATGTCGTCTTCACATACCATTCCTTAGGTATCACTTTGCATCCAGAGGCTTCATGCTTTTGGTAGGGAGCTCGGGTCATGGGACATTTAGACACTGTTCTGGCTGCATCACTTTCTCCGCCTGCAAACAAGGCAGTGTTTTTTTAATTGTCCTTTTTGAAAGATAGGCACCCCTGCTAGCTTACCCACTCATGCATCCTTTGCCTGGGCTTCCTGATCAGATTCTGGTGCTCAAGGAGGCAGCCAAACTGGCAAAGCAGGAGGGAATCTCTTGCGAGGTTATAGATTTGCGTACGCTGCTGCCCTGGGACAGAGAGACAGTGATTGCGTCGGTGGAGAAGACTGGGCGTGAGTCAAATTTAATAGTCGCTGCTCCCCAACAATGTACCACATTGTTAGTAACAGTCTCATTAATACGTGCTATGAAGCCCACATATGTCTCAATTTCATGCATCTTGAGGTGACGTGAACCTTGCGTTGGGCTTTATGAGCCTCCTTTGCACACCTGCAGGTCTGCTTGTTTCCCATGAAGCACCTCTTACAGGTGTGTCTTACCCTGAGTATGTGAACCAACGTACCTACAATATTGTCAGAATGCAAAAGTGGACTTATCCCCCTGCTAACAAGCTAAGATAGGATGCTCGCCAGGATGTTTTATGGAGTGCTTGATGCAAAAGATGCTGCTTAGCTGATGATGGTCAGCGTAGCAGAGGTATAAATTGTGTGCCACTCTCACTTGTTGCAAGCTGCATCAGTCATGGTAAGTCAGGCATATGGTCAGCCTTGCAATTTAGCAACAAGCTGCACCCAACATGAAAATAGTGTCGCTGACCGCAGAGGTCTGTAGAATCTAGTGTCAGTGGAGCGCTTCACCGCTAATATGATTGTGCATGTGTACATACAAATAGAGCACGATTCACTGCCAGTGGAGTGCTTCACTGCTGGTATGATCATACATGCATACAATCACTGATTGACAGAGCACAAAACGCCGTGCTGCTTGCAAATGCTACCTTGCCCCCATACAAGCATGCTTGTAATATTTCTCTGAATGAGCGTTTGCTTTTGCTCTGAAATTCATTTCTAAAAAAATGGTACAGAAGGAAAAAAATGTTAAAAGAGACAGTCCAGACTAGCCATGAGCGTCAAGGATAGGGAATATTATGAATTCAGCTGGGTCTTACCCAGAAGCCCCTATGCCCAGTCTTGACCTGGAAAAAAGCCAGTTCTGGTGGGTTGATGGGCTCGTACCCAGGTGGTTAGATCCTCCTGTCGTCCTCCTAGCAACATCCCCCCTAATAGCTTTCTGAAGATAAGTGCATGTATGATGTTGGTGAGGCCCAGATAGTGAGGAATTAGTTGATTGATGATTACGAGTGCCTGTTGCACGTAACGCATTGACCAATACCAGTCAAACATATAAACGATTCTACTTAATTTGTTTGTTGTGAAGGTGGCTTTGGTGCTGAATTGGTTGCGGAGGTCACCAAAAAGGCTTTCACAAGTCTCCTGTCTCCCCCTGCCCGCATATGTGGCATGGATACACCCTTTCCTCTTGTGTTTGAAAGCATTTACCTGCCATCTACATTTCGAGTGCTTGAGGCCATCAGATCTTCTGTCTTGTACTGAGAGAGACACCATCTGATATTGAGATACTTTTCCAGCAGTTTGTATTGGGGATCTATTGCTGGCACTTGGCATTGTTGGAACAGGGCGTTGCATTAAAAACATTGGCATTGTTCACACTTGCATTGCATGCATCCACAAATCTCATCCATGCAGACAAATCTGCCCAATTGACTTTCAGTAAAGAAATCATTTAAAAACTTGCCTGCACAAGGGATTGCCTGATGACCCTTGATGGGACCTAAAGCCATGGGTCAGGTAAATGGAATCTGCAAACAGTACAGGCTGTACTGTACAGCCCTTATGGCACTAAACTTGCCAGTGGTTCAAGCAAATTAGGAATGCTCTTTGGCAAGAATTTCTGGTGGCCAAACCTAGTATGTTGCTGTTGTCTGTTGTTTTTCTTTTGTAAATCTTTCTGGTCGTGCTTAAATTGTAAAACATAATTTTCAAATAAATCCAAATGGATTTCCTAAAATACCCCTAATACATCAACATCCTTTTCATGTTCAAGTCGCTTCTACCAAGACCTGCTTGGCTAGGCATCCCTGCTTTTTTGTTTATTGTAGGCATGCTGTTGTCACTGTTTTCAATGGTCCCATAAGCTTAGAAGATGACACAATGAAATAAAGAGAGTGGTAGTGGACACAGCAGCTGCAAATAAAAAAAAGGAAAGGAAAAGGGAAAGGTGTGCAAGCGGTAAACACCCCAAGCGTTGATAAGAAAAGGGGTCATCCCGGGTGCAAATATGCTTTGACAAACCCTTCACCGCCACAAGGGCTCGATCCCGGGACCACATCCGTCTCCGGATGTTACCAGGGAGGCACTGCCTGCACAACCATGCAGAATCCTCAATCCCCTGTATTTCTCGAAACCCGCGGTCAAGGTGTAGGGCCTGAAATAGAAACTCCAAAGAAAATGGGATGTTAACTATTTTGTTGCGTAGCTTACGCACATGGAGGAGCTGGAAGCAGTGATGTACAGCAGAAAAAGGTTACTGTCCATTAAATATGGTGATACCCAGAAAGAAAAGGAAAGACAAACTGCGCAGGCAAACCTTCCCTACATCAATTTAAAGAAAATGAGACACATTGGCTCAAAAGAGCTGTAAGTCCCATCCACAACAAAGCAGGATTAAGAAGGGCTAGTGGGGATATGGAGGGTTGCTAGAAGCTCCATAACCTTGCTGTGAGGGGTATTATCTTTTTCATTAGTGTGCCTAGTGCGACTGTGCGACCAAACAACTCAAGTTGATTGCATACTGCTTTCATAGGTTCCAAACAAGCATATGGCACTATTCCGAGGGAGGCACTTTGGCAGCACCTCCATCATATCAGCATGCCCACATCTTTTCTTTCAGTGTGCTCATGATAAGTGCGTTTTAAAAGGTCGTACATCGTATGCAATGTGTTCAGCGAGGGTGTTATCTTTCTCTTCTTTTTTTTCACTTTACGTGAATAATGTTGACTCCATTGCTGAGGATGTGAGAGGGGCAGCAACTGGCACGGAGAACGTTTGCAGACCCCACATGTTGTATGCTGATGATTCTTGAAGATGAAGATTCCAAGCTATTTAATAAAGATGTATATGCTCTTATTGTAGATTTCACCTCTGCCTTCAACACAACAGACCATGACAAGCTGCTCTGGATCATGTATGACCTCGGCTTTCCCACAGACGCCATTGACACAGTTAAGAATTTATACCAAGAGGCCCACACCAGAGTCCGCCTAGCTACTGGTCAGTATTCCAAAGACATCCCTATAGAAAGGGGGACCATCCAAGGGGACACCCTCTCCCCCTTCCTCTTCCTCATATACATGGAGCCCCTGCTACGCTGGCTCCATGCTGGCGGGCGAGGCTATGAATATGAATGCCTCAACAAAAACCCACAGACTGTGGAACAGAAAACCCAGAACAAAATCAGCAGCGGGGCATTTGCAGATGACCTCATCTGCCTCACAGGCACGTATGCTAACCTGCGTATCCAAGCCAAGAAATTGAGCCTCTATGCTGATTGGGCACACCTCATCATCTCTGGCCCAAAAACAAAGGTGACATGCAACCTTCTGAGCCAACAAACAATGCAAATAAGGGGCAACACGTCCGTTGCAGATTTTTCTCGACGTCAACTCAAAGACAAGATACTAGTCCAGGGCAAGCCAGCCCAATTCATTTGCCCCGGGGACCCATTTACTTATCTGGGCGTTGAAATCACCATGACATTAGACTGGAAACCCCAGCTTGACAAAATGAAGGAAAAGCTCTCCAAAAAATTGGCAAGCCTGACCTGCTCTTTTGCCACACCCAGGCAAACGATGGATATAATTCGCACAGCCATCATCCCCAGCATTGCCTATGCTTTTCCAGTGACACCTTGCTCTGAGAAGGATCTTGCGGATTGGGACACATGTATCCTCAAGGTTATCAAAGAGAGGTACAAGCTTTGGCATAGCACTGCCACAGCCATCCTATGAGAAGACAAAATTAATTATGGTCTTGGTTGTACATCCACTGCAGTGGAATATAATGCAAGGTGTGCAACGGCCCTCACCAGCAGCCTCAATAACACAGGCAGGCACGGCCGGCTCACCAAGACAATGCTTGAATCACAAATTAACCAACTGAGACAATATGTTCTCAGGAGCATTAACCCTGACCACCAAAAATCCAGCTTCATCCTCAAGCAATTACCCTACATGCTCCGCATTAGGCAATACCTCTGCATTAATAACAGCAACCTTGACATCTCCTATCAAGAAGCACCCTACCTCCTCTCCAGAATATCCCCCATAATACAAATCCTCTCAATGCCAATGCAACCCACCCTCAAAGCCTTAGCCAGTCACTGCACATATGCCCTTATGGAAATAGGCATAAACAGGCTCTCAACCTTGCTAAATGATAGCCTCACGCATATTATTGACGGGAACAAACTCACATTCCTGTTTGGCCGGAAAATCAAGACAAAACATATTATAGCCCTGAATAGACTCTCCCATACTCTCAACACCCCCACTTTGGCTGAGGACAGACCTGACCTTATCAATACTATCATCCACAGCCAAGATAGCTCTCCCAATAAAACCCCTGAATCACGCTGCATAAGTAATACTTTATATGCAGAACTGATGAAAACTGAGCATACACCAGCAGGATGGAACTGGTCAAAGCTTCACCCAAGCCATGCTGCCCCAGATCCCCTCAACTCCAAGCCAGGAAATGAGATTCATGCCCATAACAGATACACACCTCCAGGCCCCAGAATTTATAGCAACCCCCTCTTTGATGCTGAGGATATGGAAGTAGAACATGCCTCCCCTAGCAGCCAGGGGAACCCGTCCCCAAACAGTCAACCAAGCGCAGAGATGCACTCATACCAAGGCAGACGCACTCGCAAAAGAAACTATCCGCATGCAGAGCGGCGGCAAGCACAAGCAAATAACATAGACTCCGCTCAGACCCCACAAACCGGGGGCAGGAGACCCATAGGGAGACGAGACCCAACAACACTTTTTGACACTAACCACCAACCTATAATAACCCCTTGTCCCTCACCTCCAAACACCTCAAGCACTGAAATCCCCCAATGGCTTTGGAATTACAAGCAGAATAAGGCTGATACTTTAAGCAAAGTTGAAGCTAGCAACACCATCTTCCGCTACGATCATGTTATCCAAGATATCTTGGGCTGGCAACACCTCCGGAAATACAAGAGATCTTCTCAAGAAAAGGACCAAAAACAATACAAAATACAGTGGCACCCTGTCACCATTGAGAAATGGGCCTTGCCCATTTTCAAAAACGATAGGCTGCAACCTGCCTCTACAAAGCATGTACCGAGAAGAACTAAAGCAGACCCATGCTGCCAGCTCTGCTGGAGCCCATTAAGCAAGGAACACACCTTTGAGAGTCAATGCCATAACGATATGCCCACCTGTGACACCTGCCACCGCACATACCATTGGGGCTGTCTCATAGATGTCAAGGCTTGCTCCCAAAATGACCGGGAACTGTTCAATCACAGTGAGCACTGGGACTGCCCTGCTTGCGCCTCCCTATCAGACTCTCAAAAAGCGGAAAGGATCAACTTCTCTGAAGACTGCGAAATGATATATGTAGAGTGGCATCCTAAATGGGAAGCTGAAGCACAGCTACGAATACATCCAGACCTGGATGCTCATGTGCAAGCCTTTGACTCGGAGGAACACCCAGAGCTTATAGAAGACCCCTTGACCATTGATACAGACCTGGACAATCTTGTCAACCAAGGCTTTGAAGGCAATCCCCAAAGCCTTTCTGACTCCTCATGGATCTCAACTATTGGCTGCGCGATTCGCAAAAATGTCACCTTTGATTTCCAACCTACCAACCCACAGACAGATATCATGCCAACATGGCAATGCGACATCATCATAAGAAATGTTGACCTCATGAAGGAAAACCTTCACCCTGACACATGTGATGAAGTCGCCATGCCAGCACAAATGCCAGAGATAACCACCTCTGAATGCGCCTGCGTCTACAATACCAATGGCAAATGCGTGGGCATGCTCACTATAGACAGACTCAGGACCCTGCTTGAAGCCTACAAAGCTGCCAAAAAGGCAGGCATCCATGACACCATTCAACCCCCTGTCCAGAATCCAGAAACTGAGATTATGGGTCTGCTCTCTCGTCAGAAAGCTCAACAAAAAGATCTCTTTGCCCAGAGCAAAAAGGTTTTCAACTCTAACACGCTCATCATTCCTTCCCACATCTGTTCAGCCCTGCAAAAATGGTGCATGGTCTCAGTAGAGAGGTATTCCAGCCCCCTTCATTTTGAAAATACATACAACACCTATTTCGGTACAAATTGCCGAGACCAAGTCTTCGGAGCATACACAGACGCCCTCTCAGTGCGCTACACCGGCTTCTCCTTCTGCCATCCACCCCATGTTGATGAAGTAATGTTCAAACTCATGCGCCATGCAGTGCATTCCTCCCTCCAAAGCACAGATCCAGTTGCCACCTTCATGCTCCTGCCTCACTGGAGAGGCTTCAGCTGCAACGCGTATATGACCTGGATCAGACAATACCCAGACGTTGCAAAAGTACTTGCCAAATTCCCCGCAAGAAAAATCCAATTTCAGGCACCACAACACTGGTTTGATACCATACCCAATCCTACCCCACCACCCTATCCTATGCAGCTCATTGTTGTGTGGAATCATAATGCCAGAGTTATGCTAGACAGCGCAAACAGTGACTGGTTTCAGTTTTTCCAGCAAGATGTAAAGCAAGTTGTACCAGAAACTATTTGGCTACCCTTGGATACTCCAAATCCAGTCATGTCACTGCAAACACACCAACACCTTGCATCAAACACTTGGAAGCAGAAATTCCAATCACTCCCCCCCGACACCCACAACTGCTCGCACAAATGCCCTCAAGAAAGGGCAGCATTCACCCCTGCCAACTTCAAAAAGATGTTCACACCCAAAATCAAGGATTGGAGGGAAATGACATACACAGATGGCAGTGTGATTATACACAAAGATGACGATTCCCCACCCCTGTCAGGTTCAGGCGTTTACAAACCAGGTATAGACACTACTCAACCCCCTCAACACTTACAACTGCACATAAAACCCAACGGCCATGGGCCTACCAATACTATCACGAGAGCAGAACTCGTAGGTATCCTGGTAGCGCTCCAACATAAGCAAACCAAAATTGCCACTGATAGTGCATCCTGCATTTTTCAAATTTCAAATCAAACCCTTCATCCCATGCGCATGAGATATCACCTACATGCGGAGTTGATACACGCAATATCAACCATAATAGAGCACTCCCCTCACCCTATCCATTTTTATAAAGTCAAAGCCCACTCTGGCATCATAGGAAACGAGGGGGCTGACGCTTGTGCTCGCACCGCAGCCCTCTCTGACACAGTAGACATTACACTTCCGGATGCCAGGGACCCTTTCCACAACTTTTATTGGCTTTCATTAAAGATTTCCACACACAATGATGGCAGGCACCGCTCCCACACGTTCCCAATACACTACCTCACCAACCTGAGTGACAAACTTAAAACACACATGCACGAGAAACACAAACTTGGCTCTGCTGACACCTCTGGCTACCACTACCAGAGATGGCAGAAGCTCAACGATGCCACACCATCCACCAACAACACAAACAATGAAGCTCACAACCCAATCTCTCAACTTGCAAACAAGGAAATCAGCAACTCCTTCTGGAAAAATCCAAAGATTACCCTTAAACAACAAATAAATCTCATGAAATATCGAACGGATACACTGTACACACAGGGCCATGCCTCTCAATTTAACTTTTCCAGTTCTGATAGGTGCCCACTCTGTGCAGATACAGATAACATTTATCATGTTCTACTTAGGTGTACCAACCCAACAATGAGTGGGATGCACACCAACAGACACCATGCGGCCCTAAGTCTCTGTGTAGTAGCCCTCAGCAAAGGCCGATACGGCTCATCCCTCATTAGCATGGATGGCTGCAATCATGACAGACTTATGGATCAAGGCATACAAGTCCCTGAAAATACCTCTCGAGCCATTCCAGATTGGGTTTTCCCAAATGGCGCTGCCTCACCTGTACGGCACACAAGCCGCCCTGATGCTCTATTTGTGCAACACATCCCAGGCAGACAAGCCCACCTTGATCCTACCAAGATCCCACCACAAGATAGAGACATCCACCTTGTTGAACTTAAATTCTGCTCCGACACTAATCCTGTCAGCACCTTGGAGCGTGCACAAACTCAACATTCCCACATCATTAACAGACTTAAAACACGCAGCTTAAGAAACCCAAACAGGAATAATAAAGTGACTTTGCACATCATCTTAATTGGTGTTGGTGGCACGATTTATAACAAATATACAATTACACCTCTCATAAATCTGGGATTGACCAAACAAAAAGCTGAATCACTAGCTTCCCAACTCAATGTCCATGCCATCCAAAGATTATCCACCATCATTAACACTAGACATGCACTTTGTTTTCAGGGATCATCTGGGAGGGGAGGGTTTGCTGGGCGCGCGGCTACGGCTGAGGAAGGGAGAAGGAGAGTCCGAGCGCTCAGGGGCATGGCGGCCAATCCCCCGGATCCCCATTAGTTTTGCTTCCTGCTCTCTCCTAGGCTAGTTTTGGCTAGTTTAGGTGGAGGGCCTCTTGGTGAGGCCTCTAACTTTTGTTAGGGGTTCTTCCCTTAATGCACGCGGTCTCGAGGCTGCGTAGACTTTTCTTTTCTTTTCTTTTCTGATGATTGCACATTGCTTTCCAATGCAGCAGGTGCATTAAGAAAAGAAAAAAGAAAAAGCTACGTAGGCAGAGAAAACGGTGCATTACGACCATGTTATGCAGGTTGATTGTATGCCAGGATAAAGAAAAGAAAAGAAAAGAAAAGTCTACGCAGTCTCGCCAGGATGAAACGTCTCATTATCAACATTGCTAAGCCTGAGGTTGTGCACTTCAACTCTAAAGGAAGTTATCTTCCTGTTTTCAGAATTAGCAGCGAGACACTTGCTCATAAGGAAAGAAAAACTACGTAGGCAGTGAAACACTCCCCACATCAGTTGAAGGGGCCACATTGGTGCACAGACTGTATGACCACCCCACCACGAAGTTTAGACTGAGAGAAGTACGGCAGGCAGAGAAAGAAGACAGGTCCAGCAACGAGAAAGGAAGCAGGATGCTCATAAGGACCCATTTTAATATCTTGGCATGATATTTTACTAAAAATATCCTGTAGTACAGGATCTTGAACATAGCTACATCTGCAGGATGTGTGTCTTGAGCTAGGTTCACGTCTGCTTAGGGTACGTTGTTTTGTGCATAAGCACACACTTGCTGATAGGCCGCATGATTCCTTGTGGCTTGCAAAGACATATGTTGTTTCAGCCAATATGTATGCAAGTCAGGTGTGGGGTACAGGTTACATGCAGACAGAGGAAGGGTTTTCTTTGCTTTTGAATATTTTAAAGGGTTCCTTGGGTGTGAAGCAAACTACCACCAACTGGTCTTTTTTGAGTGAATGCGGGCACCAACCACTGCAGTCACTATTGTAGTACTGGTTCAGAGCTGCAGTCAAGCTTTCTAACAGCATGCTTGGTATAAATAGCACTGCTATTACTGGCAGTACTTCACGACGTGTTGTGCAAGCCGATTTGGAATTACCATACAACTTGAAGGTAACAAGTGCTGGATAGCACAGTTATTTCAAGCCTTCTATAGCCTGCGTAGTTCTGAAATCTTTGAACATGCCGTGAGGTCAGGAGGTGCTATTTCCATGAATGATTTCACTGCTGACGTGAGGTACAGATTGCAAGGAGTTTGGAGAGAAGCTATGTCAGTGGATCCCAGAGGAAAAAAACGTAAATTTGCTACATACCAAACTTGGTTTGCTACTCCCTTTGCAAACAACGCTCGCCGAAACTTTGTATCCTGCCTTGGTATCTTTTTCTGGATTTACCTGAGCAAGTTTTTCGTAAGATGAGCAGGTTCCGGCCTTGTGCTCACCTCCTGATCCAATGTGTCTCCCTTTCCTTAATTGGTGTAGGGAGAATTTTCTCTGCCTACGTAGCTTTTTCTTTTATTGTCAACGAATTTATGGGCTTTTTTCATGACACCGAGCAGCCAAACTATCTGGCTTAAGGTTAGGTTCCCTGTAATGTAACGTACGAGCACATGAGCGGGACCAAAGTAGTACTTCTGAACAGACTTCGGAAGTTGAATCAGCTGTTTGGCAGGATGGAACCTCTGTGTGTGACAGGTGTTCTTGCAATCAAACTCAAGACAAAGCACATGTTTCCTTTAAATGTTCTGATGGACAAGTTTGTTCTTTGCACCGCGAGTATCACACTGTATCACACCGAGTATGGCACACTTTTTGGACCTTATGTCCAGGAATCACCTGGGACACAACCTTTTTTGTTGCACAAGTGAATTCTCAGATTGTTTCTTATTTTCTCTATCAACAAAATACAAAGCCTTTCTTTTTGATGTCGGAGTCGGTTTCAATTTTTGATGCTGGTTGAGAATGTTTCACCAGCAGTCGATCAGCCAGTGTCTCGGGCTGTAGGCCAACCCCATGAAACCCTTTTTGGTGTCTGAGCTTCTGGATTCATTTCTGGCTGGCTGAGACCAGCCACAAGCCAATCAGCCAAACGACCTGGCTGGTCGACCCCCATTGTAGCCATTGACCCGCAGAGGGGGACCAAACTCGCACAAAAGCTCCATGCCATGGCAGTGCCCATTCTGTGCAATATGCGCACAACTTTACCTCAACCAGACCTGCCCTTTGAAACAATAAAACACGCTCATTATAATGCTGGTGCTCTAGGGCCGCGTGCTGCCAGAAGCCCACCAGACTCACACAAACTTCCCTCTTACCCTTCAGTGAGGGAGACACACGGCCCCCTGAGCCAATACATCTCCTTGCCTTAATTGATGTAGGGAGTGTTCTCCTTGCCAAAGTGGTTTTTCCTTTTCTTACTCCGTTACAAAAAAAAGGGGTCAATTGGTGGTCTGGCTGGGTCAGGGTGGGCAACACTGGGGGGTGGGTGCGCCTAAAAGCCCCGACCTCTGTTTTTACTCAGAGAGCACTTCCCGGGAGCTTTTTGTCACACCTTTTTACACCACTGTATCTTTTCTATCACAATCAGGTGCGCACGATCTGAAGCTACTCGTGCTGAATATAAATGGTGTACCGGATCCTGAAAGGGCTCCAGAAGAAGCCGCCAATAAGACTGATGCTCTTTGTGATCTTATTAGGGAGCATCATGTGGTTGTGCTGACTGAGACTCGCACAAACAGTATTGAGCGGATCACTTCTGGCATTCAGGACTCGCATAGACTTGTGCATGCCACCCGCATACCTGAGGCTTGTGTGGGAAAGCGTGGTTTTGGGGTAGCTGTGATAGCTGCCAACTCTTGCTTTGACTACATGAGCTTGTATGAGGACTCAGAAAATTTACAGTGCATTTGGATTCGGTGCAACAAAGCCTTGTTTGGGTTTGAGGATGATGTCATGCTTTGTGCAGCTTATGTGAACCCGCAAAGTGCACAATTTCCGCGTGATGATGTTACCAACTCTTTCTCTACCTTGTTTGATGAGTTTTCGTGTGCTGCCCAGGTAGCCCCGCATTTCCTATTGTGCGGGGACTTCAACGCGAAAATTGGTGGATTGAGTGAAGTCTCTGATGCTCATGGTGGCCTCCTCACTGAGTACCCTGCCCTTCTAAATGCCCGTCAATGTAAGTGTGCCAGTATCAACACTGCTGGCAGGCTGCTTATAGATTTTGCCAGCGCTGCTGAATGTATAATAGACACGGGCAGGGTACAAGGAGATGATGGTCAGCCTACTTTTGTTGGATCCATTGGCCAGAAAGTTGCAAGTAAGCCCGATCATGTGCTGATGTCCGGCAGAGTTTATCAGGCCGCTGAGAGTGTTCACATTCTTCCTGTCAAGCACATGAGTGATCACTGTGTCCTGAGTATGCATTTTCGAGTAAATGATGCGGGAAGTGAAGGCACTGACTGGAACTTGCAACCTCCTCATGAATGTAGAGGAAGATGCGGGAGTAAAATGGTTTTGAAATGGAACCCTGAGCGTGCTAAAGAATATGCTGAAGTCCTTGCCAACAACAAAGAAATCCAGGAGCAATTTGAACAGGCAGTTGATGAAGGTGATCATGAGAAGGCTTGCTTTTTCCTGCGCTCTATGATTGTGCATGCTGCGACAGATTATAGAGTTGGCATGTCTAAGAACATCAGTGTCTGTGCACCTCTACGTGCTAGTCGTATTGGTTCTTGCTATCCTCCTTGGTTTGATGCTGTGTGTAAACAGAAAAGGAAGGTTTTTAGGGAGGCTTTGCAAAGCGGCCAGGCTGAGCAGGCTTGCAAGTTTGCTCACAAACAATTCTGTGCTACTGCTAGGCGAGCAAAACGTGCTTACACTAGACATCAGAAGGCTGAATTCCTGGGTAGGCTTTACAGTAAAAACCCTGAGTTGCATGCCATGCTGAGGCAACCCAAGCGGGCGCAAACAACACCCTTGGCTGAACCAGCCTGGGTTGTATATTTGAATGAGCATTTTTGTCCTGCTACACATCATCAACCACAGCGTCCCCTTCATGGGCGCCAAGGTCTTTCAGCTAGGGAAATTGCAGTGCCATTAGGACGTAATCACCCTCCTCCTGAAGTTTTGTTGCGGCAAGGTGCCCGTGCTGATTGGATCCCTGAGCCTGATTCTGTATCTACACCGAGCTTGGATACTATGCGCAGTCTGGTTGCGGATCAAATTAAGAAAATGAATGGGAGTGCATCTTCTGGTTTTGATGTCATTGCTGCACCTTTTATTAAAGGCGCTGTTGTCTTGCGGTTCAAACTCAATGGGCGAGGTACAGAGAGTGTCAATGTTTTGGAGCCCTTCGTGGCTAAACTTTTCAAGTTGCTCCATGACAAGGCACACATCCCTGCTTGTTGGAAGCATGCAAAATTAAGCCCACTGTATAAAAAAGGGCCCCTGCTTAACCCGAACAGCTATCGCATGTTGGCAGTCAGTGGCACTATGTATAGGATGTATGCCAATGTTGTACGTGCTTTACTGACTGACTGGTGCCAGGAGGCTAACAAAATACCAGATACTCAGTTTGGCTTCTATCCTGGCCGTAATACACTTCAGCCTTTGTTTATTCTTCGCCATCTGCAGCATGCTGCACGCACTTTGCGACCAAACAACTCGAGTAGATTGCATGCGGCATTCATAGATTTCAAACAAGCCTACGACACCATTCCTAGGGAGGCTCTCTGGCAACACCTCCGCCGCATCAGCATGCCCACTTCTTTGCTGTCGATTATCCAAGACATGTATGCTGCTGATGAGTATGTTTTGAAGGATGGTGCAAAAACTGCACGTGTGCATCCTATGCGAGGTGTTAAGCAAGGGTGTCCTCTTTCTCCTCTCCTTTCCTCACTTTACATCAATGATGTTGACTTGATTGCTGAGGATGTGAGAGGGGCAGTAACTGGCACAGGGAATGTTCGCGTGACCCACATGTTGTATGCTGATGATCTCACATTGCTTTCCAATGAGCCAGGTGCTCTTCAAACCATGTTAAGCAGGCTGAATGTGTATGCTAGGAAGAAGCATCTCGTTATCAACACCTTAAAGTCAGAGGTTGTGCAATTCAACTCAAAAGGAATCAATCTCCCTGTTTTTACGATTGGCAGTGACACTCTTGCTCATAGGGACTCGTTTGAATATCTTGGCATGATGTTTTACAGGACCTTGAACATGGCTAAATCGGCAGAAAATGCAGCTCGTGCTATGCTTACATCTGCTTATAGGATTCGTCGTTTTGTACGTCAGCACACACTTGCAGATAGGCCGCATGCTTCCTTGTGGCTTGCAAAGATGTATGTTATTCCAGCTGGTATGTACGCGAGTCAGGTGTGGGGCACAGGTTTCATGCAGGCAGGCAAAGAGTTCTCTAGTGCTCTGCAAACTTTGCATCTGAATTTCTTGAAAGGTACCTTGGGTGTGAAGCGAACTACCACTAACTGGGCTGTTTTGAGAGAATGTGGGCATCAACCACTGCAGTACTATTGGTTTAGAGCTGCAGTCAAGCTGTACAACAGCATGCTTGGTACAAATAGTAGTGCTTTACGCCGTTTTATGCAAGCCGATTTGAAGTTACAATATAAGGATGACAAGTGCTGGACAGCGCAGTTAATTCAAGCCTTCCAAGGTTTGCGTGGTTCTGAAATTTTTGAGCAGGCTGTGAGGTCAGGAGGTGCCATTTCCATGAATGATTTTAGTGCAGACTTGAGGTACAGATTGCAAGGAGTTTGGAGAAAAGCCGAGTCAGTGGATCCAAGGGAAAACAACAACAAACTAGCTACTTACCAAGCTTGGTTTGCTACTCCTTTTGCTTGCAACGCTCGCCAAACCTATGCACCCCTGCCTTGGTATCTTTTTTTGGATTTGTCTAAGCAAGTTATGCGTAATGTGAGCAGGTTCCGGCTTCGTGCTCATACTTTGAAAGTTGAATCGGCTGTTTGGCAGGATGATGGTACCTCTGTGTGTGACAGGTGTCCTTGCAACCAAACTCAAGATGAAGCACATGTCCTTTTTAACTGTACTGATGAACACATTTGTTCTCTGCGCCGCAAGTATCAAGTGCTTTTTGAACCTTACTTCCAGGATATTCTTGAGATGCAACCTTTTTTACTGCATCAAGTGAGCTCTCAATTTGTTCATCAGTTCCTTCATCAGCGAAATGCAAAGCTTTTCTTTTTTATGTCTGAGCTTATGGATTTATTTTTGGCTGGCAGAGACCAGCCACAAGCCGATCAGCCAAACGACCTGGCTGATGGTCACCCCCCATTGTAACCATTATCACAATCAGGCAAAAATTTTGATATTGGGGTCAGAGTCTCGAGGTTTACTTGGAGTTCCAGCCTAACTCTGACCAGGCAAAGGTCACCTCAAACCCCAGGTAACAAGATGAAAAGCAATGCTTATAGAGACTTTTCAACACACTTGCCATTCGAGTACCAGGGGTCCGTGCAAAGGTACAGCAGTTTGGAGGTGCACACATGAGCTGGGACCCTGTGTGGCATGGCTTTAAAATTTTGTTACATGTTCTGACCTCACTGCAAGGAAGATTGAGTTGCACACAAGATAGCCATGGACCAACAAGGAGGAACATAAAAGTTTACTTTGCAGACGTGCAGTTAATTCCATTGAGCTGAATCAGGCCAATTACAAATTAGCCACACAACTGTGATAACTTGATGGAAAATAAGATAAGCCGCGAGAAGAATCTTAATCAAATAAAAAGTGCATGCAATCCATACCATATCCAATAAACTAAGGGATGCAGTGCTTCCAAGCTAGAAGGTTCATCACATTGCAATTGCCTGACTTTAAAAAGTCAGGCAGAGAAAGAAAAACAGGTAGTTCTTCCCACTGTTCCTCAGAATTTAGGCAAAAGGGAATGCAACAAACATTAGGAAACAACACACTAGTGAACAACACCTTGCGAAGTTCAGAATACAGTGCATACCAGTTCATGTTTCCAGCCTGGGGATTCGTAGAAACAATGCATGCTGTAAATAAAATCTGTTCTCCCCCCGCTTCCTATGTCTTTGCAACTGCCTATTTCTTGACTGCAAGGACAGGAACCTATGTGCCACAAGTCAGGAGTTTGAACACAGCAGACGATGGCGAGGGTTGTGGGTCCTTCCGGCTATTGCCTCACGGGCCAAACATGCACAGCCCCTTTTTTCTGCACGCACTACACTTCATATACAAGTTTGTCAACCATGGTTCATGTACTCCTTTTTGATGTACTTAAGCCAGGAAGGAGGCTATTGAGTCTACAGCTTGGCTGCACCAGGTAACAGAAAACGGTATTGAAAATATACTTGACGGAACCCCACACCGGCTACGTTGATCACAGCTTTGTAGCAGCTTGCCTTGCATGCAAGTCTCTCACAGCAGTTAGATGCAGGTACAGACAGCAAGCCAGCCCTCATACAAGGCTCAGAACCTTGATAGCGCCCACTGAATTAGCTGCAAGCACTACATTGCTGCGCCGTGCCCAGCACACGGAGGACACAAAGTGGCCGGAGCTGTCTGTGGATTCCAGGCCTGCGCATGCGTGCGTGCGCGCGTGCACGTGTCTTTATGTGTATGCGTGTGTATGTATGTATGTATGTATGTATGTATGTATGTATGTATGTGTGTATGTACGTACAATTTAGTGTTTCTTTTTTGGTTTTTACAAAACCTTGATTCTATGTCACGCCACAATATGCCCATTTCAGGAAACTTGACTTTATGTCTTTCACCCATGCTCCTCCAGTCTTTCACTTTCCCATATGAATTCTGCATGAGACCTCGCAGACCACTCCCTTGACAATCCGAAGATTGTCAGCATGAAATGAAGGTCGCGTTCCCTCTAAGTTGTCAGCATCTGTTTGTTCAAAGCTTCTCCACAGACACTCATAATGTGTTCCTGCTTAACTGCTCAGTCCAGAACGGCCGCGCTTTCTGGCATCTAGCCATTTGCCAATGGCTGCTGGGTAGGGAAACGAGGCAACGCTGAAATCCTTGAATGCCTGTGTGCATGTCTTGCAGAGGGTGCATAGCGCCACACAGTCATCATTGCCATCAAGACCACCATCTTTCAGCCAATGCTTTCGCAGGGGACAATCTAGGGGCTCAAGCCAGTCCGCCTGGAACTTGTTGCACCATGTGGCAAGCTTGCCTTGTACTCACCATCACTTTGCCCCCTCTTCACTCTTTTCCTGCTGTCTTTCTCACTCATTGGAAAAAATTGTAAGTTGGGCTGCAGGACTCGAAATTGTAAGGCATGATAAGGTGCTTCGACCCCTTTTTCACCAAAGCCCCTCAATACCCCAAAAAGCCGATTTCATGTCTTTCGAAATTTCCAAAAAGCCCGATTTATGTCGAAAGACACAATATGTTGCAAAACAAGAAGGACTGGTACAATTCATTATGGACCTGAGACATTGATCACCGCCAGGCTTGTCTCAGGTGTTGGATCTTGAAAAAGAAGGCCTGGCTATTCCAGCACCCTACACGAGCCAGCAGAAGATAATATGATTTGATTGCACAACACATGCAGCAGCTCACCTGAGTCCAGAGAGCCCGAGCTGTTGTCTGCTGAGCCTACGCCGCAAGTGCTGCTCCGTGCAGAGAAGTGGTGCTTAACGATGGGCATGGGCAAGGCCTGCAAGCAACCAGCAAGGGGATATGGGGAATATGCAATGGCTGACAGACTCAAAACAAGGACACAAAAGGTCACAGATGCAGGTGACGGCTTTTGGAAGATATCAGCAAAAGGCTTGCAAGCTCAGTTTGAGAGGATACCCAGAGAGAGCATTACTTGTCATGGCTGTTTTAAGCTACTCAGCAACAAAGTTTTCCCTTTCTTTTATCACAAAAGGCCACAGTATAGGAACTGGCTTTAGAAGCATTGGGCAAAATATCACTTTTGTCAACGGCACTGCAAGTACTCATGGGCTCCATGCTCTACGCCTTCTTCCTCTAACCATCGATTTTGTAAAAAACAATGAGCCTGAGTTTGACAGTATTCGGCCTGCTTCAGCGCAGCAATGTGGTGAGAAAGTGTAGCTCCTTGTTTGAGGTTTTGACAAGGCTAGAAAATTGGGACTACGGAAGTGGTTGCCAGGAAAGGCGTGCTCTCGATAGAAGAAGAAGCGTCACTAAGAGGAGATTTGCTCAAGCAGGATGGTCATCATGTGCTTCAGGACAAATCGCACACGCTGTCCCACAATTGCACAGCTTTTGCACCTTGGCTGTGCTTGCTCACCTTGTAATAGCAGTACACTTCATTTGTCTCTGAGCCACACGCCAGGTAGCCTTCCTGAGATGCACTGAGGCCCACAAAGTTGCGCTCATTGAGGTGGCCCGCATAAGTGGTGAGGCAGGAGGGCTGTGCACTGTCCCCTGCAATAAAGCAAAGACACATTCGCACTTGTCTAGGCCAACAAAAGTTACGCTTATCCACTTAAGTAGTGAGGCAGGAGGGCTGTGCACCGTCTCCTGCAAGAGAGGAAAGACATACGCACAAGTGTGCAGAAAGTGCCAGTGTGGTGCAACAATCGGCATTGCCATCATTTTAAGGGTCTTCAGCTTTTTGCACAGGAAGCTGGCTTCCCTTACCTCCAGGGTGCGGTCTAGAAAATCGTAATTATAAAATTGAATTATATACCATTATGATATTGGTTGTTACATACCTAAGAGAAGACCTAAGAATTCAAAAATCAATCTCAAAATGGGTGTGGTGGGGGTTTTGCACCCAAGGAGTTGATTAAAAAAACAAAAGCAGAACAGACGACGGTTGATTACACAAACACAGTTGTGTGCAGTTGCAAAATGGCTGCTTTGTTCAAGCGGCTGTTCAACTATCTGTCTCGCTACACTTGAGCTGCCCAAACAAGCATTCAAAACAGGGTACCTCCAAAAGCACTGCCGTGTGCTGTCACACAACGGCTGCCTTGTTCAAGCGGCTGTCCTACTCTCTTTGCTGCCCACATTGGAGGTGCCCCAAAAATCATCCAAAACATCTCCAAAGCTTCATTTGAGAATGCATCCATGGAAACTAGTCAAACAGGCCGCCTATAGGGGGACTCAGAGGTATTAATGAAGCAGAGCAAGCCGCTGTTGACAGCAGCCTGCTTCTCATCTGACGGCACGTAGGGGTGAGTGGTGACTACAGGCGCTTGGCAAAGAGGCAGGCGCCTGCTTTTCCATCACCATCATTCTGGTCAATCACACCCTCTTCCTTACAAGGGCATTTGCACTTAGGTGATGTACTGCTTGCATGTTTTTGAGGGGTTGTTGAGGCTCATGACCTCACACTATAGCCTTTGCACTTCAGCATGCATGGCCCTTGGGCTCCTGCTCTGACATAATCACGCCATTATAGCTCTCCTTGTGCTCATTGCAGTGCCCCTGGTAGCAGTGGTTTTGCAGGCTGGCGTACCCCAGCAAGCTTGCTTCGTCGCTTGACCCATTTGTTTCATTGCCGGAACCGTCCAGACTTTGACTGTTAAATGTTCGAACCCTAAAAAACTAGTATTACAGGAGCTTCATTAAATTATATAACGTAGTTATATAATAATTTACAATGAGTTTCCTGTACCTCACCCTACTTACCGCTGCTGAGGTCCCACAGCTTGAGGGAGTTGTCGGTGGAGGCCGTGACCAGCTGAGTGCCTGACAGGAAGCGCACGTAGGAGACGGCCTTGGAATGGCCTGCAGGGATAAAGGAAAACAATGTAGTGAAAGTAAAATTTTAAGTGGAAGAGATTAGAGTAAGGAAGCGCACGTAGGAGACGGTCTTGGAATGGCCAGGCATTAAGAAGAGCAATGTAGTAAAGGTTAAGAGGAAGAAATTAGAGTAAGGGAGTGCATGTAGGAGACAGCCTTGGCCTGCAGATATAAAGAAGTAAAGGGTGTATCACACAAGTTCACAGTGGTTTGCAGCGGCTGAGGACTGTCCTCAGAGTGGGACGTGTAGACAAGCCTCAGAGACCCCTCTGAGAGGAGCTCAGTGAATCCGCAGCCACATCTTTTGCTAGTCCATCCTCCGTCAGCCCACACTTGACAACATACCAATGGCAATCCCATTTTTGCGGCGTGGCTGCACAGCCAAATACATGGGGGGCATCTGGCATCCTATATCAAGTGGGTGCTCTGGTGGAAAGCAGGTCCTGGTGGAAGGCAGGTCTTGGAATCAACCAAGACGACCTTCAACCATGCAGGGCACCCTCAGATCCATGGTTCTTGCGACACAGCTGTCCTGTTTCTCTTCCATGGACCAGCCTTTCCGCAACCCCATTTGATCCACCTATCCCATCAGCAGCCAAGAAGAAAAGCAAGGATAAGCAACCCTTTGGCCACCCACCATGAATTGTTGTGGACAGAGGAGATGAGGCCTTGCGCAGATCATACAAGTAGGCGCGGCAGTTGGCCGTGCCAGCAGCTACCAGGTGTGGAGAGGTGGGGCTGAACTGCACGCTGCAGACATTTGCCTGAGGAAATGAAGGAAAGGGGGTAAAAAAAAGGTGGTGAGAAAAGTGTGGCTGCATTCAAAGTTGCTGTTTCAAGGTTTGCACAACCGTGTGGATTCCTGTTCCACCCTTCAAAGCCTGCCCATACTTTTCACAGCATGCAGAATGGTACGCAAACTTCCTGTATGTATGCATGCCACCTTGAAGCACATCAGGAAGGCCTACTCCAAGCAGAATGCTTCCTTCAAAATTATAGGGCAAGAAGTGGTTTCTGGAAAGCAAGCAAACAAGCAACGGTGCACCCATCTTGCAGCTAGTGCTCGCAATCATTGCTGGCAACTGAGGACTCCTGGAAATCTTGCACTCGATGCCAGTAATGCTGCACCCACCTTGCAATCAATACTGGCAATTGAGGACTCCTGATTTAAGGTCCAGATCTTGATGGTGCCATCGTCTGAACCAGACACTAAGCGGGTGGGGTCGATGGAGGAGTAGTCCACGCTCCACACACGCTTGCTGTGCTCCTCAAATTGCATGATCTGCACCCGTAAGGAAGGGAGGCCAAAGAATTGAGTGTTGTTGTCGATATTAACCTTCCTTTTCATGTATGAAGGCCAAGTAAAATGCAACATGGTGAGGTGAAGGCAGGGCTGTTTACTAAGTCCCTGGACCCGTTAATTGACATCGTCTTGCGAGTGCCGCCAGCAGAGTCGCTACATCCCTGCTTGGCAAAGGCTACCTTCCACACCACTCCCATTGCTCATCCTTAGAGAGGAAAACCTTCGAAAACGATAGGAGTCTTCCTTATAAGTACGAACATGAGGCAATCTTTAAATGTCCGTACCTCGCTGTTGGCATTGACGTCCCATAGCTGCACCACACCCTCGTAGTCTGAGCAAGCCAAGTGGGCCTGTCATTAAAAAAACAGACAGCAGCATGCGCATGCTTATCAGAGATTTGCCTCATCACCTGAGGAGCAGGGATGACACATTCCACCACATGCGCTGCAAAGTCATTCACACTACACAAACAACATGCATGTCGCACTGCACAAATAACGTGCTTACAAGAAATGGGCTGCGTATTACAATTATCGAGGTTGCAGCTCCTTTGATGAGGAATGGCCCTTGCACACAGCTGTGTGCTGCATCAAGCTTCATTGCTGGTGTTATGAACTTGGCATGCAGGCATCGCTGGAGCCCTGTGGTACCCAAAGGACATGAGGGAGATTGTGCATCAACAGAGGGGATGCACTCAGTGAGCCAAGGCACAACATTATCGTTTCAAAGCAAAATCATTTTTGGCTCTGCGATGCTGCAGGCCCTATAGGCCTGCCACCATGGGGAGAGAACAAAACAAAACTCTTTGCCAGCCAAGAGGTCGTGTGCATCAAGGAAAGGTTCCCTCACCAGCAAGCTAGCGAGGGTCTCACCGCGTGTCGTTGTGCAGAGCCACGCACCTTGATGTACGAAGACCAGCAGACGGAGCTCAGGCGCGAGCGACTGCTCACCTCCAGCACCGGATACTGCAGCGCATCCACAAAATATCACGGTGGCAGGCGTGTGAGCCATTTGGGTAGGAAGTGCTTGTCTGAGCCATTTCCTTTACCTCCTTAAAGTCAATTACAGCCCAACACACTCAGACCTGGTTTTCTGTAATTGCGACGAGCGATGTCGGCTGGACATGTTGGTGGTCCTAGGGCCTTGTTTGTCATTCCTTTCTGCAGGAAATTCCCATTTGATACAGGCACCCCATCGCAGATGAGGGGCAAAGAAGGAACAGGTCAGGCAATGTGGCGACCCTGCAGCTCGACACGTGCAGCTTACTGATGAACTGCATTGCCTATTCTAGCAGCACATTTTCCACATGAGCACAGTTTCAAGGCAAGACGCTTATGCCAGCAATTCCAAGCAAGGTGCCTTCCCATCCCTCTAAAAATACAAGGTGTCTGACTCGTCCCACAAAAAGTCAGGAATGCGGACGTAGCCACACCAGCTGACGCAGCAATATGCACACCCAGATACAAGCGCCCAGGCATACATGTACGCCAACATGTAGTGGAACATCCACTCTCCCTTTTCATACCACACAAACAGCAAACGCCCTGCACTAGTTTGTGACAGTCTCAAGCATCTTGCCCACCTCTCCCCCACCACACATATATACACACACACGCACGAACACACGCGCACATGCACGCACGCACGCGCACACACACACATACACACACGAACACACCTGGCATGCCCCCAGCACCGGGTTGGCCCCTGAGGCCACCAGGGAGCTGAGCTCGTAGATGCGAATGCGCTTGGCCACGCCCACAGTCGCAAAGTACTCGTCGTCGCGGTCGAATGCAGCGCAGCACACCATGGAGGAGCTGGCAGCCTGAGCATCAGGGGCACATTCCAGGCAAGGGCATGTCAGACAGTAGAGCACAAACACAGGCGTTACCAGTTTGAGCAAGGACACACTTTGCAGGAGCACAAATTGAAGGGGCATGTTTTGCATGCGTCCGTTTGTAGCAGGGCACACTTCAATCTGATGCACGCTTTTGCACATCCGTATGCTTTTGCTGTGTGATGATTGGGTGCCGCATCATCACACGGAGTGCTGCTAGCCTCTGAGCAGGGGCACCTCCTGAGCAAGGACGAACTGGATGATCCAAAAGGGACTGACAGGACCAAGGAGGAGCCGGTGGCTTGGTCAAGGAGGGAGGGGGAAAATTAAGGTTGCCCACGAGGGTGGGCAGCTGACAGGAGCAAAAGGCAAAGGTCAGCGCACTTTGCGTTGTTTTTCAAGCCCAAGTCTTCCCTTTTTGAGGGATACTCACAGCTTCAAGCAATGAGGGTCAAAAGCATGTTCGCTATCCAAAAGTTGGCAACTGTGCACCACAGTGTGCTGCGCCACACTCAAGCTACCAGGTCCTCTTGCCAGCCTCTCGGGTCAAACTGTGCATGAGTGATACCTGGCAGCCATACTGAAGTTGAATCAGCTATGACACATCTATCGCCACAAAAATGTGTTTGACGTCCTGGTCCCTTTGTGGAAGCGGAAGAAATCACTCTTCAGGAGCATTAGAATGTGAGGTGCCTTGTTTAACCCTAGGACGGGCGTCTCAGCCCTTGACGGACCCATCCCTGGGGCTTAGGGTCCAGGGTGTCGGGTTTTCTCAAGCACATGCAAGAAAGGCCTAAGTTTTTAGGGGCGGAAGGGGCGCCTCAAGCACACGTGCTTGGAGGAAAAATACCTGCAGCGGTGTGTGCAGGTAAGCTGCCTTGCATGCTTAATTGCTCTTTGCTTTGTTGCGGTGTCCATAAGCACCTGCCAGCCTGACAGCTTGTGAATAAATTGCGTAAATCAACAATGATAGCAGTGTAGGTTATCCTCCAACACAATAAACAATGTCCAGAAGCACCTGCCGGCTTGCTCAGCAATTCCTGTTTCAACAACTGCTGCCGCACTTGCTTGCAACACAGTGGTCAAGAAGCGAGCTGTTGACAAACAAAAGCAGCAGCACCATGGAATGAAAATTGCGCACTGGCCTACAACGCAAGGCTGGTCTTGTGGTGGCTGTAAAGGATTTGAAGGGCGCATCCTGTTGGACGATCCAGTCTTGGCATTAAACAAAAGCTGGTTTTGTGAAGGCTGCATTCTGCCAAGCCCTTGCATACCAATGCAACCTGCTGGATGAACTAGTTTTGGGGTTCTTAAGAGGAGAGGCTCTTCTGGTGGGCCAGGATGAATTTTCTTGGCTAAGCCAGCATATCACGCATTCTCTGTAATTGACGTCCTCACCTTTCTTGCAGCCTTCCTTGCAACAGAGTGTGACCCTTTGGCCAAACCCTTTGCCAAAAGTCTAGGGCGATGTGTGCTTGTATGACCACAGACACTTGTTGTTGAAGCAGGAAGATAAGTAAACACATGGATCTGAGAAGCGCCTGAATTGTTGCAGGGTAAAATCGTTTTCACATGGAGGCTTTCAGAACCCTCCTAGTTGTTGATTTCATGTCGTCATTTGAGAAGCCAAGAATGCAAGGCCCCATGTTGCGCGGCATGGTATGTTGAGGGAAAAGTTCACAACAAACACCTCTACACATACCATGCACAAGCACCTACTATTCAGCTTTCACAAGCAGAGCCCCACCTGCTGCGAAGCCCCCCGCAGGTCGCCCTGCTGCAGCGACGCCATGACCTCAAACCGGTCGTAGCGCACATAGCTGGACAGGTCATCAGCAAATGTGGCGATGTGGGATGGCAGTGGTGGTGCTGCTGCAGATGAAGGGCCCCCCTGCTGCTGCTGCTGGTGCGCGCTCTGCTGTGCTCTGGCTGCCCGCCCTGCCGGCACAGCTGCTGCACTTTTCCCTGGTGGTACTGGTGCTGGTGTTGCTGCTGGTGCTGCTGCATCTCCCAGCATCCCTGACGGCTCACCAGCAAAAGCACCATCACTGCCAGCACAGCCCTCTGCTGCGCGCTGCGCAGCTGCGCGGCGCTTGAAGTACTCAAGTTCCAGCTGGCGGTAGCTGCTCTGAATGCGAGGCCACAGGGCCAAAGCCGTCTCTGCTGCTGTTGCGTCTGCCTCCTCCTCGCCGGCACCTCCTGCATCAACCCCACTGCCACCACCATTGCTGTCACCGTGGGGTGTCTGAGGAGAGAGCGGAGGAGGTCCAGCAGACAGAGAGGTGCGCGGGGAGGCACAGAATGGTGCTGCTCCCGCCGCAGCTGTGGCTGCCGAGGTGCCATGGTGCTCAGAGGCGCTCCGGTTATCTCTGTTGCTGTTGCTGCCGGAGGCTAGCCTGCTGTGCACTGGGTACTGGGGGTCAACAAGCATGACTGGTGCGCTGGATGCGAGGTGGGGGGTGTGGTGGGGGATGTTGTGTGCATGTTGATTGGCGGTAGCAGCTGCAGCTGTGGCGGAGGAGGTGCTCCCCAAACGGAGGAAGCTAGCGGAGCGGCTGGGAATAGCGCGGGGGCGGCGTTTCTGTGGGGGCAGCTGCGGTTGTTGCTGTTGTTGTTGTTGCTGCTGGTCCCCTGCGCTGGGCGTGCTCTTGCTTTGGATGCCTAAGTGCGCCTCCAGCTGTAGTGCAGAGCATCAGCACGCGTGTGTGCATGTGTGCGTGCGTGTGTGCGCGTGCGTGTGTGTGTGTGTGTGTGCGCGCGTGCGTGCGTGCGCGTGCGTGCATGCGTGCGTGCGTGCGTGTGTGTGTGTGTGTGTGTGTGTGTGTGCGCATGTTGTAGAGAGCTGAGGCCACACAGCTTTGTGCTGCGCTGCATGCACAGGTAAAGAAGAGCTAGCATGGGGAGGTGTTGTTCTGGTCATATGAGCACGCATGCACCTTACTGCAAACACTGTCAGGCAAGGAAGGCAGCTTGCAAAGAGCCACGGGAGCAGCACACAAAGGCCCTGCACATCAAGACGCTTGTGAGCAGCACACAAAGGCCCTCCACAAGAAAGACCCTGCAAGCAGCGCAAAGGCCCTTGTCAGCAGTCCAGAGGCCCTGCGCAAAATGGCCCTTGTGTGTGTGTGTGTGTGTGTGTGTGTGTGTGTGTGTGTGTGTGTGTGTGTGTGTCATGAACAAGGCCCTGGTGAGTAGCCTTTCCCAGCAAGAGGCTTGTAGCCCCTGTATGTACAATTTGTAAGTTGAGCACTTGCCCATAAACAAACTTGTTGGTGCATGCATGGCATGCGCCCATGGCACGCACCTGCTGGATGTCCTGATTCAGATCTGAGATCTGAGAGCTCACATGCTGCACCTCCTCCTCCTTGCGCTGGTGCATGAGCCGCAGGAAGTCTGCCAGCACCTGCGGGCAAGTGGTAGCCGAATGGAAAATTTGACTCATCTTGTCATTCATTGGTAGATGATTAGTAAAGAGGGAAGCTTGACCTGCCCTGACTTGAACCAGCTTGTCCGTGAAATATCCCTACAGGCAGCGACAACAGCGAGAGGGAGCTGGATATGAGGGTACACAGAGGCAAGCCACATGCCAAGTACCACATCATGTCAAAATGGCACGTCTTGGTTACAAGGGAAGACCATGCACCCCATGTGTAGGTGCTCCATCCAGCTCGTCCAGGTCATCTAGTTTATTTGAAACCTGCACTGGATGGGCTCAAATGAGACGTTCTCCCTCCAGCAGGCCCCCATCCCTCAGTCCCACCAGCAAGATAGCTCTACCATGGCTTCAATTTGGAGAACATCGCATTTTGAGCATTTGAGAGCATGCTGCAAAAGCAGGAGGCAGTCAGGCGTGTTGCAGACGGAAAGCCCAGCAGTAGTTCATGGCTGTCCCACTCTGCTGAAATGTGGGGAGAGTAGCCGGGTCATAGTGATCGAGTATGGGGTCTTGCAGTGGAGAACATCGCGTGGAACAGCTGGCTGAACAACGTGGCTCAAGTGCCCAGCTGTGCCCAGCCTGTGCTCCATCACTTTCTGTTTACGAGAAATTCGAGCACACCCACTTTCATACCATTTCTATCGACCTAACATGGCTGGATTTAACCATCAGCCTGGAAAGCATCTGAGCTTGAGCATCCAGCCATAATGACCAAACCAGGCCACTGCCGATGCAACCTAAACTGTACCTGTCATCTTGCACACCTACTCTGGGGTGGTAAGCTTGCATGCAGCTTACCACAGAGGCCATTGCTACTTCCAAACTCCTCCTTGTTTGGGGTGGACTTCTCTGAGAACGATCTATACTCTGCGCATCACTGCATATACTCACCTCTGCTACGAACTGGGAGCATCGCATGTAATAACCTCAGCATCAATGACCCCCTACAGGCAACGGGAGCCAACTCTCATCCTGGCATGACAAGGCCTAGCATGAACCCCCCACCTTTCTTCCCCCAAACATATGGAAACATGTCTCACATTCCACCCACAGCCACGCCATGCACAGGAAAAAATGCATGTCCAACTCGCAACAAACAGGGGAAAATCTCTCTCTCTCTCTCTCTCTCACACACACACACACACGGGCGCGCGTGCGCGCCTGCGTCTCCAGCACAGCCTCCTTCACTTCCATCATGTAGTTCCAGGCCTTCAGCGCCTCGGCAGCATTCTGTGCAATCAACTTGTCAAGTCCACGTAGACAACGAAACACACACATACCTGTGTCTCTAACGCAGCCTCCTCTGCTTCCATCATGGAGTGCCTGGCCCTCAGTGCCTCTGCAGCGTTCCTAAACATATCCCCCTCCAGAAGCTCAGCCACAGTGGGGCGGGCAGCGGGGTCGGGATGCAGCAGCACCAAAGTGAAGGCTGCCTCCTTGGGCTGCAGCACAGGGGTATGTGGGTGCGTTTGAAATGAGCTGTGCAGGTACGCCATTGGGTGCAGGAGTGCTTTACTCAGCAGCATGAAGGCTGCCTCCTTGGGCTGCAGCACACAGGTGTGTGGGTGCACATGATTCGAGGGGTGCAGGTATGCCATTGGGTGGCAGGGGTGTTAACTAGGAGCGTGCAGGCCGCCCATTGGGCTGCAGCAAATGGTTACATGGGTGCGCATGAAACGATTGTGTGTGTCTGTCTGCGTGCGTGTGTATGCGTGTGTGTGTGCATCCCTTTTTGGCCTGCAGCACATGGGAGGGTGGGTGCGTGCAAATTGCTGTGTGCATGCTTTTCATTGCACATACAAGTGCGTGCTCAGCGGCACTTGCAGGCAGGAAGTAAGTAAGTGGTGGAGATGAGGGCATGGGCGACATAAAGAAGAGGGCAGGGGGCACCAGCATGCAGAGCAGGGAACATGGCAATTTGTGGTCTCTGATACAAACGTGAGTTCTTTGATACAAGTGCGTGCCAGGGAAGACAGTTGGTAACACTCAGCTCTGAAGCCATGAATCTAGCGACATGAGGATGTCTGCAAGGAGGTAGGAAGAGGGTCTACAACTGGAGCTGAACAGTAAACATGACTCCCTAAGGTCAACATCAGGTAGCCTGTAAAGCCTGTCAAGAAGGCAACACGGTTAGTCACAGCACTTCATTGCGGTTGCAGGCTGGCTGCGCATGGGAAAGCAGGGGCATCAGATCCAGGACTGGATTGAGGCCTGCTGCACCCTTTTGAAGTTGTCTTGTTGTAGCTTTGTGTGCACGATCACCTAGGGAGCACCAAGGCCCAACCACATGCTAAAACGCACAAACCTGGTGCTTCAGGAACGCAGGGGGTAAGATGCGCTGTCGCAGGTCTCGGAGCGTGCGCAGCCGCCGGCTGAGGTTCTCAGGTGGATTTGCCTGCTGGAAACATAGATGAGTGTGTGTGTATGTGTGTGTGTGTGTTCCAGTGCTGTTGTGCACACCACCCATGCTTGCAGAGGCAGTGCTCAAGAATGCTCGATTGATTCGGACATCGAGGTCTTGTACAGTCATGTTACTCGCTTGCACCTGAGGCTTGCGCTCATAGACCAGGAATTCAACATGTCCTCTAAGACTGCTGTGCTGCAAGGCACAGTTATACAGAGCATGATGCCTTAGGGCAAGCAATCACTGACAGCACTGTGCACCTCCACGGAGCTCAGCAACAACAGTGTTGCTCCCCCTATTGTGGAAGGCGAACGGAGTGCCTATGTCTGGGATGCATGAGACCCTCATTTGTAAGGGAAATTTCCCAGCTCGCAATTGTGAGTCTCAGGCATGTAAGCTCACAAGCTATTGTGCCCTGCAAGGAGGCTCCTGCTCTCACGTAATGCATGGTTTTGGCATGGTGGTTATAAGGGTCTCATTAGGATGGGACAAAGGGGGATACAAGGGCAGCACACTGGGCAGCAGGATCTAACCGCCTTGTCTTTGCGCCCCAATCAAAGTTGACCCGCAGCTTGATTGAGCTCTAAGGTGACTGACAGAATAAATTCAAGCAGGCACCACCTAAAGGTATCACACACACGCACACACACACACGCACACACACACACACACACACACACACACACACGCACATACACACACACACGCACGCACACACATGCCCGCGCACGCGAATCTGCGTCTCCCTGCTTCACTGGCTTCCTCACCACATGGAAAAGCTCAAAGAACAGGACCCCCAGGCTGAACACGTCCGACTGCCTGCTGGTGGGCGCCCCCCTCTCCTCCTCAGGGCTCGCATACATCATATCCACCAGGTCCAGCCCACCCCCAGCTGCATGCCCGCACCCACATGCATGGCCTACACCCCCTGCGCCCCGGCTACACATCACCCCTGCCGGCATGCAGCCGCCTTGAGCATCTTCAGCAGTAGGAGGGCTATTCCTGCCTCGCCGTAGCCCTGACAAGGTCCCCCCTGTCCCAGCATAGGTTGTTCCCCCCAAACTACCGTCCTCTCCTGCCCCCGCCAATGACGGCAACATGCCCTGCGGAGCTTCCACACTGCCAGCAGCCGCCACATGAGCTGCGCCGCCCATGCGCGATGGCTGCCCTGCTCCTGCAGCACGGCGGTGTGTACGACCGCTTCCAGAGGGGCCCCTGCTGCCACCTTGCGTGTGTGGGTGGTGCTGGGGCATGTGCTGCTGCTGGGGGGGGGCGTGCGGGTGTGCGGCAGGGGGTGAGGTGGCAAAGCTGACACGCCCTGTGCGGCTGAGGGTCAAGCAGCTGGGGCGCAGCCGGCCCACAGATGCGTCGCAGTGCGCGTGAAACTTTTCCAGCAACAGCAGAGTCTGCGAGTGCACATGCGCGCGCAGAGGCTGTGGGTGTGTGTGTGTGTGTGTTCATGTGTGTTCATGTGTGTGTGTATGTGTGTGTGTGTGTGTGTGTGTGTGCACGCATGCATGCATGCATTTTAGGAAGCATGGACATGTTCACCAATTACCAGCAGTTGCATGTTCTAGCTTGCTGTTGCTGAAGCTGAGCTTGAGCAGCATCTGCAAGGTAGCTGCTGGTATGGGTGGCAAGGGCAAGGCAATTGCCAGGCCTTTAAGCCTATGTCCGCCAGCTGCTCACTCAAATAAATAGGTTCTCCCTACACCCAGCATCACAGTCAGTTTCTCCCATTGCTTAGAAAGGCCTTTCAAGCAGCAGCTTGCACGGCTCACATCATCCATCGCAGCTTGTATGCGATGCGTTGCGGTGGGCAGACCTCCCAGGTCTCGCACGCCATAAACTGGTCAATTCCCCTTGCTTTTCCTACCTCAGTGAATATCCAGAAGCTTTCCTTGGGCTGCACCACACGGTTGGGGCGGGCCAGCCAGGAAGACAGCGGAATGACACTGGTGCTCTCACTCCCTGTGCTCCCCACTCCAAATCCGCCCAGAAGTGGCGCTGCATGGGCACCTCCCTCCCTTTCCGCCCGCCCTGCTGCCTCCACCATCATGCCTCCTTGCACCCCACCTAACTGCTCAGCTCCTCCACCGCCGTACGCTGCCGCTGCCATCTCTGCTCCACCTCCTCTGGTGCCCCGCATCCAGTCCATGGCTTGACCTGAGGTGCCGCCCCCCCTGTGGTTTGTTGCTGGTGCACTTCCACCCAGGAGCGTTGGGGCGCCGCTCCCGTTCTGCAAGCGCGCGCGCTTTGTTAGCGGTTGCTCGCTGCAGCCACCACCACAGCAGCTGCCCTCACCTTGTTGCACCAGCAGCGGGTGCTGCTGCTGCTGTTGTAGTGGAAGTGCAGCGGCTGCAAGGTGCTGTTGAGGCTGTGCAGCCCCTCCCCCACTCACGTGCCTCAGCGCCAGGGCGTGCCAGGGATGGTGCTGCTGCTGCTGGCCTGCGGCAGTGGCAGTGGCTGCCATGGACAGAGATGAGGCTAGCTGCTGCTGCTGCTGTTGCTGCTGCGCAGGAGAGAGGGCAGGCGTGTTAGGTCTCAGGGGAGGGGATGCAGGGTGTAGGGTAGCGGTGGTGCTGGTGCCCGTTGCACCTGCCACATGAGGGGCTGCTGCCTGCTGCTGTGACGCCAGTGGTGGCAAAAGAGGGGCAGCAGAGGAAGCATTAGGCTCTGGTGCTTGCTGCTGGTGCTGGGCAGGCTCTGCTGTACCTGCTGCTTGGAGCATGCCATTACTGCCAGCTGCAGCAGGCTGGATTGCAGGAAGCGGGGCGACTGCTGACCCTGCTCCTGCTGCGGGATGGTTCAGGCGCCTGATGATGTGGGTCCATATGTTCTGCACCTCCTTGCGCGTGACTGGCTTGATGAGGTACTCCTCTGCCCCACCTCGGATGCACTCATACACCATCTCAGCGCGCTCGCTGGCGCTCATCACTGGAAAAGCACCAAGTCAACAAAGGTGTTGGGTTTTGATTGCATGGCATGGCATGTTCATTTATGAGCAGGGAGGATCTACAGGGGTCACACACACATGCTGGCGTTGACAGTCTGTGGCCTAGTCAAGCAACTACAAGACACCACTCACTAACAACAGGCAGATCTCCCAGCTGGTGGTGCGAACGGATGAAACGCAGCAAGTCAATGCCTCCCACTTGAGGCATCATCACATCCTGAAAAGCATGTGACAAAGGAGTTGAGATGAGCGTGCGTGTTTCGCTGTGTGTTCATGTGCTGCTGTGCATGCGAATTTTCTTGCTGTCATATCTGCTCTGTACAGCCCTCATCAACATGAACCTCTTCCTCTGCATCAAGCAAGAGGATGTGAACAGCTTTGTGGTGGGGATGCCTGTCACCACATCAGGTCATGTCCACCACCCAAAACGTAACCCAGGCCCCAAAACAGGAGCCACACACACACGAGCTGGCTCACCGTGAGCACCAGCTGGAAGGTGCCCACAGCCTGCTGCTGCAAGGCCTCCAGCGCCTCGGTGCCGCTCTCCGCCACGGTCACTGTGCACGGAAGTGTAAAGTTTTCCCTGAGTTGCCTGGGGTGATGAATGGACCACCGAGCAGCTCTCTCCTGCCTACTGGGCTCAACCAGCTGCTGAGTAAACATTGAGTGCGATGTCGCGTGCGCACATAAGGACACACCCTTGTAGTTGCATTTCCGCAGAAGGTTGGCCACCACGACCCGGCTCAGCCGCTCGTCATCCACCAGCAATACATGCACCGTTTCAGGCGACAGAACATCGACCATTTTTGGTGTCCGTAGACAGCGTCAGGTCCCGCACATGCTGACGGTGCTGCTCATGTCTTATTATTGTTACATGTGCAACAGGTCTAAATCTAAATCATTCATTGATAAATAGATGCCTTGCGAGAATGAAAAGTCAACTGCACTTATTTGGACCCAATAGCAGGAGTTCATCAATTGACGACCCAAAAAACAAAGTGAAAAGTTAGCAGCATAACATACCAGGAATTTACCTGATCTTGGAAAGTGACGAGTCGAGCTGCTCGCTTGCTGGCAAGCCCTCGAGGAGTCCTTGCTTTATCCATTTTCATATCAAATCATTCCCCCATTAAACTATTTTTATAGGCTTCCTTGTGGCCCCACTATGAGTGCTCCTCCTCCCGCTGCCAACTGGCTCTAGGCTTCTTGCCTACAGCCATGTACTGGACTTGGAAAAGGAAAAGGCTGGGACAAAAACTCAAACTCAAGCATATACTTTATCAACAACATCTGAGTTTAGACTGTTTTGCAACTTTGTGCAACCGTTTTTCCTTTAATGAATGGATCCATCCGGATGCTCCACCTTCCCTTATCCACCCAGAGATTTACAAGTAACGTATGGCCTGCATCCACAACACTGAAGGTTATAAACGAGCAGGCATCGACTGCCCTCACCTACAGCAAAGAATTTAACAACACCATATGTCGAGCTGAATTAGTAGCAATTGCTGCTGCCATCACACAATCTTATTCACACATTGCTTCTGACAATCTCACCTGTTTTCATCACGTACATAAACAACTGATTTACCTTGAGAAGCACAAACAACATACTCAAGGAGATGTCCTCGATTTCAAATCTACTCTCATGAGCAACTCTTAAACCCATATTTGTGCCTACAACTTGTAGACACATTGAATGTGAAGTCTCATGCTGGCATTTCTGGCAATGGATGTGCAGATACTATTGCAAATTATCAGGCAAACCAAGCCAAAAATAGTGTGCCTGATACTGGGATCCCTGGCGCGAACCCCAGCGGAAATCCATTTTCTTGTATCTTTTGTTTATTCTTGTGGCCAGGGTGGAGAAAAAGATGCCCTCTATCGGTGGGAGTCATTGGGAGGCTCTTTCCTTAATGCACGCGGCCGAACGGCAAGCGTAGATCCTTTTTTTCTTTTCTTTCTTGTGTAGCCAAGGAGGATCTATAAGGACATAATGCCCGCACATCCACAGCTCCTGCACCTGCTCCAACATCATCAATTTCCATTTTCAAAATGCTCTGAAGTGCTACATGGAAACAAAACAGACTTGGTTGTGCCAATTTCAGAACAGGCTTCTACTCTTGCTCTCAGAGTTAATTACAGACAAGAAAATCAGCAATGCCTTTAGAAACATGCCCTGTGTTTCCTCATCTATAAAGCGTACCATCTTACATATCGCACAGGCACCCTCTACAATCAGACACATGCGGTTCGCTTCAAAAGGCCCATTAACCTGTCACAGGATAATACCGGTTATGCCCTCTCCCAGGGTGTCATCAATTAGGCAGTGCGCTTAATATATACTCTCTGGCTGCCAAAATCACACCGTCTCTAACCTGAAAACTGAAAGCCATAATGCTGCTGGAAAATGATCACAAAAGCTCTTGCTAAGTCTTCCTAAAAGCCCTTGGGGAGCAGGCTTGGTTTGCACAGATCTGCCTAGCCATAGGAAGTGATGAGGGGGTTGGGCAGCACAACCTCCAAATCCTTAAGCATGCATCAAACAGAATTATACCCCCTTACCTCTTTCCACGTCATTTTACCTAAGAGATCTTTACTCATAACAGGCCATCCTGATGCTTTACTGCTTACTCTATTATTCCAAACTCTCTTTCTTCTTCTTCTTCTTCTTCTTCTTCTTCTTCTTCTTCTTCTTCCTCCTGCTCACACCATGTATTACACAGTAGGCCCGGCACCCCACAGATGCCCAATTAAGCTAACCGCATTAGACAACTTCATCCACTAAGTGAGAACCAGCTGCACACACACTTCTTTTTATTTCTATCAAAACAGAAACTGTGAATACACAAGGCCTGGGCAACAGTTGGAGGTGACACAGCGGCAGCATGCAGAGTTATGCAAAAATATAAGTGAGAACGCTGTCACGCTACACCGTGTAACACTATTCTTCTGGGTGTTGGTGGGAATTGTTTTACTGAGCATACCCTTAAATAATCCGAACAACTAGGACTGGACCACCGACGTGCCATTAAAATTGCTCACAAACTTTATTCCTATTCTGTCAAGTATAACAACAAGCTCACTACAGTTGAGCGTGCTATAGAAAACAAAAATACTCCTCACAACCAGGTCCTGGATCTGGGTGCATCCAGTAACCCGCCAGATCCCCATTAGCACTTTCTGTTTTTTAGTTTTGTGGTGGAGGGGACTCACAACTCTTCTTAGCCAAGTGCCTCCTCTTCCTTAATTGATGTCCTCCCTTCGGTAGGGAGAGTTTCCTCTGCAGACGTAGTTTTTCTTTTTCTCCTCTTTCTTCCAATGAAAAGAGTGCCAAGTACCAAGTCCCGGTATCCATTGAGAAGTAGAGGGGGGCGCAGGGGGAACAGGGAGCACTCAGCGCCAGCCACAGCCACTCCACCTACTTCCAAGGTCCACCACCCTAGTCAGCTTCTTCCGGAACAGAGGCATGTCCATCTCGTGGAGGTCAAATACTGTGAAGACACCAGGCCTAAGAATCAGCTGGAGGCCTCCAAGCAACAGCAACGCGACCTACATAGCCATCTTTCAAGGGCCTCAGGTCAAGTCACCCTCCATAACATTCTGTTAGGTGTGGGAGGGGTCATCTACACCCCACACACTCTGGAGAGCCTCTTAAAGAGCTTGGTCTTAACACTCATACAGCCACCAGGCTTGCTCTGAAGCTTCATGCCCATTCCGTCCAGTACGCTTATAAAACTTTCTAGCACCAGATGCGCTCTCGAGAAGACTCCTCTCAACTCTCGTCACCAAGATCAGGCACGGGCTACTGGTTGTAACCCTCCTGATCCGATCAGGGAGCCCCCATTACTTTTTTTTCTTGGTGAATGGGATACACGGTGCCTCGGCCCTAGGTACCCCGAGTGTTCTTAATTGATGTGGGGAGTGTTTTCACTGCATGCGTAGTTTTTTCTCTTGAATGGATGCAATTCAGGAAGCAAGGACAACATAAAAAGCTCAATCACACACTCGAGCATGACATTTCTTTGAAACGGCTTTCTATGAAGGGCGTGGTGAATTACAAGGGGCAGGATAAAACAAGTGCTAGTGCAATGATGGTTCTTTGTGATTGGATTTGGTTTCTACAGACCAAAATTTGGTCACCAAATCACCAGTGATTGATTTGCATCAGCCAATCTCACGCTTTAAGTTAGCCGGTCAGGCAGTTACCAAGAGGACCATTCCCTTCTTAAAGTAGCCCTTTGGTGAGTCCCTTGCTAGCTTGCTAGTAAGGGGAAAAGAAAAAAGAAAAGAAAAACTACGTAGGCAGAAGCATCTCTCCCTACATCAATTAAGGAGCCAATTAAGGAGCCACTGCCCCGTCATGCGAAACATGGTAACTGAGCGTCACAATATTGCTTGCAGGATGATTTTGAAACTGGTCAGTGAAGGCTCTTATGGGGCCAATCTTGTGCAGTTGGATGCAAGCAACACAAAACGTTTGGCCCAGCACGACCTGCAAGTCCCTGAGCAAATCTCTAATCGTGCTGTACCTTCCTACCTCTTCAAACCCATGATTCCTATTCAAACCCGTGATTCCTATTCAAACCAGATGCAGCTCCTGCCGCCCTGATCAATCTTGGTCACTCCTCACCCAACTAACCCAAACAGACCACCCACTCCACCCTCACACAGACTACTGCGCAGTATGGGGAGTAGCACAACTTCAGCCTGCCATATCCACTTGATAGAAATCAAATACTCAGTAGGCTGTGAAGATACGAGGCCTAGTGCCCAGCTAGAAGCCTCACAGCAACAACACAGCGAACTGTGCAAACAACTCCAAGGTGCAGAGATTAGTATCCACCCAATCCTCCTGGGTGTGGGCAGGACTATGTACACTGCCCATACCCTTGATCAATGCAAAAAATTAGGGATTGACTCACAGAGATCTGAAACACTTGCAAGAAAACTCCATGCCCATTCTGTACAATTTGCGCACAAACTTACCTCTGCCAGACGCGCCATTAAAAATAAAGACACTCATCATAATACTGGTGCCCTGCCAGTGGAGCAGCGTGCTGCCAGAAACCCACCTGATCCACATTTATGTCCCTCTCATCTTCTGGTGAGGGAGACTCACGGCTCTTTGAGCCAATGTGTCTCTCTTTCCTTGATTGATGTAGGGAGAGTTTTCTCTGCCTACGTAGCTTTTCCTTTTTCTTTTCTTTTATAGAGGGTGCCTATGCGGTAATGTTAGGTGATATATAGGGCAGGTTTCTGAAGGCATTGCTGATTTCTTATCTACATGTGGTCTGCATAACTCTGTGCTCGCCTCCCAATCTCGGTTGGCTCTCATAGGGAAGAAGGAGGCCCATGCTGGGATGTTGGAGAGCATGCTTAGGGCTTAGGGGTGGGTTTTAAGCTTGCTGGACAGGGTCTGCCTGACAGTTGTGTCGTAGGTCCCATGGTGGGGGCCAGCTTGCTGGAGTAGACTTCTGTGCTAGCTCTTTTTCTTGGTCGTGTGGTGGGGCCCTGCCTTTCAGGACAGGTGACCTTTCCTTAATGCACGCGGCCGGACTTGGCAAGCGTAGTCTTTCTTTCTTACATGTGGTAACAAGCTCTGGTAGTAAGAGTAACATCAACAGGATGATCCTGTCCTGGAAACTGGCGTATCCAAGTCTGTGATTCGTATGCGTGTGGGATCTGAGGGCATTTTGAAGATCAGGAAGGTAGATGAGTTTTGGAAGCGGGTGCAGGAGCTGCGGATGTGTTTGGAGCATGCTCTCTTTTCTCCTCCTTGGCTAACCAAAACAATTGTGAAAATGGATGTCTCCTGGGACCTGTGCTTGGGATCCCAGCATTTGCCACGCTATTGTTGGCTTTATTTGCCTGATATTTTGCAGCAGCATCTGCATATTTATTACCAGCAATGCTAGCACGAGATTTTCATAAATAGACATGAATATTGGTTTGTGAGTTACTAAAAGGTAGATATTATTTTCAGGACATCTCCTTGAATGTGTTGTCTGTGCTTCTCAGGGTAAATTAATCATTCACGTAATTAATGAAAGGAGGTGAAATTGTCGTTGGGCTCAAATTCTTCTCCTCTGTAAGAGGGCAGAGATTGCCAACAGATTACACGCCCAGATTTGGCTCCTCAAGACGTATGCAATCCCTGCTGGCATGTATGCAAGTCAGATCTGGGCTACCCCTTACCTTCGGCAAGGCAAAGAGATGGACAATCCCATACAGAAGTGGCTACTAACAGTGCTTAAAAGGACTTTGGGGGTCAGGGACACTACTCCCTCTTGGTGCATCATGCGGGTATGTGGTCTGGAGCCCTTACAATTCAATTGGTTCCGGGCAGCAATGCGTCTTTACAACTCCTTGACACGATGCAACAGCTCCACAATGAAAAAGATTTTGCAGGCTGACATGCGGCTGAGCTCGAGAACTGATGATTGCTGGTCTTCCCATGTTCTATCAGCCATGGATGGTTTGCCACACTCCCATATTTTCAAACAGAAGCTGCTGAATTGTGAGCCCATTGATCTTAGTCGTTTTGTTGTAGATCTCAGGACCAGGCACCTACAATATTGGGAGCCCTTTTCCAACACACACCCTAGAGAGCGCAACAGTAAACGCTTAACTTATCACCAGTGGTGTGCTCCTCCTACTAAAAGAGCCTTGGTTATGCATTCTCCTTATAGCCTCCCCAAATACATGTGACCTTGACCTCCCCCATGATGTCATTCGCAGCGTGGCTCGGTTTAGACTCCGCATTCACACCCTTCGCTATGAGACAGCAACTTGGAATCACAGCTCTTCCCCAAACTGTGACCTTTGTGAGGCTGATGACGATGTCCAGGATGAACAACATGTCCTCTTCCATTGCACACATCCCCAGGTGGTCTCTCTCCGCAGGAAATATGCTCCCTTGTTCTCACAGGCAGAATCTCATGATGTGTCTGCTTTTTTGAACCAGAACAACAATAAACTTCCTTATTTCCTTCATGAATTGATTGCCTTTTATGAGCAGGCTAGCAGTCGCACTTCTTGACTGAAGGCCTTATCCTTGTAAACCTTGTAAGAAGGCAGCAGACGCCTGCTCCAATTTTTTGTCTGCCATTCTGGATAAGACATCTGCCATCAGTGTATGCCCAGGTCCTCCAGCAGGAACAAAAAGTGATATTTAATCTCTTTTTCCTTCACCAATGTATAAAATTTCACCTGCCTCTGTGGTTTTTCTCACACATTTTCAAAAGCCAACTCAAATATTAAAAGCAAAAGCCGCAGGCCGGCCCTGTGCAGCAAATCAGCAATTCACATGTGAGTGCTTGCCGCCAGGGCCTCCACAGCTTGTGACAACAGGCGTTGTGCACTAGAGAAGTCTCTAGAGTGATCTTCAAGCCACCTTTCGCCGAAGGTGTGGATTTGACCTAAATCCTGTATTAAGCTTCATAACCATTTCAATAATTATTAAGGTAAGGGCCCAAAATCCATCACCATTTGTTTACTGCTCCAGAGAATTGGATGTTGCTTCCACTCAATTAAGAAGAAAGTGCATAAAAGCAGGTTAGAGAAAGCGGCTCAAGGTGTCGTGCTGTCCTCGCTCATCAAAACCTTGACCCACAAACTCAAAATCGAGTCCTACACAACCATACTAATCACGCACAACACAGGCACGAATATGCAGGCTCTCCTCTCCGTAGTCACTCGTCCGCAGCATCAGTCTTAGCAAATGATTCCCGTGTGTCCACCTTTCTCACTTTTTTGAAGGTTGTTAGTGAGGGAGTGCGAGCACTGCAGCGCTCATCCCGCAATGCAACATGATGATGTTTGCATCAGTGCTGCCACTAACGTTGCTCCTGCTGTCCTACTGCTGCTGCTGCTGCTGCTGCTGCTGCTGCTGCTGCTGAGCATCAGCTGCGGATGAAGCAGAAATCTCTTGCTTTGGCTGCTCAGATGCTGCTCTCTCTTCTGGTGGGTACTCCTGTGTGAAGCATGATGTGCATTTTTCAAACTTATTGTCACGGAAAAAAAAGTTTTGTCTTGTGACCCGCTATGTGTTGGCCATTTCATTTCAGGAGCAGAAAAAATGGGCAAATCATTTACCCAGCTGACAGCAGAAAATATGAAATTCAGAATTATCCAGTAGAGTGCTCAGGTAACTTGTTTACCATGTTCTTGCAGCACAACCTTCCTTGACCTCTCCCATGATGTCATTCGCAGCGTGGCTCGGTTTAGACTCCGCATTCACACCCTTCGCTATGAGACAGCAACTTGGAATCACAGCTCTTCCCCAAACTGTGACCTTTGTGAGGCTGATGATGATGTCCAGGATGAACAACATGTCCTCTTCCATTGCACACATCCTCAGGTGGTCTCTCTCCGCAGGAAATATGCTCCCTTGTTCTCACAGGCAGAATCTCATGATGTGTCTGCTTTTTTGAACCAGAATAACAATAAACTTCCTTATTTCCTTCATGAATTGATTGCCTTTTATGAGCAGGCTAGCAGTCGCACTTCTTGACTGAAGGCCTTATCCTTGTAAATCTTGCAAATCTTGCAGCACAACACACATCAACGCACCTCCTCTAATCGCTCCCTGGCACGGTATACCTTGGACTGCAGGTAGAAGGATCCCTTCTTCTCATTGACATCAAAGAGGTGCTTGTAGCGCTGCATAATGTGCAAGGTTCATCACAGCACATCTCTTTGCATCAATATGCGTGCATTCAAGCTGCTGCTGAGTCCCCTCAAGCCAGTAGGCTCAGATAGAAAAGGATAAGCCAAGCCATGCAGACGGCCTAGTCACCTGCCTGAAGCTGATATCTACCTGGAAACCAACAACCTTTTCTCAAGAAGTAGCCTGGGGGATTTGCTAAAAAGAGAGCTCTGGGGTGATGGGCTACTTAACCGCCATGCTAGGCTCTGTTAAAAAAGCGCACACACACACACACACACACACACAGACAAGGCACGCAGGGCGCAATTGCGCACCCACACAGCATATTGTTTTGACAATTTGCCCACCATCTGGTTTACCTACATGCGCTCATTTTCTTTGGCATAATTGGCTTTCATCTACCATCCTTACTACATGCTGCGAGTTTCTTGGTGTAGCTCTGATCCTCAATTCAGAATGTATGATGATACACGCCAATTGCTAGCATAGCCATAAGTTACACGATCCTTCACGCTTTCATCGGTCTTGAAATCATGATCAGCCGAGGAAGAACATATTGTTGAGAGTCGACTTTCCCTGTGAAGAATTGGGAGCTAGCAGAAAAGGCTCTCTTGAGAGTCAAGAGCAATCCCCATTCTACCTCTTGCCCTGACACTACAGGAGAGCTCAATGTTCACTACAACACACCAAAAAGGCCTCAAAGTGACTGCTCAGGCTCCTGTGACACCTGTGCCTGAGAGTTGAAGGTTGCCTCCACTGGTTAAAACAGGGAGTGCAGGACAGCAGTTTCAAGAAGGCAGATATATGTAGGACGTTACCACGTCCTCAGTCATGAAGGCCAAGACTCACTTGCTTGGTTAACCCACTTGCTTGGTTAAGGCAAAAGAACAAAGCCCTGTCCAATATTGGCACTCACCTTCACCACTTCCCCCCAGCCAGCGTTGGGAGGCACTTCTAGAATCATCTGTGCCTCCTGCGCAGTCATCTGCTGGCCTGCCTTGGTGGCGGTCTGCTTTGCAGCAGACGCAGTTTCTCTAGCAACACCACTCTTTTGAGCATCTGCATGCAGTAAGGGCGGGGCCACCAACACTCAAGCCCAAGCTCTTTGCCTTGCACCCGTTGAGAGGACACTTCTGCTGTGTCTTTGCTGCTCATCAAGCATCACAAGGCAGGAGGAGGACGGTTTGGGGGAACAATAATGGGTCAGCTGCAGCAAACAATATGTAAGCTCTCACTTCATGCCCACAGGAATTAACATGCACAGAAGGCTTTGCATTCCATCAAGCGTGTTCAGTTAAATTTGTGCTGCTTTATGAAAGCATGGACATCATTCAATAAATAACAACAGCTAATCCAAGACCAAATTACTTTAACGGTTGAAAGGTTTTGTTTTGAGGCCCCCACACCCAGAAGGTGAGCATCAGTGTGAGGTGGGAGTGACGTCCATGTATAAATGCGCATACTTGTGGGCTCTTCTTTTTAAGAACGTGGATGCATTCTTGCTTTGCACATGGATGTGTCTTCATGCAATAAAACCTAGGCAAGTTGAGTATTGGAATTGTATGGCGCGTTTTTGCTTGTGTGCGTGTGTGTGCACCCGTGTGTGTGCGCATGTGTGTGTATGCGTGTGTGTACGTGCTAGTATGCGTGTGTGTATGTGCGAGTATGCGTGTGTGTGCGCGAGTATGTGTGTGCGTGTGCCTGTGCGTGTGTGTGTGTGTGTGTGTGTGTGTGTGTGTGTGTGTGTGTGTGTTTGTGTGTGTGTGTGTGTGTGTGTGTGTGTGTGTGTGCATGCGTGCACGTGTGTGTGACTGCTCACTTATTAACGCTTGACCCCACGCTTGTGTGGCTGCTCTGAAAAGCACTGTTCCAGCAGCGATGACCACTTGTGCGATGACCCGAGACTGCATGCAGTTGAAGAGCCATGCAGCAGCCACATTATCACAAACAATCGTTGTGTCCAAAGAGAGAGATAACCTGGCATGGCAGGCCTAGCATGCTCACACACACCATGCTTCTGGTGGACTGTGTCTCCAAGCTTCCTGCCCTGGGCTAGCCCTCCCGGGCGCTAACGGTTGATAAAAACAGTCATAGAAGTAAATATTTTGGTCGGAGTTGAATTCAATTGCATTCGGACGGCTCGGGTTTGCTATTGAAGTGAGATCTTTTTGACATGTTCTGAATTGGCTGCACCACTCATGCAGTATTAATAACTAGTTATATACAAAGTATTTTGCTCCTCATTCAACATGGGCAAACACGGGAAGTCAGACAAGAAGCACAAAAAACACCATCATAAGAAGCGCAAGAGGCATGACTCCAGCTCAAGCAGTAGCAGCTCAGAATCTGGAGGGGACTCTGATATGGAGCGCAAGCGCCAGAAAAGCGAGAAATACGTGCGTCACCCTCTTTGTGCACAGCACACTTCCCATGGGAAATGCTTGCTGCTGGCACGTGTGTCTATTGGCGTGCAGGCCGCACACCAGAAGCATGCCCCAAGCAAGAACCGTTTTTGCCATATTTGAACCTCTGCAGGCTCAGCGCGTGGTGGCTCACTTGCAGAAGGGTGCAGGAGGCAAAGGAGGGTTTGTGTGGGGCAAGAAGGTGGAGAAGGAGCTGAGCGAGGGCAAAAAGTTGAAGGAAATCAGTGCATTCCAAGACAAGCAAAGGGCCCAGGAGCGGCTGGTGAGTGCCTTTCTAACAAGATGCCCGGTTTGCTGCATTGAGTTTAAGTCCTTTGCATGGAGGTGCTTCCGCAAGCATGACTAGCTTGCACAGCACTTTGAGAGGCACCTACATGCATGAATATGACTGGAGTCACAGGTAGTGCGTTTGTGACATGTGTGTAAATATTGCTGTGGCTTGGCAAAATAAGTGTCAGTGGATTTCATCTGCATGTCTATCATGTGTGAGCTCATCATACACGACATTTATGCACTACTGAACCACAGCATATGCTGGCTGCCAGAAAAGCTCTGGCTGCAATATCAGTATTTGTGCAACACACATGAGTTCTTGAAAAGATACAAAGTTGTTGGAGCTTTTTTTGCCATATCTGAAACGCTGCTAGGCCCTGAAGCCAAGGGTTGCTTAGTGTAGCACATGTCCTAAGCAAGAGGTCTGGAACCCTTGCAGTGTATCTGCCACCTTCCGTGCCACCTTATGTGCACAACGTGCCTACCCTGCAGTGTCCCTCGTTGTCTGTACTGAGGTTCCTCTCGTTGCAATTTTTTCCTGCCCAAATACTTCCGCAGGATGAGCTGGAAAAGGTTCGCAAGCGACAAGCAGAGCGTGAGGAGGAGAAGGCACGGAGAGAGGAGGAGCTGGTAAGCATTTGATCACCAGATGTGCTAGGCTGGATGACCAGAGTCATTCTGTTCCAGGGACGTCTGTAACACACATACACATACACGTACGCAACGTTTTTTGACAATCTGTGAGGCACAAACACTCACGCGCGCACATTTACCCATTTGTGGACATATGTCCATGGACGCGCGTATGGATGCACCTATGCCGCATTTCCAACGCATGCACCACATGCACCACTTGATTTCTGTGCAGACAATGGTGCAGCGGATGCGTGCAGCTCAGGAAGCCATGGAAAGTGAAACGAAGGAGGAAGAGTTCTACCTGAAAGCCCTGCTGGTATGTGCCTGTGGTATCTGTTAATGTTACCTGTGTTGGGGGCTGCTCATGCACCCTCATGTGTGCTTTAGTTATGGACCCAGGGGGGTGCATGCGCTTTGTACCCTTACAGAGTGCTTTGCATATGGTTAATTACAGGGAAAGGTCATTTGTGAATCGCGAATTTGAAAGGTCAGCAAAAACTGGTCAAAAAACGCGGTAAGAAATTGACTTTTTCAGGGTTGGGTCATACGCGATCTTGGGAGGAGCCGTACGCGTTAAAACGTGTTACATACGCGCGCAAAACAAAAACACGTGATTTTAGAGGGCCATTTTGGGGCGGGGGTTCTTGGGTGGTTGGGACCCCCTGAGGGGGGCCCCAACAAACCCCCAACCATCCCCCCCGGCCCCCAATGGCCACATACATTAAACATGCCCAAAGGAAAGGGTCCTGAGTGGGATTATGTCACAGTGCCAGAGCCTGAGGATGATGCAGAAGGGGAGAGCAAGGGGGTGAAGTACAAGTGCAAGCTGTGCAAGCACAAGCTGTGGCTGTACAGCAACCTGCGCCTGCTCAAGCGCACCCAGGACCTGTAGCAGCTGGGGAAGGTTCAGCCTTGGATGGGGGAGGAGGAGGAGATGGGGCAGGAGGAATCCAGCAGCGAGGGGGATGAGTGGTTCACAGGCGATGAGGACGATGCAGAGTAGAAGCTGGGGTACAGCGTGTTATAATTGTTGAAAGGAAGCATTGAGATTTGAAATGATATCCTTAGGGCAGGCTCGCGAAGCACCGCCTGCAGACCTATTTTTCGATGTTTGTCAAACAGCCATTTTTAACATACGCGTTTAAAACGTGATTTTTTAAAATACGTGTGCAAACGCGTTTTCGCGTATGACCCAACCCTGGACTTTTTATGTTGCGCGCTTAAATTTGTGGTTTTCCACCTGTTTCACCTTCACTTTCCACCTTTCTCACCTCTGTGCCTTTAGGCTGGGCCAAAATAGCACAACCTTACTCAGGGCCCTTCTGTCCTGGCATGATTCAATGTTCATAACCTAGGGAGGGGGGATGTTAGCCTTGTGCGGGGGGTAGTCAGGGGGTAGTTACAATCCACCCAAGGTCCCTCCCACCCCAAACCCTCCTCCCAAAAATGGCCCATGAAATACGCTTATATGCATGGAGATTCAAAATTTTCACGCATACACACAAAGGCACCTTCCAAACTCACAAATGACCCATTCCTGGTTTAAGCCCCGGGTTGTGTCTTAGTGCTTACATGCTTGGGGGGGAGTGTTGAACTGTGTGCAAGCATGTCATGCAGCTAGAACCTGTTCTAGGTTGAGCGCAGCGAGTTCTTTATGTTATTGTGAGTACTTCTCTTGCTTTTAGCATGCATATCTGGGTGTGTCCTAAACCTTGATCAGTTCTCGCTTGTTGATATTCGTTGTCCGCTTTAATCTCATGTAAACTGTTAACAGGGTTATGGGCCCAAGTCACACTAGGGAAGCTGGGGTTTAAATTGGGGTCCAAGTTGGGGGGTGGTCCAACTTGGTTGTGTGTGACCGCTCCAATTTGGGGGGGGGGAGGCAGTTGGGTTTCCAAGTTGGGTATACCCTTCTTCAAACTTGGGCAGGGAGGTGCGGAGGGACCCCCGCAAGCCGTAAAAAATGAGAAGTGCGCGAAAGGACTCTTGTCGGACATATCACCACGTAAAGCATTTTTTTCGTGATTGTAACCATACTTTGATGGGGAAACAGACGAGGAACAAGCGGAAGAGACAGATTGGAGGATATGCTCCCTCTCCGGGAGCTGCAGAGGGAGCTACTGAGGGAGATGGAGCAGGATTGCACTGCAGCAGCTCATCAGCAGCTCATTACTAGCCTTGGGCATTGCAGGCTTGCCTGCTTGCATGCGGCAGCAGGGGAGGCAAGCAACAGCAGAGAGGGCAGCGCGCGCATAGATGGGACCCCTTCTGAAGGGTTTACCAGTATAATCCGGCTTAGTGCACTTATGGTGCACACCTTTGTGCACCATTAGTGACATCAAGGCGTTGGCTAACCAGAAGGAGCATGATGGAAAAGGGAAAGCATGCATGCATGCGCGCGCTGCAGGTGCGAAGGGAACGGTTGTGCATGCAAGCAACACTGACCTCCTCCCTTCTGCACGCCTGTTCTTGTGTCTGTCAAAATTGTTTTTTCAGCATGAAAAAGCTGGTAGTGGGGGTGCTGAGCCATGAATGGCCGGAGTAAAGGGCAGAAACATTGCGAAAAGGCCAGGCCCCTCGCAAACTCCAGTTGTTCTGTTTGTGGCTGTGCTCCAAAAGTAAGTTTATGGCAAACTATCTGACCTTCCTTCAACTTGACTTGACCGGAGCAAACTTCCCAGTGTGACAGACATTCAAGTCCAAGTCCAATTTGGGTCCGCGATTCTTCACTTGAAATTAGATAGAAATTCAATCAGACGGACTTCTCGTGAATGGATTGAACCTTTGGGCTTATTTTATCACCCTGTAAGCTGCAAACACCAAAAAGCTGCTTTGGAAATTTTGGAAAAGTTACCCAATTTGGACTCCAACTTGGCCTATTGTGACCGAGGCCCAAGAGGAAGCATGAGAGGTCAGGAGACTGGGAGCTTTTCTGTCTTCTTGCACCATTTCTCTTTGTGGTGTGTGCATCCAAGGACTGTTATATAACAGCCATCACATTCCGTCCCCCAACACATGTGCCATGCTGCAAGGAAGCCCTCGCACACATTCCTCATTTCTTTGTTTTACGTAATCAGGCACTGACAAGCATGGTTGTTTGCATGTGCGCAGGATAAAGCAGAGCGCAGGCTGAGTGAAGGCAGGCCCCACCCTAGTGACCTCATTGCCCGCAACCTGCATGCGGGGCTGAGGCTCGGGGAGCCAGCAGACCTAGACATGAAGGTGAGCAGCGTGATGAGGACGGTAGTTGCTGATAGAGTTGGTTTTAAAGATGCTGATAGAGTTGGTTTTAAAGATGAGTTCGAGGTAGGCAGCTTGCAAGAGTCATGTTGATTGATGTTGTGTCAGAGAGGCCTTGAAAGTCTGAATTAGGAGATGCTGACACGCTCTCCAAGCACTTCTTTCCTGGTTGAGGTTGAATGAGATGCACGTGCTCCGGCTGGAGCACCTTTAGCTATAGTCCTGCAAGCCTTGAGTTCACAACCGAATGCAGCGAGATGTAAAGGCATGCATGCTGTGCGTGCACTACAGAGTTGGCCTCAAACCTAGCAACCTCCGTAGCACTGTCCCAGCCATGGAACAGGCTTCAGAAATTTGAGCTTCGATCCTTCTGCTTGACCTCTTTTCAGACAAGCAAGCCCCTGAAATACCTCCCCTGACACTGTCCTGGTTGCGGGGCTGTGTGTGCAGGAGCCGTGGAGCTACTTCAACAACATGCACCTGGATGATGTGGAGGCCCTGTATGAAGACATTCGGGAGTACGCGGTAAGGGGGGGGGGTAGAGGGAGGATTGCGCAGGAAGGGTTGGTGATGCCAGGATGTGAGATTGTTTGATTGCACTCCCTGGTGCTGTTGGCTCTTGTCTTTGCTGCCGACTGTCCAAAATAGGGCTAACAGCAAATAGGCAGTCAAGCTTTCAATTTCAGCCTTGGCCTTTCTCCCCTGCTATTGAGTTTGCGTTCACACAGCCTTTTTCACGCTGAGCAGTAAGCTTGCACAAAGTAATCGGTACAGCAGCATGTGGTAGGCTTGGGCAGCACCTGTGTGCTGTGCGGGCAGCATCAGTGCTATCATGTGCTGCATCATTGCTCCCCTTCACACGTTTGAAAGTCCGATTAGGTGCGAGATGCAAGCATTGTACCATGCTGCTCGCCCTTTTTTTTGCCGCCTGCTCTCAGCCATACTTCAAGTATGACCCCCTTCGAGTGCAAGATGCAAAGATTGGACATTGCCGCATACCTTATTGCACACCCTGCTTGCAGACATACGACAAGTACGACCCCCTGCACTTGGAGTTTTGGAAGTCCCTGCTGCAGATAGCGGAGCATGAGCTTACTGAGGCCCGAAATGTGAGAGCACACTCCTCTCTTTTGCTACGAATGATCGCTTGAGGCAGCTTGTTATATGTGTGATTGATGACTGCATGCCACGCAGCAGATGGGTGTCAGCCAGCCATGCCCAGGCCCGAGATGTGAGAGCAGGATGCTTTGAATGTGCTTGGGGCAGCTTGTTATGTGTGTGATTGATGCCTACATGTCTATCAAAAGTGGGTTGCAGCCATGCCTGACCTCAGTGGTGGAAGCAGGAGAATATGCGGTCCTTTCTGGCTGCTTGGATGTTGACCCTCTGTGACCTGTACCTTCTTTGTGCCTTGCGTGTGCAGCGCAATGAAATTGACCAGGCACACCTGCGAGGCGGCCCAGAGGCGGCTGCAGCTGTGGCAGAGACGTTTGCAGAGCGAGGTCTGCACCCTGATGTAGAGCGCGACATTGCTGGCATGCTGGCAGGTGCGTCCTTGAAAGCGCTCTTGGTGGTGTGGTATGTGTAAATAGCTGGGCATGGTGTGTAATAGGGTTGCTGCACCCAGATGTGGAGCGCAACATTGCTTGCATGCTGGCAGGTGTATTATAGGACACAGCTGGTATGCTGGTAGGAAAATAGCAAACAGGACATGGCTGCCGTTGCTGGCAGGTGTGATTGGATGCACAAATGGGGGCAAGTGCTCTTGATGACTGGATGTGATATTTCCTGGGCATGCAGACCATTCTGTTTCACAGGCCTGTACCTTGCCGCAGTAACAGTAACACATGCGTGCAGGCAGAGTGCTGATGGCTCAAAGGCCTGCACCTTGTACTGAGGTCAGCATGGTCGGCACCGATTCCTTAGAATTTTATGAGTTACAAACATAACCTGTATCGGGCAAGTAGAGTGCTAATGACTCGAAGGCCTGCCTTTGTGCTATGGTCATCATATGCTGGCTAGCCTTCATGCGAGACCTTGCATGACGATTTATGGTATGCCAGGAGTACAAGGCCATCCATGCCCCCCCAGTCTCTCAAGCGGCCGGTCTTGCAGGCCATCCTGTTGGCAAGCTCAACTTATGGTGGCCTGCTGCATGACCGCTGATGCAGGCCAGTCCCATGGGGAGCTCATCGCCATGGAGGAGAGTGTGTCAGCAACCCTGGCCTCAGGAGAGGGTGACATGGAGTACTGGGAGGCGGTGCTGAAGCGGCTGAAAATCCAAAAGGTGGGTGCTTGCCTCTTTCAGGCAAGGCCCTTGCAATGCCCTTTCCTCGCTTGATGAACCCTGCGGGCACTGCTTTGCTCTGGAGGTGCAGTGCAGGAAACACTTGCCGCGCAGAGTGTCGTGACCCCATTGAAGTGCAAGCCGGGTTGGCGGTTTCTGCCCACAGCTGGGGAAGCTTAGTCGCCAAACCTCCCTTGTGTTCTGCGTACTTCAACGAGTGCCCTGATCACAACAAACATGCCATCTGTTTCAAAGTTGAGGTCAACTTTGCAGGGACACAGTCGCAGGAAACAATGGCATTGAAGCAGAACTTTCTTTGCTGGTTTACCGTTTACCAAGGAGCTCCAGTTCACAATCCAGTGGCCTCTCGTCCACCGCTCACATACGCTCATCAGTGGTATTCAGCTCTGACCCCGTGTTGCCATTCTGCCATGTTGCAGGCCATTTCCCATATTCAGCTGTTGCCCTGTGTTGCCTTTTGTCTTTTGGCAGGCAAAAGCCCACGTGCGTGAACTGCAATCCCAGATCGTGTCAGCCACACTGCAGCAGCTAGCCAAAGATGCAGCAGAGCTGGCTGAGGATGCTGAGGTTTCAGGATCTGGCTCAGATGATGACCACACGATGGCAGGTGTGTGTGTGTGTGTATGTGGTGTGTGTGTGTGTGAGTATGACCAAACGATGGCAGGTGTGTGTGTGTGTGTGTGTATGTGGTGTGTGTGTGTGTGTGTGTGTGAGTATGTGCGTCTTGTGTGTGTGAGTATGTTCGTGTTGTGTGTGTGTGAGTATGTTTGTGTTGTGTGTGTGTCATCATTATTTGGCTGCTTCATTTCAACAGCAGGTGGAAATGTGTTGGTCTTGTTATGGGCAAAAGCAAGCACAAGGATGATGAGCCCTTCTAGCCCGCCAAGATTAAGTCTCAGATATGGGTAAGGGCTCTGAAATTTGCAATCGTATTTGTTAAGCCCCCGGCCCAAAATGCTTGCTGTAGAGAGAGAAGAGCACAACACCAGAAATTCATCCCTTAGCTTCATTGCGATCTGGTGAATGGGGAATGCTCGAATGTAAGCTGTCGCTCAGTATGCACATCAAACCCGCACTTGCCCTCAGCTATCCTGCACCATGCTGATCCATCTTTGTGTGCTCACCATACATTCCCTGACATTCCCTGCATTCCCCTGACGTTCCCTGCATTTCCCTGACATTCCCTGCATTTCGCTGACATTTCCCTGCATTTCCCTGACATTCCCTGCATTTCCCTTCCTACTTCACCCTGCAGGGGGAGAGCAGAAACAGGCACACCAGGCCAAACAGCCCATCACAGCAGACCAGGCAGTGCCGACTGCAATGCGCTGGGCCAAGGAAGACAGAGGGGTGGTGCGTGCAGAGGGAGGTGTGCTGCCTGGGGCGGAGGAGATTCCCCTGGACGAGGACACGCAGGAGGGTGAGTCGGGGTAGGACACGCGAGAGGGTGTTTTGAATGAGGACAGCATGAGGGTGGGTTGCATGAGGACGTGTAGGAGGGTGAGTCGGGGTAGGACACGCGAGAGGGTGTTTTGTGTGAGGACAGCATGAGGGTGGGTTGCATGAGGACGTGTAGGAGGGTGAGTCGGGGTAGGACACGCGAGAGGGTGTTTTGAATGAGGACAGCATGAGGGTGGGTTGCATGAGGACGTGTAGGAGGGTGAGTCGGGGTAGGACACGCGAGAGGGTGTTTTGAATGAGGACAGCATGAGGGTAGGTTGCATGAGGACGTGTAGGAGGGTGAGTCGGGGTAGGACACGCGAGAGGGTGTTTTGTATGAGGACAGCATGAGGGTGGGTTGCATGAGGACGTGTAGGAGGGTGAGTCGGGGTAGGACACGCGAGAGGGTGTTTTGTATGAGGACAGCATGAGGGTGGGTTGCATGAGGACGTGTAGGAGGGTGAGTCGGGGTAGGACACGCGAGAGGGTGTTTTGTATGAGGACAGCATGAGGGTGGGTTGCATGAGGACGTGTAGGAGGGTGAGTCGGGGTAGGACACGCGAGAGGGTGTTTTGAATGAGGACAGCATGAGGGTGGGTTGCATGAGGACGTGTAGGAGGGTGAGTCGGGGTAGGACACGCGAGAGGGTGTTTTGTATGAGGACAGCATGAGGGTGGGTTGCATGAGGACGTGTAGGAGGGTGAGTCGGGGTAGGACACGCGAGAGGGTGTTTTGTATGAGGACAGCATGAGGGTAAGTTGATTAAGGACACACAGGAGGGTGTTTTGTATGAGGACATGCAGGCGGGTGTTTTGTATGAGGACATGCAGGAGGGTGATTTGGATTCCTCATTGCATGCATTAGGGTGGCCAAGATTCCCCAAGACAAGCACATGCAGGAGAGTAAGTACTGCTGTGGTTGGCATGTGCGCCTGTCGAGTGTGCGCATATGAGCCTGTAGAGTGCGCTCCTAGCGGCTGTCTGCGCGACATCATTTCACAAAACTCGGGAGCTGTTGGGCAACCTTTGATTTGTGATTGAAGGAATGGAAAGGATGCGCTGTAGGTGCGCGGCATGCAGTATCCATGGCCGAAGATGGGTGCGTATTGGGTCCGGGCACAGTTCCAGCAAAAGGTAGGTGCACAACATGCAATTCGAACGGCCGCAGATGGGTGGCCATTGGGCCCTGATTCCGCAAGCTGCAGCGGCCTCTAGGGCAAGTGCAGGCCTGAATGCAGACAGAGCAGTGAGGCAGCAGTGTTGTGCTCAAGCAAACTCTGCAGTGTCATATATGACAGTGGCTGATTAAAATTGCAAGCATCGTTCGCATCCATCCCATGTTACCCCCATGCCATAGTTTAGGCAATTTATGCATTTACCAGGGAATGCAGGTTGCTCTGGCCATGAAGGAATGCCTCAGGCTGATAAGGACAGGGTTGCACAACAAAGAAAGCACATTGAGCTCTAAAGAAGCTTTTGGCTGTTATTGAGGACGCACTTTCACAGCACACTGAAATGTAGGGATGTGTTGGGTTGCAAATTGAGCAAAAACTTGAGGTTTTCCTCCTTGCTTGCCTTTGCTTGTGAGTTTACAAACTGCTAGCATTCCTTTGCCATAAATAGCTTTTGAAAATGGGGTCAAGTGCACACGCTATCTTTCTAGAATGCCATGCAATGGTTGGATCTCTGTGCTGATAAGGGAGCAGGAGGGCAGTGAGCTTGCTATTGGGCTTTGAGGATCGCCAGCTGAAGATGTGGCAGTCTCGTCAGAAAAGGTGTTGTTTTTCCCATGCAATGGGATTTGCTTGGGAAACCGACTAGGCACATCCATGTCGAGGCATCTCCAGCAGGCAACCGCAAATGCCCTGCAGCCGAAGCCTACATGTGTGGACATAGCGTTGCCCAAGTGTTGATGACGCATGTGCATGGCAGCATGAGCATGCTCTAAAACCTCAGGGGCGTTCCCGTCTGACTTTGCTCTTTGCTGTCTTCCTTACAAAGAAAGGTGGTGCAGCCATGTGGAGTGCATCCGGAACTGAGAGTGCTTTGAGGTGGCTCTTGCACAACAGAGGGGTGCTTTCATGGTCCAGCAGGTAGAATGTTGTTGGTGTAATGCAGGTGCATTATGTACCTTTGAAGGCACCAGGCACTGATGTGTAAATGGCTGCGTGTCGCCTTGGCTTCGCTGCAACGGGCCCCAGCAACCAAGCAGAGGGCATATTCAAGGAGAGAAAGGCGTTGGGATATGATATGGGTGTATCATGTACCTTTCAAGGCACTAAATATTGATATGTACAATGGTGGCGTGTCGCCTTGGCCTCGCTGTGACAGGCCCCAGCAACCAAGCAGAGGGCATATTCAAGGAGAGAAAGGCGTTGGGATATGGGTGCATCATGTACCTTTCAAGGCACTAAATATTGATATGTACAATGGTGGCGTGTCGCCTTGGCCTCGCTGTGACAGGCCCCAGCAACCAAGCAGAGGGCATATTCAAGGAGAGAAAGGCGTTGGGATATGGGTGCATCATGTACCTTTCAAGGCACTAAATATTGATATGTACAATGGTGGCGTGTCGCCTTGGCCTCGCTGCAACAGGGCCCAGCAACCAAGCAGAGGGCATATTCAAGGAGAGAAAGGCGTTGGGATATGGGTGCATCATGTACCTTTCAAGGCACTAAATATTGATATGTACAATGGTGGCGTGTCGCCTTGGCCTCGCTGTGACAGGGCCCAGCAATGGCTGTGTATTGCACGAATGCCTGTCACACAGACAGCTTCCGCACGACTAGCTGTTGCACAAAAGGCTCTGTGTGTGTTCCCTTTGCCTTAATGCAACAGGCCCCAGCAATCAAGCAGAGGGCACGGAAGGAGGAAAGGACGCTTTGGCTGTGGGTGAGGCAGAGAAGAGAGGAGGGGGAGCAGTCGGTCCTGCTCCTGCTTCTCGCATTTACCCCACTGAGATTCCTGGACCTGGGCGGCGACGGCCCAAGCGAGGGCAAGAGGTAGGGGGGGTATGGCAGCCAGAGAAGAGAGGTTGCCCCATTGGATGGGAAAGAGGGTTGTACAAATGTCCATGCTCGTATGCCTTGCCAAGAAGGTGCATTGCGTAGAAGGTCAGGAAAAGCAATTGGCCAGGATGCTGAAGGAACATGCCGTGGAAGTCCTTGCAGCACCTCTTGAGATCACCCAGAAGATGTATGAAGCTGAAGCTGGATGCTCATTAGACTAGAAACAGGGGCAGTGTTCGCTTTGATGCTTATCTTAACCATGTCATCAAACTCCACTGTTTCAAGCAAAACGATGCTGTATGTTGCGACAGAGCAAGCTGCACAGCCGCTTTTCATAAAGCAAGACCCTATGGGTTCATTGGTATAATGTTTATTCCACCACAGACTTCCATAAGCCGTGCTTTTTCTCTGTTTGACAGGAGCAAGCTGAAGAAGTGCGGCAGCTGGGCGGAGAAGATGAGCTTCCGGATGAGATCATTGCTGATGGCAGGTATGCACACAGCACTGTTCTTTATTTTCATTGCTGATGGCAGGTATGCACACAGCACTGTTCTTTATTTTATCTCCATGCTTGCTTAACATGCTCGCAAGAGTGCATTGCGTCAGTATTGTGCTTGTAGTAGGATGAAACCTGTAAAGTCATCATACTGCCTTGGCTTTGTTTCAGTATTCCAGACTTGGCAATGTTTCTCGGCTCCCTCTGCATCTCATGCGTGGCTGCCTTACTTCTTGAAAACATTTTGCTCACATAGTACATTGACTCTTGTAGCATTTGGTTCTTGTATGGTTCCAAGCATGGAAAGTTGAACAGAATGCTGGCTCTATCAAGTCAGTCTTGAACACACATGGTTCATTGATGCATTCTTTTGGCACGTGCGTTTGGTCACCCCCACAGGCTGTCCCCTCCGCCTTTGGATCCTCGGTCTATTGCGAAGGAGGATGTAGTACATGAAGAGGATGACTACAGGTGAGCTCCTGCACAGAGCACAACCAAGACCCCTTCCCATAGCTTTTCAGGGTGTGCGAGTGTGGGAGGGAGTTGCCTGAAGGTGAAGAAAGGGTGAAATACTTAAATAAAATTGAAATGTTGTGTATACTGCCCAACCAAGCAAGTATAGCTGATTCTAAATAATATTAACCCTGGGCAGAGTAGCGGCCCTATCATTTACACCAGCAATAGTGCATCATCAACGACATTCTGATGCAAGGCTTGTGTTCATCTTTTTAACCTATGTTCAAGAATGCGTGCATGCACTTTCTAACCTGTGTTAAACTATGTGTACATGGCTGCGATGTGTGCAGGCAATTGGAGCTGATGAGGCAGCAAGTCATGCTGGCCACCAGTGCTGCCTTCCAGGCTGCACGCTCACAGCTAGAGGCGGCAGGTGGCTCCACCGCTGACCGCTCTGTGCGCTCTCTGCTGTTTGAGGAAGGTCGTGTGGGGGTGCACCCCATGATGCGTCATGTTGCAGCAGGGGTGAGTGTGAATGTATGAGTGCTGCTTCGCAAATCTTGCGCTAAAGGAGGTGTGTGTGTGTGTGTGTTGGCTGCTGTTTGAGGAAGGTCGCAGGTGTCTTGCCCTGATGATGTGTGGTAGGTTGCTGCAGGGGTGCGTGTGTGAATGCTGTGCTGTACAACCTGATTTCAATGCCTCATTTAAGTGTGTTGTCAAAAAATTTATTACGGTAAACAGGCAATGAATCTTGTGCTGCAGGACTCGTATATTGGCTAGTAGTTGAGGAAGGCTTAAAGGGTTGCAAGCAGGAGTGAGTGTGCATATGTTGAGTTGAAAATTGTGATTTGAAGCAGTTTTGTGCTTGCTATAATGTCAATTATGTTATAATAAATCATCATGTTGGGTGAGGAAGGAAAGCCAACAGAAAGTGCACCTGATTATGCAGCGTGTAAATGCAAGGGCAGACGGGCGTGCCCTGAGGCCGTGTATGCTAGGGCATGCCCTTGAGCCTCGCCACAAGGCTTGCGAGCCCTGGGACATGGCAGCTAGCCATATCATGAGGCTTGCAGTGCTAGTATATGGCTTTAGGCCATGTCATGAGGCCAGGACATAACAGCCATGTTACGAGGCTCATAAGTGCTAGGATATGACCTCAATGAGCACAATTCAAGGAGACTGCTTTGCAGGCTCACTCGTGTACATTTGGTAAGGCTTGGGCCATGTTTGCCCTTGAGTCAGTCCATTTTAAAGGACAAATGGATGCAGCTGCAGAACACTTAGCCTTCCTGAGCAGCACGAATTGCTGCACCATTATGATTGAGGTGTGCGTCCAGAAGACTCAGGCAATGGTGTCATTCGTACACCTTGCCTGCACATTGCCAGCCCTCTTCTATTGTCATACACACTAGCATTGTGCTCTCTGCCCCCTGAAAAGATCTTTCTGCATGCCCACAGGACGGGTCGACCTTCCGAGCGGGCATTCCAGAGTCGCTATCTGCAGAAGATGAGATGGTGGGTGTCGATACAGGATGTAGAGGTTTCAATGGGAAGGTTGAAACCACCACCATTTAAATGGGAGTCGCCATGTGAAGAAGATCAGATTTTGGGTGTGATGGCGCTGAGTGGAGCACTTGACATGGAGGATTGCTGCCTGCAGGAAACGAGATGGTGGATGTGATGGTGTGAAATGGCAGCAGTCTCTCTCAGATAGCTGCTTCTGAGAGTTTACGCTGTGCTCCCTGTTCACCAACCATGGGTGCATGGAGGCATGACTCGCACTTTGGAGCCTCTGAGCGGATCAGCAGGGGGTCTGGCAACTTTCATTCAGCCTTCTATCATCAATGCATACCCGCCTGAATTGTCGGTAATGTTATCAGTTGTTTCCCTACAATGAACATGAAAGGTAACCTCTTATGATCAAGAGGATGCCGTGCCAGCGCAGTGAGGTAGTGGCTCTTTCCTGATTGCTTGGCCCTTCTGAAGGCAGCTTCCCTGCCCCTCGTTTGTCTTTGACTCTTTGCATGACCTCATCTCTGCTGAGGCAAATGCAGAGTGTTGGACCACTGGAGTATTAAACTCATTTACATATGCACACGCTACTGCTTACATTTCCATGACCACATTTCCATGTCGCCCCACATTCCTTGGCATTCCCACTCAAGCATGCTTCTTTGGATGCCCCCTTGCCCTGCATGCGCACCCATGGCATGCATATTGAGCTACTAAGGCCTTGCGCATGTGCATGTCTGGTGCACTGAGGTCCTCATCAAGCAATACATTGAGAGCTCCTCACTCTGTTTGCTCTTGCATAGCCAGCCATACAAGGAGACGATTCTGTCCAGTTGCAGGCATGGCCTGTTGGCCAAGGCCCCCAGCAGCATTCCTAGCTGTGCTTGGTCCTCATAAGCCCCTTTGTTCAGCATGTTTGGCATTGGTGTGTGATGCTCATGCAGACACTGGCACAGTTCAAGGCGTCCTCTCTGAAGCAGATGGGTGCTGACCAGGCCGACAGGGACTTTGGTGGGGAGGTGCCGCTGGAATCTCAGGTGCGCTGAGCACACAAAAAGCTGTTTTGAGCTTCCAGTGTGCTCTTTCCTTGGCCGCACAATTTCAGTACTACTCTGGCTTGTTTTTCTAGCCTAGTGAGTTTGTGTACTTTTCTGGTTTTTGTGCTTTTCTCCTGAGCTGCACAGCTTGAGGTCTGACACTGAGCCTCCACGTCGACTAAAACTTGGATCTTTTAGGTCACGTGCAACATGCTACCAAGAACAACCCCTTGAGGCTGGCGTGTGTTTTATTGCTTTGGCCACAGGACAGGCAGTGCCTTTTTTAAGATGTTAATGCACGCTTTCTTTCCTCCCATCCAGCATGCCTGCAATGGTGATATCCATGACCTTGCAGTGTAGCTGTGCAGTGACGTTTGCGTGTGCTTGCCCGCCACCACTTAATCTGTTCTCGCTCTCGTTGCATGTGTACTGGTGGGATGACAGATGCAAGTCCCAGTTCTCAATTATGTTGCATGTGCAGGTGTACTGGTGGGACGAGAAATGCAAGCCCCTGTTCTTAATTCTGTTGCATGTGCAGGTGTACTGGTGGCATGACAAATACAAGCCCCGCAAGCCCAAGTACTTCAACCGTGTCCACACAGGTGCGCGCCACATACGCAGACCCAGGATATGGTTTGGCATGTAAAGACAGAGGCTCTACTCATTCAGTTGTCGCCTGCTTTGTCTTTAAAGACCATTCATTTATCCAATCAACACTTTGGCATTGTGTGTCGACTTCTGAAGCATGCTACTTGCACTGTAGTTAAAGCCACCATATCCATAATGCGAAATGCAGCACTAAGAAAGTTAGTAGGATGCTGAGAGGGTTGATGGGAAAAAATGGATTATTTTACCAAAGGGCTTTCAAAATGCTGATTGCCCTGCCTGTTGTTTTTCACATTGATTAATATGCATTATCCTCTTGGCCTTAATGATGGCAGTGATTTTGCTGCCTAGCTAATCTACCTTCTCTTTTCCTTCTGCAGGTTATGAGTGGAGCAAGTATAACCAGACGCACTATGACTATGACAACCCCCCTCCTAAAGTGGTGCAGGTAGGGTATGATGCTGGACAGAGTTGAGGTTGGAGGGTATTGTGAGATGGCTAGAAGGTGTTGCTAAACCTCTCAGTAGTAAGGGAATGCGGTGCTGCATCTGGAACAGCGTCATGCTCAAGTTTGATCTATAAGTGGTTAGAAGCAAGGCACAAAAAGTTTGTTAATGTTTGCATGTATCTGCTCTTTAAATGTCATGTGACCCTATCACTGTTCTGCCTGGATTGCTGAGTGAAAATTTTCCTGCCTTATGGTGGTGCTATTGCGATCCTAAATATCTACTTGCAGCATTGGAGCTGTGTCTGTGTGTGTGTGTGTGTGTGTGTGTGTGTGTGTGTGTGTGTGCGCGTGTGTGCGTGCGTGCGTGCGCGCTCCTTAAGGCTTTGAGACTGTGCATGCTTCCTCAAAAGGAGCCATGGTAATAGCAGCTCTGTTGCAAGTGCAAGCTCACCCAAATGAAGTACTCCAGCCATCATGTGTCTACATCATTCTGTCCCCATGTCCCTTAGCTTTCTGGGATAAAAAGGTGTTCCCCGTTTCTGCCCAACCCAACCCTTCAGCTGTGGGTGGGCAGAGCACAAGCTCCATTCCCACTGTTATCCCCTGTCGGGAATGGAATGCTACTTTTGAATCCATCTCAGCCCGAGCTCAGCCTTTGTGCACAACATATACTTGTGCTATATAACAGGGCTACAAATTCAACATCCTGTACCACGACCTCATTGATAAGAGCAAGGCACCCCAGTACGTCATTGAGGAGGACCCACAGTCTGCCGACAGGTCAACCTGCATCTTGCGCTTCAAGGTTGGTTTCCCGTCTTGTGCTTTTATTTACAGCCTTGCACTGCTGCCCAAGGGAGCTTGTTTTGCGATGGCACATTGCAGATTTTTGTTACGATGGGGCAGATTACCACCACTCTCATGCGCTTGCACGCACAGATAAAATTGGGAAATGCAAGCAACAACTCATCCACCTTTGAAGCTCGCTGCTCTTACACGCGCTGCAAGACTTGTTTTAGAAATCTGGCACAGAGGGGGCCCCCTGGCGCCTATGGTGCATGAGTGCTGGTTTTCTCTGTGCTGAGGATGTCCACCAATGCCACTTCTCCTGCTCACAGGCTGGACCCCCCTATGAGGACATTGCCTTCCGCATTGTGCGCAAGGAGTGGAACTATGCCCGCAAGCATGGCTTCCGTTGCTCCTTTGAGCGTGGCATTCTGCATTTGTTCTTCAACTTCAAGCGCGCACGCTACAGGCGGTAGACAACCATAGTGCTCTGCATTCTGTTTTCTTTGGAGTATGCCTGGATGTTTTATATACACCAATAGAAAACCTAAAATTGGTATCTCAGATGAATTGGAAGAGTAACACAGCTTTTGGAACTGACTGAGGCAAATATGAAGGTCTTTGCAGACAAAAAAATTCTCCATTTGGAGATCTGCAGGCCTTTTGAGAAGCGTCTGAGCATGAGCTGCTGCAGTAGAAAAGGAAAGGAAAGGGTCACATAATTGCTGTACCTGCCTAAGTGGTGTCAGGCCAAACACAGCCTCAGCTGTGTGAAACGCAAAGGTCAATCACGACTGCACAATCGATTCAACTAACTTGCAGCAGATTCTCGTTGCAGCACACTCTGGGTGTGACAGTGGGAAGCTGAGCTGAAGCGAAAACAGTGCCTGAACCAAACCAGTCTGAGCCGGCGAGCAAGAACACAACATAGAAGTCCGACTTCTCCGAGTCAGTCACAACATTTCAGGCACGCTGACATGAACTTGGCTAATCCTAGGACATCATGATGATCAGCCTGGTTCATTGAATGTCTAAGATGCGATGCACTGCTTGGGGGTGCAGAACTAAACAGGTGCTGGAACTGAAGGTGTAGGTTTGTTTAATCCTGAGAAGGGCAATCCAAGACAACGTGCACTTTGCCTTGAACAGTGTGCCAATCACAATTGTTGCAAATTTCAAGCTCATATGCAGTGCTCATTGGGCACCTATCTCCGTGATGCCGTTGGGTTTCCACGCCAAGGTTGTGACCGGAAGAACATGAGGTGCAGCGTAATGATTTATGTTCCATAAAATGTTGTAGGTAAAGGGTTACAGGTTACAGAAGCAAAGGGCCTTCTTTAAAGCTCTTAAGAAGAAGGAAACCAAAACGATGCTGGAGTTTGTTGTTGTTTAGATATCACTTTTGATTCCGAATCATGAGTCATGTTGTCAACGTGCCAAGGCATTGCATGGCTCCTCCATAAAAGGCAAGGAAGGGACATCTGCGGCTGTACCGCCAGCGGCACCTGCCTTATTTAAGGACAACTTTCAAGGGCAGATTTTTTTAATCAAAGGTGCTTGTGACCAACAAATTTGTTGAATCACAGGTGCTTGTGACCAAATAGAATGGAAGATGAGTCAGTTGTTGCACTAAATTGCACTATATATCCCCCTTCGCAGCCTCCAGATTTGTGAATGCGAAGGCAATCGCCTTCTGTAGCAACAGGAAAGTGGTCCTGGCATCCTCATCAGAGCATTGGCTCCAGGATGGTCTAATTCGATGTGAGAGTTGGCCCTCTTATATCCTAATCATATATTTTTAAGAGTAAACATAACATCGCCGAAAGTGTGGACATTTTGCACACACAAAAACTCATCGACACAAAATACGACATTGGTTCTAGGATTTAAAATAGGCAGACTGGGAATGTAGCTCGTGTGCCTTGACCCCCTCGATATTGTGTAGAAGGACTGTCTGTCGCGATGGGCACGGCCCTAGCCAAGGGTGCGAGCGTGTCTTCACTACTCCTTTTTGGGACGATCACTTCGCTGATAAGCAAGACCGGTATGGACGACGTCGTTGGGGCCTCTGTCGCTGTGAAGAAAAGTTTTGGAGCGTGCTGCAACGTCCCTGCTGTGACAATTGTTCATCGCAGCATACGAGCTCGAGAGCACCGGCGAGGGCGGGCAGAAAAAGTTCTTCCACAAACCATGGGCGATGACGAGCCTGATGTTCATGGGTGAGGACGTCTCGACCGGGAGGCAAGGCATCTACACGTGATGGAGCAGAGACACACACACACAAACACACACACAGACACACACACACATACACACACGCACGCGCGCACACACACACACACACACACACACACACATACACACACACACACGCACACGCATGCAAGCGCGCACGCACGCGCGCACACACACACACACACACGCACACGCATGCATGCAAGCGCGCACGCACGCGCACACACACACACACACACATACACACGCACGCACGCACGCGCACACACGCACATACACACACACGCACGCACGCATGGGCGCGCGCATACTCTTGCACACGGCAACATGCATGCATGCGCATATGATACGTGCACACACAGACACAAACACATGAAATCTGTCTGGACTCGCTCGCTTTGCTTTGTCATGAGCTTGCATAGAAAATACGAATCTGTTGAGTCTCGGGCTATTGTACGATGAAATATGCTTGACAGCAAGAATGCACATTCAACCGCTATTGCACACAAATGCTTGCACTTGCATGCTTGCTGTGCTTTCGCTCTCATTCTTGCACCCACACGTACAGCATGCATGTGCTCAACCAACTTTGAGCCTCACCTGTGCGCACCTGCTGACCCAGGCATGACTTTCTGCTTGCCCTTGGCTTACTACCTGGAGAGCATAGAAAAGAAACGGCGAGCTTTGACACAAGAGGAGGTGCCCTTGCTCAGCACAGAGGTAGGCATGACACCCTTCCCTGTGCATGCCCTTGCGCTTGCTGAGGATTTAATCCTGGGCTGCCTCATGAGCAATTCTCTTATTTCTGAGGTCTGCAGTGCAGCTGTGGTCCAAGGCGATGCGCTTTTGTTCTCTCTTTTAGGGAGACCCAGAGATTGGGTCCCATGCCCACGAGGTCATCGGCTATTCTCATATCGAGATCTGCTCTCATCCTCTGTAACCTTGGCTGCCACAGGATACCACACACTTGTCACATGTGCACCTACTCACTGCCACTTGATGGCCATCCATGCTGGCCATCTTGCTCACTGCCACCTGCGGTTGCCCAATGTAACTTGGAGCTGAGGGAGAGCCTCGCTCTGACCCTCCTGCTCACTGCCACATGTAGGCCATCCATGCTGCATCTTGCTGGCTATCCCACTCACTGCCACCTGCAGGTGCCCAAGCGCAACTCAGAGTTGAAGGAGTGCCTCATGCTGGCGATCCCCACCTTTTTTGACCTCCTGGCCACCATCCTGATGAACATAGGTCTGCTGTACGTGACGGCCAGCGTGTACCAGGCAAGCAGTTGCTGAGAGTTGTAGAGTGGGATTTGGGGTTGAGGTTCGGACTTGGAGCCTTTTGCATTTTGCCGTCCAGGTTTTGACATCTTGGCATAGAGTGGATATTATGTTATCTGAGTGTTAAACACACTTTCCCTTTTTTCCATCATCACTCTTTGAGTTGAAGCAGGGGCTTCCTTCTGGCAAACGGTGACAATGTGCCTTGGTTATATGCTGCCTTAATTCCCCCTTGCTGCATGAAGAGAAGGAGAAAAGAAGGAACGAATAAGAAAAGACGAGAAATAAAGTTGGTGAAAAAAAGGAAGGAAAATATAGATTGTTGGCAGGCTCTTTGATTACCAGCATTTTTCACACCCACCTCCTCTACCTTACCTCACTTGTCACTGTGCCTTATCCCTCTGCACTGTCTTGCCATTGATGCAAGAATGCCATCGATGCTGAAGGTGCAGAAGGACATTGATGCAGTAGTGCCATTGACACAGGAAAGCCATTTCGATGCAAGGTGCTGAGGTTCAGCTTTCTTTTACAGCAGCTTTGTGTTGTCCTGACTTCGCTGCAGGCGACGCAAGTCGCAGCGGTCTTATTTCACCTCAAGAGCGTCTCATTGCACATCTAAGATGTGACATCTTTGACTCACCATGCAGATGATGCGAGGCGCGGAGATGCTGTTCGCAGCACTCTTCTCAGTTGTTTTCCTGGGGCGCACACTCAACCGTTTCCACCTCTTGGGCATCCTCTGCTGCATGGTGAGCGTGCGTGTGCTGTGATGCATATCACTTCTTACTGCTGCATGGCCAGTAGCAACGGCCACTTGGCGAGTTTATGCTAGCATGCTAATCAATGGCCAATGCTGCATTGCTCTGCATATCTATCCTATATTTAATGTTCTTCTCTTTGTAATTGATCTGTGCAGACCGGTGTCTCTCTAGTGGGGACATCCAGTTACCTGTCAGGGGAAGGGAGCGCAACTCAGGTGTGTGTGTGAGGCCTTCAGACCTGTACTGTAAAGTTTCAAAATTCTATACCAATGTTCACATGGCCTTTCAATAGCGACTTCCCATCAGAGGTGACTTCCCATCAGATGCTTCAGGTGTGTATTGCATGTGTTGTACAAATACAAATGATGAGGGCATGCTGAGGACGGGAAAGTCATGCAGATAAGGAGAAAGGGACGCTTGCGCTTCCTGATCACAAAAGCACACCTTCAAGGCATCCTATAATGCAAACTGCAAACTGTCCAACTAAACAGCAGTTTGCACTGTTTGCGCCCCATTTGATGGCAGAGGACTGACAGCCTCAGTGTGATCTTTTCTTTCACCTTAAACTCATGAAGCCTTTGACGAGCCTTGGAGGAGCAATGGGCGCCCCTGTTCCATCATTGCACAGCCGACAAGTTTGATTGCTGTGGCATGATCCTATGCATCACAACCTTTCTTCCTCCAGGTCATCACCCCTGAGCAAAATCTGCTGGGAATTGGCCTTATTGTCCTCTCCCAGGTAAGACCATGGGTTCTATGTTGTGATCGGTGAACAATTCAAGGTTGACAAACTCCCTTTTGTACCCTGGTGGCCTGGATGCAGACCAAAAGCACCCATATTGTTGTTCTTTTTTTGTTCCTGGTCATTTACAACATTTCGTGCTGAATGCACCAAAGACAGGCTGCAGCCTTGGCGTTCTTTGGCGCGTTTGGGAAGAGTGGGAGGTGCTTGCAGTGTAGCGTCCTTCGTTCTTGCTTCCTGCCAAGATTCTGTCGCGGGGTTAATGTACCAAATAAAAGGATTAGATTGCGCCAATGTTCAAGAAGCCTGTGGCCTTGGCATCATTGTATAACATGCCCACAACCATGTCTTCAGGCTTCCGTCCCATTATTACACCTGCCCTGCAATTTTGTTTGCTAAAATTTAGAGGCAAGTGGCCTTGCCTGACCCCTTTTTCTATACTTCTGATGCTTGGCACCATGATAGGCTATCCAAGCAGCCCAGCTGACGTTTGAGGACTTTTTCATGGCTGATCTCAATGTGCCTCCCATGAAGGTGTGTCCAAGGTGCTTCGGTGATTTGAGCTTCCCCTGATGCTGTTCCAATCAATTTAGGAGTCGAGCAAACAAGAGGCTAAGGCAGAGGAGCAGATGCGCATGAGGTTTTGATCCAGGTCCTAAATTATTTTGTTTCAGAATTGTAGTAGAGTGAGTTGTGAGAAAAGAAAAAAGACTCGTAATGGAGAAGTATGAAACCTCCAGATGCGCTTGTTAAAACGTTTGCCTGTTACACCATTAGCTTTCAGCTCAGTTGCCTGCTGCCTGGCAATGGTTGGGGCAATGATACTTTGCGATTCAGCCATGCCTTGCAGATAGTGGGCTTTGAGGGGCTTTTTGGAGTGATTGGAACCCTTGGAATCATGGCACCCATTGCCTACTTCCTTCCAGGTTGGTGGTCTGTGGTCCCTTTACGCATCAATACGTTTACCTACTTACTGGATCCTTACTGCATCGATACGTTTACCCAAGCTCGTATCCAGTGCACATGTGGATGGGCATGCAGCAGAGTGGATGGCTAACGTGTGGCACCTTGTGATGTATGATGTGATGCTGTGTTCAGGCATCGCTGAAGCCATGTGCTTTGCATCCCATGATCGTGATCATTTTGCTGTGAGCTTGCTGTCATGTTTGCTGCCACTTTGAGGTCGTGTTGTTTGTATTTGCATCGCATGATCACCACAGTCAATGCCAGCTGGTGGCAGCAGCTTCCTCTGGTTCAAGGCGCACTTGCACTAGATGAGTTGTTAGATCATATCGTAACTCTTTGTATAGGGGCTAAGCCCCGATCCTTATTTCATTTGCCTCGCTGCCCCCCAATCCTCCAAAGCTGTACACACCCTGTGGGATCCATGTTTATGATGTTTTAACTGTTATGTCGTGTCTTGTGCAGGTGAAGAAGGGGAGGGCATCCACGAGGACATCAAGGACACAGCTGTGGTGCGTGTGATAAGGTGTACTGATGATGAATAGAAGGCGCAGTAAGTAAAGCAAGTGGCGGTAAAGGTTTGTTCAAAAGGAGGCGCGGCAAGTATAAGCAAGCGGTGGCGAAGGTTTGTTCAATATGAGGCGCAGCAAGGACATATCTGTGGACAGGCACACTGATGAATTAAAAAAAAAAGCTCAGCAAACAGCTGCAAATGATAGCAAGCATTGAAGTTTGAGGGTGCAGTAAGGGCACAGCTGTGGTAAAAGCATGATAAGAAAAATTCTTTTCTGAAGGGCTAAGCTTCAGTGGTCAGGCGTACTGATGATGAATAGAAAGAACAGGAAGGGACAGCTTTGCCTTCCTGGAGGAACCTTTTCAGTTGGGTAAAATTTTCAAGGAAAGCCAGGCCTTCAGCCCTGCTTTGCTGCATCCTCATGCCTTTGATGCCTGCTGCAAATCCTTGGTGCTGACACACACACACACACACGCATGCATGCATGCATGCCTCGGTTTGCCCAGCTGCAAATGCGCCGTAAAAGTCTTGTTAGAAAAAAAGAACACATGCAACCCACAACCTCTGCGTGACACCTATGATTCTTCTGCTTGCAGATGATCTCCAACTCTCGTGCCCTCCAACTCATCTTGGGATTGGACATGTTTGCCCTGCTTGCCTACAACATGGCTGGTGCGCCTCTGTTCACTTATTGCTTGTCAATGCACTATTTTCAACCTGCCATTGACAAGACTCCTGAGTAAGAACTCATGCTAAGTGCTTTGGTTAAATTTTGCATTGAAAGCTGAAGTTCCATAAATCAGAATGCTCCCAGGAGCATACAGGAAGCATAACTTTTGGACGGCACGTGTGATTTTGTTCATGTGTGTGACTGTGTGTGTGTGTGTGCGCGCGCGCGCGCTTGAGAGGCTGGCCTCAGCGGGTCAGCCCAAATTTACCTTATATTTCCGGGCGCCACGCAGGATGAACAGCATTGTTCTTGATGCTCCTGAGAAAATTTGCCACAATTCAGTGCATGTGTTGCAACATACATGCAAGCATTGCTTTTCTTTGCTTTTGCATGCTTGTCTAAAGATAGTACATGTGAGCGTAAGGGAGCCACTTCTTCTTTAATACATGCCCCAGCCAATGGGCAGCTCGGTGACTCCAGCGCAAAACTGCTAGCGTGTTTTAAATGTCCAGAATGCCAGAGGGGGCTGACTAAGGTAGAGATGGGCATGCTTTCCAATTGTTCCCAAAACGTGTTTGGACTCGTGAGAAAGCTTTGTTGAATGAGCACTCAGGTGAGAAGATGATCAGCCAGATTACCAAAGTATCAGACTGGGCTTTTTTATGCAATGGCAAAATTTCCTTCGTGATTATTGTGAAAAGTAGTTGGAGTGAGGAGAACCCTGGGTGGACGATCAAGTTCAGGTCCCAGTAAAACATCATCATGGTACTAAAGGGTCACGTTTCGGAAAAACATAGAACTTTCAGGGTGGATTTGGGTGGGATTTGAGATCCCTTTTGTGATGATTCAGGACCAGCAGAGTCATCAAGGTTCATTTAAATTTCATTTTTTTTCGAACGGTTCTGCAAGCAGATATAATGCAATGAGGATATTTGCCATGGACATGTAGAAAGAGCATGGGGTGGAACACTTTGTGCATGCAATGCAGGCCAGTCAGCCCCTTCAGGAAATGTAACCTCAACCTTATGTATAATTAACGTGCTAATGTGCAATTGTATAGGAATGATGGTGACGGGTAGCTTGGGTGCTGTCTTCCGCACGGTCTTGGAGACTACACGCACCCTGTTTGTGTGGCTGGTGAGCCTGGGCCTTTTCTACCTCCCCTTGGGAGTGGGGCAGCTGGGAGAGTCGTGGACCAAGTACTCCTGGATGCAGGTGTGTGATTGCGGACATGATGGTGCCCTTTTGAAATCAATGAATACCCTTTCTAGATGAATTTGTTGGTCGCTTAACCTCTAGGTCCATGTTTGTGTGTACACACTTCTGTTGCTGCCCATGTGTGGCCAGCCGTTTGACATGGGATGAAGTGTACACATGGGGATTGTGCATGTGTGTGCATTCTACACAAATTTGCTCATGTGCCTGGGTACTCATGCAAGGTCAATATGCAAAGTGTAAGGAGTGGCAATACACTTTAATTAAAATGTACTGCAGCAAATGGTCACTGCTTGATTTCCCTGCCATAGCCATTGACTAAGCCCAAGCAGCTGCTCCCCATGCTGCGCTGCAGGCTGCTGGTTTTGCAGTGCTGGTGTGCGGCACCCTTGTGTACAATAAGGGTGATGAAGAGGTGGTGAGGAAAGAGGCTGCGGAGGCCCTAGCTGTGCAGGTGAGGTGGTCATAGACGTTGGATATCGTACTTGATGTACAAATTGTTTGAATTTAACAACTGGCGTAAAGTGGCCACAAATTATTGTGGTCACGTTTGCCCTTCGTTTGATTCATCTTTTTTCCCAGACCAGTTTCTCATCTCATACCTTAAACTTGACGATGATGGCGTTTGGTCCGTTTAGATCACTTTGATAGGTGTGTTACTCTAGCCAGATCTTTCTGAGTTGGGCCCTGAGTCCAATAAAAATGCTTTTTGGTACAAGTGTCCCCCTATGTACATGTAACCGCCCTGCATTCGTGTGTGACGTCTTTTCCCCACGCTGGTTGCTGGGAACCAGCAATATAACGGGGAATGGAGTTTATAAGAGGGTCCGAGGTTGCTTTTGAATGGGATCCAGGCGTCAGCCCCCCCTTGTCGCCTGAAACCTTGCTGCGCACGAGTATTAAACTCGATGGATGTAGCTAGCAGTGGTTACCAATGCAGCAGGCAGCTCGGCAGCCCCAGGCTTTTCCTGGTTTTACACAATCGTTTCTCTCTGGTTGTGGAATATATGCGGATATCACGCAAGGTGGCGACGATGCTGCAGATACTGCATGAAGCAAACAGTGGTGCCAAATTGGAACAAAAGTCAGGTGCCTTGCAGCAGCTGATTAGCTCAACACAAGTCAGCAACAGTGCTGCAAGTGCTGCATGAAGCAAACAGTTTTGCCCTGCAGCACCTAATTAACTCATGTGAAACAGCGCGAGTCCTTGCTGTTATGTGCCATGCCTATGTATGTATTTATGCATGTGCACTTATGCGCGCATGTATGTATGTATGTATGTATGTATGTATGTATGTATGTATGTGTGTATGTATGTATGTATGTAATGTACTATGTATGTATGTATATATGTATGTAAGTATGAATGCACGTGCCTGTGAATGAATGCATGTATGTATGAATGAATGCACGCGTGTCATGTGTCCTGCCTGTGCAACATGTGCCCAAATACCCAAACTTTTCCATATGCCATGTGCCCTGCCTATGCTATACACACTTTGCTCGCACACGCTTCCCTCTCCCAGCAGGCTGCACAGGAGCCCTATGCAGCGGATGACGAGGCAGGCTACTTGCCTCCTGGTCTGGCCACCCCACCTGGGGCATCTGAGCAGACCATGCCCCTGCTGATGCCAGGCCAACCAGCTGCCGCCTCAGTCACGGAGCCCATCGGCATTTCATCCTCATTCAAGGTACGCTTGTGATGCGCATGTTGTGTGTGTGATGCTCTGCACACCTGTGATGCGTTTGCTGTCCATCAGATGTTTGTAGGGGTCGGCGTTCAGTATATAACGTTATATAATTATAACGTTATACACAAAATCCTTATAACCAGTGCCAAAATTGCGATTTGCGATTTTCCGGCCTTGCAGAGTACGAGTGTATATTGTTTTTGCTTTGGTTTGCTCTCATGAGTACTTCAAATGAGAAGCAGAAATGGAGGGTTCTCGATGATGATGGGAAGCAGAAGCACGTGGGGGGGGGCCCTTAAGCCCCTTGACCTCTTGGCCAAGCTCAAGAAGGGAAGCCATCCCTGTGACGGCAAGCTTTACCCTGTGGTAAGGGAGGAGTATGGTGGGGTGTGTGTGCTGGAATGCAAGGAATGCAAGGAGCCTCTCAGCTCTAACAACCCTTCCAAGTCCTACAAGGACCACAAATGCAAGCCCCAGAACTTGGCAAAAGCAGCAGCAATGAGAGCCAGCCCACCAGCAAGCACCACAACCAGCGGCGCTGTGCGCCGTGCGCGAGAGGAGGAGGAGAGCCTGCCTCAGTCCTTGGGCAGCAGCATGACAGATGCAGCCAGGGTCTTGAAGCGAAGGGATAACCAGGCCAGCAAGCACAGCCTCCAGATCTTGACTGCAGACAGGCCCTCCTTTTTGTGCAATTTTTGGTCAGCCAAAGCCAGCTCCCAGTTTCCTCTGCTCGCTCATGCAGCCCAAAAGCTGCTCTCAGCACTTGCCACCACAGCAGCTGCTGAGCGCAACTGGTCGACGTGGGCACGCACATACACAGCCTTGCGCAACACGCTGAGCAGAGAAACAGCAGAAAGGCTTGTGTACACCAAGGCAAACGTGCCTGCCAGCTGGTACAATTAGACAGCTCCTCAGCAGCAGCAGATTGGAATAGGCAACACCTCAGCAGCAGCAAATTTGATTAGGCAGCACCTCAGCAGCAGCAGATTCAATGCAGCTAAGGAGAGCCTTGAACTTGGCAACTGGAAGCAAGAGAGGCAGTGAATTCTCTGTTTGCCCTAGACAGGGTATATAACGTTATTTGGAGAGTTTACAACCTAGGAATTATTCAACTTTTTATTTTTTTTGGATCCAACTTTTGGGAATATCTGTTTACAAGGGTAATACACCTACCATGAAGTTTTGGGGTCAGATGTCTGATCCCTTGGGGTAGATCTGCAATCCTATAACGTTATATCTATAACCATTTACGGTATATTCGGTTATATAACGTTATATACATGTATTTTTTACAGGATATACGGTATGCGCCGACCCCTAGATGTTTGCAATACTTATTCTACCTTTTGCTGCCTGTCAAATGTTTGCTACACTCATGTTGATGCGAGGCACACCCGTGATGGCTTTTGCTGCCAGTCAGGCATGTTTTGCGTCTTTGTGTGCTTTGAGTAATGTGTGCTTTGCTGCCAGTCAAATGTGCGCTCCATGTGTGTTCAAGGTGCCCATGCTGGCAATGTACCCACATGCATGCCCAAAATGTTCTGGCTTCCGCCCTTGGGAATTCCCTAGGCGATTTGTCCTCATGGGCTGTTGTTAGGAGGCCATGCTCATGGTGTGAAGTTGCTCAATGTGCTTTATGACTGCAGACTTCATGTGCCGGACATTGTTTGAAAGGCTTCTTATGACGCACCTACACTTACAATCCACAGGAAGCATTAGTATGACCCTATGCGATTGGCTTGAAGACCACGTAAACACACATTGCCCATGGAAATACTTGCAGGCATCGCAAACCATGTGGCCCAGCTCCTTTGGCCACAAGGGCTCGTTTAGAGGCTCTGCTCTTGATGGCCAGGTCTGGCAGAGAGAGAGAGAGTGTGTGTATGTGTGTGTGTGTGTGCACTTACGTCCGTGTTTGTTTGCGCATGTCCATGAGCGCAAAAAAGGCCACAGTGCTCTTGTCTGAGTCCTGAATTTCCTGCACATTTTCTGAATCTACGACAATGCAATCCTCACCTTCTTGCATAATGCTGCTCAACTGTGTATTTATACGCATGTCTGTATGCATTTTTCACATGCATACCTCGCACACGCCTTTGTATACATGTCTGCGTCCGCAGGGTCGCAGCATCAGGGGGGGGTCCAACTTCTCGCACCTCTCTGGCACACCCAGATAGGCAATGGACTGCGTGCGTTGAGGTCCTCAACTCCTTGTGCATCCCCCTTGGACACCATTGTATCATACACAATTTGTATGCTATGTAGTATCCAAACAAGTTGTGCCCAGGTGTCTACAGAAAGTGCACATGCATAGGACATTGGTGCCAGCGTTGGGTCCTCACATTGGATCGAAAGGCAGAGCAAATTTACTGTGTCCCGATGAGGCAAAGATGTTTTGCACAACTGCTGATGGGTGATCAAGTTCCCTCTGGGGGCTGTAGGAGTCTGGGGCAGAAGAATGTGAACTGCTGGTGCAAATGAGAATCGACCTTGAGATATGTCAGCTAAGAAAGAACTTGTGCAAAAATGTGCTTTTGGGCGCAAACCTTTTGTATCACGTGCTCTTTCGTGCTTTCCATGGCTGTTTCAGTTAGCATAGTGTCAGGAGCACTACTTTTGACTCAGGCTAGGCAACGCTGGACGAGTGCTTCAGCAGTAGCAGATTGAGAATTGCAATTTTCCTTAATGGACAGCCCTCACTGTGATCAAAGGGGTAGTTGCCATCTCCCTCACTGGGGCTGGCGGACATTTATCTCTTTTTGACACAGAATGCAGTGTAACCGCTCCCCCTTTTGTGACAGATGCACACTTGGTGCCCATGCTGTAGTCCATGCGCTTGCACTTGGTATTTTTGCGTCAAAATTCTGAAGGCTTTAAGGTGCTTGTGCAGCCACCACGAGGTTACAAGGTAACAATGGGATTTGACCTCCATCCAGGTAGTTTGGCGCCATCACAGGTTACAAGGTTAACAAGGATTAGGCCTTCAGTCAAGAAGTGCGACTGCTAGCCTGCTCATGAAAGGCAATCAATTCATGAAGGAAATAAGGAAGTTTGTTGTTGTTCTGGTTCAAAAAAGCAGACACGTCATGAGATTCTGCCTGTGAGAACAAGGGAGCATATTTCCTGCGGAGAGAGACCACCTGGGGATGTGTGCAATGGAAGAGGACATGTTGTTCATCCTGGACATCATCATCAGCCTCACAAAGGTCACAGTTTGGGGAAGAGCTGTGATTCCAAGTTGCTGTCTCATAGCGAAGGGTGTGAATGCGGAGTCGAAACCGAGCCACGCTGCGAATGACATCGTGGGGGAGGTCAAGGAACATGTATTTGGAGAGACTATAAGGAGAATGCATAACCAAGGCTCTTTTAGTAGGAGGAGCGCACCACTGGTGATAGGTCAAGCGTTTACTGTTGCGCTCTCTAGGGTGTGTGTTGGAAAAAGGCTCCCAATATTGTGGATGCCTGGTCCTGAGATCTACAACAAAACGACTAAGATCAATGGTCTCACAATTCAGCAGCTTCTGTTTGAAAATATGAGAGTGTGCCAAACCATCCATGGCTGATAGAATATGGGAAGACCAACAATCATCAGATCTCGAGCTCAGCCGCATGTCAGCCTGCAAAATCTTTTTCATTGTGGAGCTGTTGCATCGGATCAAGGAGTTGTAAAGACGCATTGCTGCTCGGAACCAATTGAATTGTAGGGGCTCCAGACCACATTCCCGCATGATGCACCAAGAGGGAGTAGTATCCCTGACCCCCAAAGTTCTTTTAAGCACTGTTAGTAGCCACTTCTGCATGGGATTGTCCATCTCTTTGCCTTGCCGAAGATAAGGGGTAGCCCAGACCTGACTTGCATACATGCCAGCAGGGATTGCGTACGTCTTGAGGAGCCAAATCTGGGCGTGTAATCTGTTGGCAAGGTCGTGCTCCTGAACAAACTTTTTGACTCAGAAAGTACCAGCTGTGATTGGTCTCATCGCTGCATCGGCCGCAACATCCAGATTGATTGTTTTGTCACACACCATGCCGAGATATTTGAAAGTATCTGTGTAGGGGAGCTGCGTACCATCAAAGCAGAGTGGGGGCAGATTATCAGACCTGGAATTGAAGCACATCACCTCAGATTTCAATGTGTTGACAGTCAGCGATTTCCTTTCAGCATAGGCTCTCAATTTGTTTAGCATGGTCTACACGTTGGTATGGTCATTGGACATGAGAGAGAGGTCATCAGCGAACAGTAAGTGAGTCACCATGAAATTGGGAATACCGGTGAGCGCACCCTGCACCCCTTCAGCCAGACATTCAATGTCGTTCAAGTAAATTGAAAACAGCAAAGGGGAGAGAGGGCACCCTTGTTTGACCCCAAATGATGGCTGCACATTTGCTCCCTTGTCCCCATCCAGCAGCGTGTACTCATCCTCATGGTATACGTCTTTCATGATAGAGACAATGTGGTTTGGCATCTGACAGTTGTGTAAATGTTCCCACAGCTTGCTCCTTGAGATGGAATCATAAGCTTGCTTGAAGTCGATGAAAGCAGTGTACAATCGTCATGATCCCCCTTGTACTTTCTGAGCTGCATCTTGCAAGTGCCGCAGGATGAACAGGGGTTGCAGTGTACTACGGCCCGGGTAGAAACCAAACTGTGTGTCCGGAATTTTGTTGTGTTGGCTACACCAGTCTTGAATCATGGAGCGCAGCAGGTTGGCATACAGTCTGAACAGGTTACAGAAGCAAAGGCGCCATTACAATCTTTCAATTCTAACTTAAGGGAAAAAAAGGGTTCTACAGTAGGAACCACGCTGGATGGTGAATAGTGAAAAAGAAAAAGTCTACGCAGGCCGCGTGCATTAAGGAAAGGTCCCTTAACTAGCAAGCTAGCAAGGGCCTCACCAGAGGTCCCTCAAAACTACACTAGCTACAGCTAGCCGAGGAGAGGGAAAGAGACTAAACTAATGAGGATCGGGTGGGTTGTCGGCCATGCCCCGAGACGCCAGGGCTCTCCTTCTCCCTGTATCCACCTCTGCGCGCTCAGCGACCCCCCCACACAGAAGGATAGGATAGGATAGGGTTACATAGCTGTACCTGCCTACAAGGGCAGCTTAGCTGAAGTAGAAAGGCCCCCCCAGGAACCCCCTGTAAGCAAAAAGCATGTCTGGTGTTAATGATCATGAAAGAAAAGAAAAGAAAAGAAAACTCTACGCCAGCCAAGAGGCTGCGTGCATTAAGGAAAGGTTCCCTGACAAGCAAGCTAGAAAGGGTCTCACCAAAGGGCCCTCAAACCTAAACTAGACTAAGCTAGCCTAGGAGAAAGCCAGAAACAAGAGCTAATGAGGATCTGGAGGGTTGGCTAATGATAGTGGTTAGTCTCTGCATGGCATGACAGCTCAGCTTGAAAGCTAGGGATTTTGCTTTTTGTTTGGACAGGCCCAAATTGACAAGAGATTGATCGTGTACTCATTGTAAATAATGCCAGCCACACCAATCAGGATGATGTGTAGAGTCACTTTGTTGCTCCTGTTTGGATTTCTTGAGCTGCGGGTTTTAAGTCTGGTTTTAGTGTGAGTATGTTGAGAAACGCTACTCAATCATCCCAACAGGGGACTTCTGGGGGAGGGTTTACTGGTCGCGCGGCAGAGGAGAGCAGGAGAAGAAGAGTCCGGGCGTCCAGGAGCATGGCAGCCAACCCTCCAGATCCTCATTAGCTCTTGTTTCTGGCTTTCTCCTAGGCTAGCTTAGTCTAGTTTAGACTTGAGGGCCCTTTGGTGAGACCATTTCTAGCTTGCAAGTCAGAGAACCTTTCCTTAATGCACGCGGCCTCTTGGCTGGCGTAGACTTTTCTTTTTCTGTTGAGTCGCTGCAGTTTCGAAAGTGATGTAGGGGTTGGTGTCAGGGCAAAATTTCAATAAAGTGAACGTCTCTATCTTGAGGAGGAATCTTAGAAGGATCAAGGCGAGCTTGTCTGCCTGGGATAGATCTCAATTAGATGATATCAGGGCGGCTTTGATGCCGAGCAGAGGAGCCAGCACCATTTGGAAAAACCCAGTCTGGAATGGCTCGTGAGATGTTTTCTGGGACTTGCATCCCCTGATCCAGGAGTCTCTTATTACGGCAGGCATCTATACCAATAAGGGATGAGCCAAACCTGCCTTTGCTAAAGGCTTTAACACAGAAGCTAAGGCCAACATGGTCACCAGACACGGTATCTGTTGGTGTGCATACCACTCATAGTTGGATTTGGACATTTGAGGACAACATGATTAATGCTGTCCATATCATGCCATGAGTCATCACATGGCGGGCACCTTCCATCGGTGGAAGACATATTGAATCTAACGGCATGCTTTTGTGTGTAAACTGTCCCTGTGCGGTATTTGACTACTGTTGTTAAAGAGTAATTTTAGGAGTAGACCAGAAGGAGTTGCTGATTTCCTTGTTAGCAAGTTGGCAGGTTGCATTGTGAGCTTCTATATTGGCAGTGGTGATTGGGGAAGTGGGTTGTATGGCATGGTTGAGGCTCTGCCAGCTACTGTAATTGTAGTCAGAGATATCAGCAGAGCCAAGCTCGGGGTTTTTGTGCATGTGCAATTTAAGTTGTCGGTCAGGATGTTGAGGTAGTGGGTTGGGAAAGCGTTAGAGCGGTGCAGGCTATCTTTTTGTAAGTGTGAGGTCTTCAATGAGAGCCAGTAAAAATTGTGGAATGGGTCCCAGGCATGTGGGAGTTCAATTTCTGTGGTGGCTGTGAGAGCTGCAGACCGTGCGCAGCCGTCAGCCCTCGTTGCTAATGATGCCAGAGGGCTTCTATAGACTTGGATTTCCATCTTTGCATTAAATGATCTCGCCAGATGTAGACGGACCTGATCCTTGGATGAGGCAGCCATTCTGATATGAATCCATAAATGGGACGATCAGCTTTAGCTGGAGTCAAGAAAAGGAATGAGAAACTATGTAGGCAGGGAAACTACTTCATGCACCCATGAAAGAAAAGATGACACCTAGGGTCAAGGCACCATGGATCTCTTACACCAGAAAAAGAAGTCAATGGCTTTCAATGCGAGCAGACTGGTTAACAACACTAACCTGAACTTCCACCTCCTTAAATGCGGTGCCTATTTCCTAGCGGCCTTCACATGATCAGTGACCAGTCAACCATAGTGATTGGCTGAAGGTCAAGTTGTTAGAACTTGTTTAAAATCATAGCAGCATTTCTTTTGGGACTGGTCACATGCCCTAGCATTCTCCTCGGCTGCCTTTGAAAGCAATCACGGCAAGAAAATTCACATATACAGCTTTTACAAGAGTCATCAACTGCCCAAAAATTTAATTTTGGGGCTGGTGAATGTAATCGTATAAGATACAGACCTACTTGTACGCTAGGAAAAGAAAGTCTACGCCAACCAAAAGGCCGTCCGCGTGCATTAAGGAAGGCTTGTATATCTAGATTTTATCCTGCAAGCAAACGTGCACAGATGAACTCCCGTAATAATACATCTACTAAATAAGATGCCTCATAACTTGCAGACAGCGTGAGTGCTTGGCGGAAAAAAATCTAATTATTCCAACTTACTAAAAACATATGTTAATTTCTTGCAACATTTAACAAGTTTACACAACTCCCAAGTATCCGACCAACAATCTAACTACGTACGAGCAAGGCTCTGAATCCTTTGCTCATACAATTTCTGAAAAGCAGCACGCTCCTCTGGTGGCAACCGCACAGGCTTGTACCGGTTATCAAGCCACACGATGACGGCCTCTGCAGTGAGTACCTGCTGGCGGATGTGGGATAATTGAGGGCAAAGTGTTACTGGTAAGCCAACGTATTAAGTAGGTCTACTGTGTTGAGTATACACGTGAGATGCTTGTAAAATGTCTGGAAGTTTAAAAGCGTATTTCCCCTGTGTCTTGAGCTGACAGCAAAAAGTATTGTTGCAGCATAGGTTCCAGGCACTCAGACTGACATAAAGCCTGCACCCTTGTGTACAGTTAAACCAAAAGAGGAAGTATGGCTTAAGAGCCACAAGTTGTGATGGTTACATGCTAATGCTTTGTTTTCCATCTGTGGTTGCCCATTCTCAGGCCCACTTCTTTGAAAGCCAAGCAAACTTCATGAATGGTTTCAAAGTCAGACATAGGCACACGTGTTGTAAGCAGCGATGACTTACCTGCTCCCCAGTTGCTTGCAAAAAAATGTCTTGACCCAGTGCAATACGTGCCCCAGTCACTCTCTCCACCCACATCCTGACCTCAAATGTGTCACGAGACCTGTTGATGTTAGGTGGAGCAGCAGCTCATGGCCATAATGTGAGGATTGCATCTTATGAGCCAAGTGCTTGGATAATGTAGATGTTCAGATAGCTCATGCGAGATATGCATGCTCAGGCAGTGCAAGACAGGTACAGCAAGGACGTGATGAAAAAACAAGCGGACATAAAGCTGTGTGCACCAAGCTTCTCTGAGGGCGATATGGTGTGTCTCAATACACGCCATATCAGAAATGTCTGAAGTGATGAATACAGAAACCTACCCCAAAGCGGCATTGGAGCGCAAAATGAGTGTGTGCTGCCGGTGCATGCACTCGTGCAAAGGAAGTATCAAGGTAGTATCAAGATCAAATGGGGATAAAGCCAGCATGAGACAATGGAGCCACTAGCCACCTGCAAGCTCACCGAAGAGGCAGTTTGTATGCCATGTTGAGCTGAGACAACGCAAGGGCCTTTCCTGCAGGGCACAGGGCACAGCAGAAATTATGGCTTACAATTTAACAATTTCCAAGTTTGTCCATGTACGAGCGAGCTCGTAAAATTCAATCAACTTCAGGCATCCAGGTCTGATGCCCTGTGTCTGACACATGCTCATACGGTGTGGCCATCTTTCAGTAGGACATGCCAGCATGTGTTGGCTGGCAACTTTGCCATCCACAGTCACTGGACGATCATCAGCTGACCAATCTGGATGGACACCCATGCAACACTAAATTCAGCAATGTCACTCCCCACCTTGGCGTGCAGTCTCGTGCACATTGAAGCCTAGAGCATGGAAAGCCTCACTGCGACAGTGCTCCAAATAGTTGCAATAAACACTATTATTCACTACCCCGAATCTGCAAGAAAATCAGAGGCGGTGCAAAGAAAAACTCCCTCTTCAGCACGTGATGAAGTTGAAACATATCCTGCTCGGAGCAGACACAAGCACAGCAGAGGAGGAGCAATGAGCTTGGTTCAGCCGCATTTAAAACCTTCCCCTAGTGCACTTTTCTTTGGCAGCACACTCACTGGTCTAACTGGAAGTCACAAACTCTCTGGGTGATGCGAAAGATGCCATCTGGAGAGAATGCCCCATGCTCATGTGGGAGAGAAGATGCTCTGTCTGAGGCCTTGACACGTTTGGTGGAAAGCCTTCTTCCAGGTTTCCTTGCTTCAAAGGCTCTGCAAGAAAAGGAAGAAGACGTTACTAGCTGTCATTGCAAAAGCAACCCCTTGAATGACCATGCGCATTTGGAGATTATGTACATTCACATGTCACCAGCATATCTGTGCATGCACGCGAGTGTGTGTGTGTGTGTGTGTGTGTGTGTGTGTGTGTGTGTGTGTGCGTGCGTGTGTGTGTGTGTGCGTGCGTGCGTGTGTGCGTGTGTGTGTATGTGTGTGTGTGTGCATGCGTGTGTGTGTGTGTGTGTGTGTGTGTGTGTGTGTGTGTGTGTGTGCATGCGTGTGTGTGTATGTGTGCATGTGTGTGCGTGTGTGTGTGAGCGTGTGTCTGTGTGTGTGTATGTGTGTGTGTGAGCGTGTGTGTGTATGTGTGTGTGAGCGTGTGTGTGTTACCTGCATGCAGAAGGCTTCAAAATCATCTCTCCGTTCTGCAAAGCTGCTTGTAACGAGTAATACTGTGGAAGACCTAATTAAAATTTTAACCCCTTTGATGCAACAAAATAGCCCGACCTTTTGCATTCTGAACAACGAGGGACGGAGCTGGGTCTTTGAAAATTGATGGAGTCTTTATTCACAACACACAGCATATAAATAGGCCCATATAACCCCCATCACGACATACAACCCCGATCCCGTTGTATGGAGGCGCTTTGGTTCCTTCTGATCGATCAGTTCTCTAAGCTCAGTGGCCCTACGGCAGGTATCAAAGTTACATCACCTAAATAGAAAGTGCAAGTTCCTGTTTTCCTCAATTGATGTGGGGAGTGTTTCCGCTGCCTGCGTATACGCGTAATTTTTCTTTCAGTGTAAGTAAGAGTTTCCTATGTCTTTCTACATTCCAGAACATATAACTTTTTCCATTGGTGGGATTTCTTTTCTAGATTGGTTTTGTTTGTCTACAACCACTTACTCAGCCAAGCTGCCCTTTACCTGCCTAATCATATTAGGCAGCTGCAGGTAAAGCTATGTAACCCTTTCCGTTTCTTCAAAATTGTTTATGTAGTTTACCTTTCTAAGTTTTTTGGTTTAGAGATAATGTTTCACCTTCTTTGTTATTACCGCATTAGCTAGCCTACAAGGGTTACAAGGGTTACAAGGGAAAAAGGCCTCAGTCAAGACGTTTGACTGCTAGCCTGTTCATAAATGCCATGGTACACATGAGATCATGAAGGAAAAAAGGAATTCTGTTGTTATCCTGGTTAGGTTTAGAAAATTATTACCCAGGAATAATATCCTGGGAATTCACATGGTGAATGGTACCTAGACAGGGCATCCTGTGGGAGACGTGGAGATGTAGAAAAGAGAAGTTAAGCTCAAAAAGTGAGGCATACTTCTAACGGAGAGAGTAGACCTGGGGATCCGAACAGCACATGCTTTTCATCTTGTATGTCAGAATCACAGATATCACAGACTGAAGTACTATTGGACCAAACAGCCTGTTCAACTCGAAGAGTGTGAACTCACAGCCTGAATCTGGCAATGTTGCAAAGGACATGGTGGGGAAGATCCAAATACATGTATTTAGGCAGAGTATAAGGAGGGTGAATGGCATGAGCAGCTCTGACAGGAAGTGCGCACCATTGATGATATGTCAGCCGCTTACTGTTGCTTACTCTGGGATCAGGAGTTGTGAATTGAATCCAGTAGCTGGTGTCTAGTTCTTAGGTCCACCACAAATTGACTGGGGTTCACAGGGTCACAAGCCAAAATTTGACGTCTCATTAGGTCCGAGTGTGCCAGACCATCCAGCGCAGTCAAGACATGTGATATCCAACAAGAGTCAATTCTGGAGCTCAGGCTGATGTCAGCATGGAGAACCTTTTTAAAACAGGAGACTGTTGCACTTAGTAAGCAAATCGTAAAAACACATAGTGGCACGAAATCAGTTGAACTGAAAAGGTTCCATGCCACATTCTCGCAAAATGCTCCAAGATGGTTTTGTGGATTTCACCCCAAGAAGGTTCCGCAAAACGTTCACCTCTGTCGCTGATTGTCCATTTCTGTGCCTTGTCGTAAGTAAGGAGCGGCCCATATCTGGCTAGCATACATTCTTGCTGGGATAGCATATGTTTTCAAAAGCCAGATGAACGCCTGCAGCCGATTTGTGAGGTTGTGTTTATTAGCAAAGGTCTTAACACGATAAGTCCCTGTTATATATGGTTTCAGAGCAACCTCAGGAGCAGTAGAAAGGTTGAGACGCTTGTCACAGACCATACCCAGATATTTGAAAGAATCAGTATAGGGAAGGCTGTCACCACCATACAACAGTTGAGGAAGAGTGTCAGCTCTGGAATTGAAGCAGACGACCTCATACTTTTTGATTGACAGTCAGGCATTTTCTGATTGCATAATCTTGCAGCTTGTTTAACATGGTTTGCATATGGGTGTGGTTGTTTGCATTCAGGGCGAGGTCATCTGCATAGAGCATATTAGAAATATAAAAATTTGGTAAGCCTGTCACCGCGCCTGTTGCTCCCTCAGTGATTACTAATACTTACTAATTAGCTAGCCTACTAGACGGATAGTAGATAGTAGTTTCTTTCTTTTTGGCTTGCACAATCCAGCGAAAAGGAAAGAAACATGTAGGCAGTGAGAGCACGCCCTACATCAATTAAGAAAAAAGGAGACACATTGGCTCAAATTTGCTCTTTAAAGAGCCGCAAGTCCCCCTCACCAGAGGGTAATAGGGAAGCTAGGAAGCTTCGGCACCTAACTGGTAGTGTAGATAGTTTGTTAGCTTAGGCTAGTTTACATCCTGCCATTTTTGTTTTTCAGAAAGAAAAAAAACTACGTAGGCAGAAGAAACTCTCCCTACTAGGGTTTATGTAGTACATAAATTAAGGAGAAGGAGACATATTGGCAAGGGGATGTCCTTAAAATCATAACTTCTCTCATTAGCAACTCGCAAACCAATATCTGTATCTACAAAGTAAAATCTCATGCTGGCATTGCTGGTAACGAATGTGCAGATGCTATTGCTAAATATCAAGCAAGCCAAGCCAATAATATCGTGGCTGATACTGGGATCCCTAGCGCAGGCCCTGGCGGGAATCCTTTTTCTCATCTATTTTGGTTAGCCAAAGAGGAAAAAAAGAACACAATGCTGACACACCCACAGCTCCTGCATCCAATCCAAAAATCACCTACCTCCCCAATCTTCAAAATGCTCTCCAGTCTCATATGCATACAAAACACAGACTTGGATATGCCAACCCCAAAACAGGCTACTACTCTTACTATCAGAGCTTATTACCTCATGTTAACAAGAAAATCAGCAATGCCTTTAGAAACATGCCTTGTATATCCTCACCTATGAAGCGCACCATTTTACAATATCGCACGGGTACCCTCTATAACCAAAAACATGCGGTTCGCTTCAAGAGGTCTACTAACCCATTATGCCCTCTCCCAGGCTGTCATCAATTAGACAGCGCACTCCACATGCTTTCTGGCTGCCAAAATCATATCATCTCCAGCATGAAAACTGAACGCCACAATGCTGCTGGAAGAATGATCATTAAAGCTCTTAGCAAAAGCCCTTGGGGGGCAGGCTTGGTGAACATGGACATAGGGAGTGATGATAAGTTGGCGCAACACAACCTCCAAATCCCAACACATGCGTCAAACATATTTATACCCCCTTATCTCTTCCCTAGAAATTTTTCTAAGAGATCTAGACTCACATCCATCGTCTTGATGCTATACTGATTACTCCCTATAAAGCCAAACCAACTCCTTCTTCTCCTTCAATACCCAGACGTCGCAAGAGTACTTGCCAAATTCCCCGCAAGAAAAATCCAATTTCAGGCACCACAACACTGGTATGATACCATACCCAATCCTACCCAACCATCCTATCCTATGCAGCTCATTGTTGTGTGGAATCATAATGCCAGAGTTATGCTAGACAGTGCAAACAGTGACTGGGTTCAGTCCTTCCAACAAGATATAAAACAAGTCGTAACAGAAGCTTGGTGGCTACCCTTGGATTTTCCAAATCCTGCCACGCCACTGCGTACCCACCAACACCTTGCATCAAACACTTGGAAACAGAAATTCCAATCACTCCCCCCTGACACACATAGCTGTACACACAAGTGTCCTCAGGCAAGAACAGCCTTCACCCCTGCCAACTACAAAAAGATGTTCACACCTAAAATCAAGGACTGGAGGGAAATGACATACACAGATGGCAGTGTGATTAAACACAAAGATGACGATTCCCCACCGCTGTCAGGTTCAGGCGTTTACAAACCAGGTATAGACACTACTCACCCCCCTCAACACCTACAACTGCACATAAAACCCAACGGCCATGGGCCTACCAATACTATCACGAGAGCAGAACTAGTGGGTATCCTGGTGGCACTCCAACATGAGCAAACCAAAATTGCCACTGATAGTGCATCCTGCATTTTTCAAATTTCAAATCAAACCCTTCATCCCATGCGCATGCGATATCACCTACATGCAGAGTTGATACATGCAATATCAACCATAATAGAGCACTCCCCTCACCCTATCCATTTTTATAAAGTCAAAGCCCACTCTGGCATCATAGGAAACGAGGGGGCTGACGCTTGCGCTCGCACCGCAGCCCTCTCTGACACAGTAGACATTACACTTCCGGATGCCAGGGACCCTTTCCACAACTTTTATTGGCTCTCATTGAAGACCTCTCCCACACAAAGTGATGGCATACACCGCTCCCATACGTCCCCGATACACTACCTCACCAACCTGAGTGACAAACTTAAAACACACATGCACAAGAAACACAAACTTGGCTCTGCTGACACCTCTGTCTACCACTACCAGAGATGGCAGAAGCTTAACGATGCCACACCATCCACCAACAACACAAACAATGAAGCTCACAACTCAATCTCTCTGCTTGCAAACAAGGAAATCAGCAACTCCTTCTGGAAAAATCCAAAGATTACCCTTAAACAACAAATAAATCTCATGAAATATCGAACGGATACACTGTACACACAGGGCCATGCCTCTCAGTTTAACTTTTCCAGTTCTGATAGGTGCCCACTCTGTGCAAATACAGATAACATTTATCATGTTCTACTTAGGTGTACCAACCCAACAATGAGTGGGATGCACACCAACAGACACCATGCGGCCCTTAGTCTCTGTGTAGAAGCCCTCAGCAAAGGCCGTTACGGCTCATCCCTCATTAGCATGGATGGCTGCAATCATGACAGACTTCTGGATCAAGGCATACAAGTGCCTGAAAACACCTCTCGCGCTATTCCAGACTGGGTTTTCCCAAATGGCGCTGCCTCACCTGTACGGCATACAAGCCGCCCTGATGCTCTTTTTGTGCGACACATCCCAGGCAGACAAGCCCACCTTGATCCTACCAAGATCCTACCACAAAATAGAGACATTCACCTTGTTGAACTTAAATTCTGCTCCGACACTAATCCTGTCAGCACCTTGGAGCGTGCACAAACTCAACATTCCCCCATCATTAACAGACTTAAAACACGCAGCTTAAGAAACCCAAACAGGAATAATAAAGTGACTTTGCACATCATCTTAATTGGTGTTGGTGGCACGATTTATAACAATTATACTATTACACCTCTCATAAATCTGGGATTGACCAAACAAAAAGCTGAATCACTAGCTTCCCAACTCAGTGTCCATGCCATCCAAAGATTATCCACCATAATTAACACTAGACATGCACTTTGTTTTCAGGGAGCATCTGGGAGGGGAGGGTTTGCTGGGCGCGCGGCAACGGCTGAGGATGGCAGAAGAAGAGTCCGAGCGCTCAGGGGCATGGCGGCCAATCCCCCGGATCCCCATTAGATTTTGCTTCTGGCTCTCTCTCCTAGACTAGCTGTGTCTAGTGTAGGTTTGTAGGGCCCTTTGGTGAGGCTTCTGACTTTAAGTTAGGGGTTCTTTCCTTAATGCACGCGGCCTCGAGACTGCGTAGACTTTTCTTTTCTTTTCTTTTCTTTTCTTCTCCTTCTTCCACCCGCTCACACCATGCATTACGCAGCAGACACAACCCAACACAGAGGACCACACGAGCCAACCGCGTGAGACAGCCCCACCGACTTCATGTAAACCAGCGGCACGTGCACTTGATCAAAATTAAGTACTGTGAAGACACGAGGCCTGGACAACAATTGGAGGCGGCACAGCGGCAGCATACAGACCTCAGGAAACTTATTAGTGCTAAAGTTGTGACTCTCCACACTATCCTTCTGGGTGTTGGTGGGACCTGCTATACTGATCATACCTTGAACCAATTTAAACAACTTGGACTGGACCATCAACGGGCTCATAAACTTGCTCAAAAACTCCATGCCCATCCGGTTCAGTATGCCCATAAGCTTGTTACCACTAGACGTGCTATGAAAAATGATGCTTCTCATAGCCAGGTTCTGGAGCCGGGTGCTTCCGGTAACCCTCCAGATCCACATTAGCTTTTTCTTCCTTGTAGCTTTGTGGTGGAGGAGACTCACGGCTCTTCTGAGCCAATGTGTCTCCTTTTCCTTGATTGATGTAGGGAGAGTTTCCTCTGCCTACGTAGTTTTTCTTTTCTTTCATATTGGCTCAGAAGAGCTGTAAGTCCCCTCCATCACAAAGATGCAAAATAAAGAGCTGATTGGCGTCTGAGGGTTAGTGGAAGCACCCGACTCCAACACCTGCCTTACTGGAGTCCCCCCCCTTTTAAGGAGGGTTTAAGCCTCCTTAAATGAGATAAGGACCCCCGTTAACTTCCCTAACGGACCCTCCTTAAATACCTCCTTAATGTCTGCAAGGCATTTCAAGGACCTCCTTATTTTCTGCAGGCCTCCTTCAGCACCTCCATATTTTTCTGCAGGCCTCCTTATTGACCTCCTTATCTTTTGTAAGCCTCCTTATTTTTCTGCAGGCCTCCTTGATGACCTCCTTATATTTTGTAAGCCTCCTTATTTTTCTACAGGCCTCCCTAATGACCTCCTTATCTTTTGTAAGCCTCCTTATTTTTCTGCAAGCCTCTTTAATGACCTCCTTATCTTTTGTGAGCCTCCTTATGTTTCTGCAGGCCTCCTTAATGAACTCCTTATTTTTCTGCATGCCTCCTTGTTTTTCTGCATGCCTCCTTAGTTTTCTGCAACCCTCCTTAATGACCTCCTTATTTTTTAAGGAGGTCTGAAGGCTCCTTACTTTTGTACATATATTATATATAATAAGCTTATCAATCTAGAAGCTTAGGCGTCTTAAATGCCTCCAATTGTTAACAACTATGTCAGGTCAACCACCTCAAAATGGATATTCAAGTTCATATCGAAGGACAGATTTGCAGCAGGAAGGTAACCAAACCAAAACCAAAACTATAGAGCAGGTAAACAACAACTGCATGCAAATTTTCATGCAAACCCAAGAAAAAGAGAGGAGAAAGGGTAAACAGAAAAGGGATCAATTGTATCACATAAATCAGCAAAACCTCATGGTGTTTTATCCTGCACATAAAAAACCTACACGCTCTTGGTTTTCACAGGGGCTTCTGGGGGGGTTCTGCTGGGCACGCGGCGGCGGAGAACGGGAGAAGGAGAGTCTGGGCGTCCAGGAGCATGGCAAGCAGCCCTCCAGATCCCCATTAGATCTGTTTCTGGCTCTCTCCTGGGCTAGCTGTGTCTAGTGTATATTTAGAGGGCCTTCTGGTGAGGCCTCTAGCTTTCCAGTCAGGGGACCTTCTTTTAATGCACGCGGCCTTTGGCCTGCGCAGACTTTTCTTTTTCTTTTACCTACTTCACCCTGCACATTAAAAACCTGCATCGCTCTTCAATGCTGACCCATCCTCTCAACAAACATGGTATGCCGCAGCCCACTAAATCAAAAAGCAATGTCAAGGCAACCCTTACACCATTTAACAGACATCTTCAAGTTGTTGAGGCACACGGAACCTTGAAAAAAGGTTGCTTTAGGTTGATGGCCATGCAGCGAGGTGATACCTAGCAGTCCAGCTGGCCGTGAGAAATTTTGTTGTTTTGAGCACGCTTGGCGCGCCTGGTAGTAACAAGCTAGTTGGCGTATATAATAGAATGGGCATGCAGTTGCGAGAAAGTTTAATAAGTCATGCGAAATCACGGTCATGCACATTACACTAACCTGGCAGCACACAGCACTTATTTTTTAATTAGGTTATTGAAGACATGGATGGTTTAAGGTCCAGGGGCTAGGTAAATCTGGCGCAAAGGATGGAACCGCTGTTTCCAGCAAGCCCCAGGGGAAGTGATTCTGTGTTGGTTCAGCTGCTCCCCATCAGAAGCAGCACACAGCGAATTCCCTGCACCCAAATTATGCTCCCTGTGGTCGCTTGGCTGCCTGCCCTGCTCTCCCCGGAGCTTAGACAGCTCTCTACTCAGTCATCAGTCGTGCTTTACGTGTTATATGGATACGTCCAATATCAATTAGGGATAAGCAAACATTCTCAATAACCGGCTGCGCCACTTGCTCCAGGGCTAGATAATACCTCATCCAACAGACCAAGCTACCCGATCCAGAATTTTGCAGCAATCTAGCAATTGTACTAGCTTTGCCTAGCTTCTACTATTGACTGGCACAGCCAAGCAAGGCAAAAAGAAAAGAAAAATAACCAAGTAGGCAGGGGAAGCCCTTCTTCATCAATAAAGGAAAAGGAGGTACAAGAAAAGAAAAGAAAAACTACGTATGAATGAACACTCCCTACATCAATTATGGAAAGGGGGCCATATTGGTGCACAGACCGTATGACCCACCCACCACGAAGTTCAGACTGAGAGAAGCACGCCAGGCAGAGAAAGAAGACAGGTCAAGCAACGAGAAAGAGAGCAGATTGATAGCTGAAAGACTGGAGTTCCAGACCTTCAACAGCAAGCAGAGTCAGCTATCTGCTGAGCATAACTGAAGTCTGCATCCTAGCAGACTAGCTAGACTAGCTGCTAGCAGCTGCTGACCACAAGCAAAAGCTTGTGGAACAGCCCTCAGAGCACTAGTGCCGACACATAAATTGCATGCCTTGCCCGGCCCCCAGACTACAGGCACCACCCTCCACTCGCCTTGTATCATCCATGACTCTGCTTGATGCCTGGCCCCCCTTCGTCACCGCCTACACCACTCCACCAGCGTCCCATGCACGCTCTGCGCCACAGGACCAGCTGCATTCCGCAAGCCTCTGCTAGCTCGCACCCACCCCCACGCGGCTGTTGCGGCTGCTGCTCTCTACTGCACACCGCTGCCGCGTGGTGACGACAAGCGGAAACAAACCGCTAGAGCGTGCACAGCACCAGCCGTCGCCGAGCCGTTGCAAAATTACCAGAGGGGGCAATTGGCATCTATTGCTGGACACGCCATTTCTCATGTTTCTTTTCCAATACTGACCATGCAGACCATACTGATGACAATCGGAGAACCCCAGATCACGCTCCTGGCCTCAGATCACCCAAATTAGGCCCACAGCTCCACCTTGAGACCATCCTTCACTCCCAATAGTATGCTTCTGAAACATAATACCGAGTTTGTAATCTCCATTTACTATGCGAGCATCTTGCATATCCAAGAAAAGGAAAGAAGGAGGACCTTTTTGGCACCCCTTGTGCTAGGCTTTCTCTTAGGGAAATGGCAGAGGTGGACAACTCCCCTAAATTTCATCAAAAGATGATGAAAATTGGAGGACCCCAGATCACTCTCCTGGCCTCAAATCATCCCTAAAGGGCCCACAGCTCCATCCTGGGACCTTTTACTCCCAAAGCTTTGTGTTTGACCTTGTGCTGTAATTTCTCTAAGGGAAATGGCTGAAATTCTGTGTCTCTCCAAGCACTGGGTCTCTTCAAAAAAAGAAAAAAAAAGTCAACGCTAGCCATAAGTCCGCGTGCATTAAGGAAAGGTTCCCTAACTAGCAAGCTAGCAAGGGTCTCACCAAACCTTTGGCGAGGACCAGCCACAGGCCAATCAGCCGAACACTCTGGCTGAAGGTCCCCCCTTGTAAATATAAATATAAATCACCAAACCTTCCACTCCAAATTTTTTTGCAATGCTACTCTTTTGGTATAAGGACTCCAAATAATTAAAATCACTCAATTTGGTGCGGTGGGTGGTCAGGAATGGAGATTAGGTGGCCAAAAAGAAGGGTTCACCCGCGGCTAATTTGGCAAGGTGCCCCCAACCCTGAACAGTCAAACTTGAGTCCCTTGAAAAAGGAAGGGCTACATTTCAAATCCTGTTGTAAGTGTTCAGAGGCACCCAATGTAATGAGCGTTCTAAAAGCACCTCTTTTTCAATGGGAGTTGTCCACCTCTGGGAAATGGCTGAAATTCTGTATGACCAACCATTGGGCCTCTTCGCTCCAATTCTTTTGTATTAACATTCTTTTGGTTCAAAAGGCTCCAATTTACTTTTAACCACTCGTATATTGCTCATCAAATGTTCTGAGCATTTATCTGATCCAACAACTTTGAAGCCTTTGAGCACATCTGACAGATTGGTGTATGAAAAAGGGAAAGATTCCGGACACGCAGTTTGGCTTCTTTCCAGGAAGGAGCACTCTGCATCCTCTGTTCATTCTGAGGCAACTCAAGCATGCTGCGAAAAAATTGAAGCCACGGAATTCTTCCAGATTGCACGTTGCTTTCATTGACTTTTCTCAAGCTTATGACACCGTGCCCAGACAGCAGCTTTGGTCTCACTTGCAGCGCAATGCAATGCCGACTCCTCTGCTCAGTGTGATCAGAGACATGTATGATAATGATGAGTACATTCTAATGGATGGTGAGAAAAGGGCGCGCGTGCAGCCATCGAACGGTGTTAAGCAAGGTTGTCCTTTGTCCCCCCTTCTTTTCTCTCTGTACATCAATGATATGGACAGAGAGATAAGTGAGGGCATTGAGGGTGCTGTGACTGGTGATAGAGTGAATGGTGTGTCCCACATGATGTACGCTGATGACCTTGGATTAACTACGAATGACCCTGGTGAAATGCAGAAGATGCTGGACAGACTCCGTGTGTATGCCCAGAGAAAAGGGTTGACTGTAAACACAGCTAAGTCTGAGGTGGTGCACTTCAACAGTACGTCTGTCTCTCCTCTGCAGAATCCTTTTACGTATGATGGAGTGGTCCTTCCAGAGAAGGACAGGTTCAAATATTTGGGAGTGCTGTTGGATAAAAAGATGGATTTAAAGGTAGCTGAGGAGCATGCGGTGCGGCCTTATATGGCTGCACAGAGAAGGATTTCGGAGTTTGCCAGGGGTCATGACCTGAAAAACAGGCCTCATGCTATGCTCTGGTTGTCTAAGGTGTATGGCATTCCTGCTGGGATGTATGCGTGCCAGGTGTGGGGAACTCATTACTTGATAGAAGGCAGTGAGTTTGATAGTCAATTGCAGAAGAGACATCTGTGTTCCTTGAGGCGCATTCTTGGAGTAAAGAACAGTACTACAAATTGGCCGGTGTTGAGAGAGTGTGGCCAGGAGCCTCTGCAGTTCTTCTGGTTCCGTGCCTCCATCAAGTTTTTTAATAGCATGCTTGACTCCAATAGTGAAGTTTTGCGTCGTGTGCTGAGGGCTGATTTAAGTCTGGCTTCTTTTGATTCCTCTTGCTGGTCTGCTGAAGTCTCTAATGCTTTTGGTGGGATGCGGAATGGTGATTCGTTCAAACAGAACATGCTGAGAGCTGAGAAAATTGCCATGCAAGAGTTCATTGGTGATTTGCGATACAGACAGCAGAAAGTGTGGAGAGGGGCCGATGTTTTTTGTCCTCGTGCAGTTAACAAGAAGGCAGTGACGTATCATAAGTGGTGTGGGAATTCTGAGAGTGGTCCCAGAGGTGCTCCTTTTTGTATCCCCTCGTATCTGTTCAAGGATTTGGACAAGCATGTTTTGAGAAACATTAGCAGATTTATATTGCATGCTCATCACTTGAGAGTGGAGTCTTGTAAATGGCTTGGGGGTTCAAGTATCTGTGATAAGTGTGAGTGTGGGGAAGTCCAGGATGAAAAACATGTGCTTTTCTTTTGCAAATGCACTGAGGTGCGTGAGCTACGCACGAGATACAAGGACCTTTTTGAGGAGATGTTTAAGACTTGTGTGCGTGTGTTTGCTCCACCTTCAAACGCTGACTTTATTCCATTCTTGGCTTGCCATCATACTATCACAGATTCTGAGATCAATGCTTTCCTAAATCAAGACTCATACAGACTTCTTAGATTTGTGTCAGATTTAGTCTCAATTTTTGATACTGGTTGAGCTTGCTTCACCAGCTGCCATCAGCCAGAGTCTCGGGCTGTAGGCCACCATTGTAAACCCCTTGTAAACCCCTTTGAGCACATCTCGTCAAACACCAGACCGCAACAGACACAATTTGTTACCTTTCCTTTCCAATCCAAGTTTTGTGAGTCGAGCATTGTTTGGCCAGGTCTGGTTACATGCCTCTGTGTTTCCGCTTAGCTGCCCTTGTAGGCGGATGTAGCGATGTAACTTTACCTCACCTTGCGTGAAGGAATGCATGCTGGACTACATGCATGTTTAAATAGCTTTCCACTGAATACGTCAGGGATTGTGTCTTTATGAGCAGGTCTTGCTTGAAGGAGCAATCTGTGGTTAAACTGTGCTTATTTGAAATTTAGCTTTTCTTGAAGAGTTTGGGTCAGGAGAAAATTGGCACATTGTCAGGCGTAAGAGCAATGTGCGCAGCAGGACTTCATACGCTTTTGAACAGGCAGGTACAGCTGCGCAACCTTTAGATGTGTGCAGCAGGACTTCATCCGCTTTTTAGCAGGTAGGTGAAGATATGTGACCCTTTCCTTTCCTTGGCCTCTTCGCTCAAAATTCTAGCAGGTCTACTCAACATGGGCACCTTGCATTTTTTTGAAAAGGAAAGGGCACTTTTAAGTTAAGGCAATTTAATAGCCAGCATTTGGGACCAGCTGCTAGATGCCACATGCTCAGTTCCAATCGGTGTAAGAGGCTGCAAGTGGGATTCCTGGGCCAGCTGTTTACTCAAAGGCAAGGCGCGCGTCTAGGACGCAAGGCAACCAGGCCTGCAAAAGATCAGGTGCGTCCCGTCCTTATCCTAGTCGATGAGTGAAGTGAGGGAAGTGAGTCCTGGAAGTTGGTGTTTGAGCTAGCTGTAGAGGTTTTTCCCTCAAGCATGCTGGTTGGTCTCACGCGCGGATTGACCCTCTTGACCGGACGACAAGTTGACCATGGTAAACCATGAGAAACTTCATTGCTCCACTTCGTCTGGCCCGCCCTCTGTGGCTGCTTGTCCTGCAGGACTCTCCACTGGGATCTCCACAGGATGTTCCACCGCTCCTCCTCCTCCATTTGAGCCATCTCCAGGCGCGGGTGTTTCATGCTCTGCCTGCCTGGAAGGAGCTCTTGATGCCTCTGCATGGACTCCTGTAGTACCCTGCATGCCCTCAACCCTCTCTCCATCTTGGGAACCTGAGCTGGGTGCAGGTGCAAGGGGGCCTTTTGCAGGTGAGGAGGCACTTTGTGCCCTTTTTTGCCTGAGGTGAGACACGGTGGGCATTGGGGGAGGAGGGGGCTTCCAGGATGGGTTTGGCTGCAGGACGCTCAGGGGGCGAGAGGCAGGAGGGGCACCTTCTGCTGAAGCTTGCGTTGATGGTGTGGCTGTGGACGGCCCGCTGTTTCCACCGCTGGTGCTGCTGCCGCCAGCTTCAACAGCCTCCCCAGCGGCACGACCTTGCTGCTGCCCATTCTGATGTGGCCCATCAGTCCTACTACCCTCAGGCAGTCCAGACCTCACCTCCTGCACCAGGCCTTGAAAAAGGTGGTTGTGGGCTGGCACCTCCTGCTCTGTTTGCGCTGAGGGCTCAGCTAGGGTGCTATCGGGAGCAGGCGATGAGATAACAGGCTGCTGCTGCTGCTGCTGCTGTCGTGTGGATGCTGCCCAGGACGGTGCATACGGCTCTGCTGCAGCATTCAGCTTGCTGCTGCCCCACAGCGCGCCCTGCTGCTTGCTGCCACTGCTGTTGCTGCCATCCTCTAAACAGCCGGGGGGGAACAAACCAAGGTGGGAGGGTGCAGGCTGGTCCTGGCCCCTGACCTCCTGTAGGGGGCTGGTCGCCCCCAGCCACTCCTTCGAGCTGTGGAGCAGGACACCCTCATTTCTTTTTGCTCCTGTGCTTGCATGCGTGCTTGGGAAGGGGGAGCTCGCATCCAGAGGACTCCCCACGCCATTGGCTGCACGTGCGGGTGAAGCTGAAGGGGTGGAGGTGACACTGGGCGTGAGGGGTGGGAGATGGACATTGGGGGAAGATGAGCTGGCATGGGGGGCAAAGGGGAGGCCAGACGTTTTGGCTGCAGCAGCTGCACTCTCCCAAGGTTTGCTGCGCGGGGGGATGCGGGGCTCACTAGGGGGGCGGCTGGGGTCTGGAGGCTTATCATTGATGTCACTCTGGTGGAAGTGGTTCAAAAGGAAGGATGTACAGATGAGCTCGTGTCAGAGATAGTTCATCATGTATCCACTCACAGTGCTTGTTGACAAATGTGTCAATCACACCTTGCAAAGTGAAAACACAGTCAGTTAAAACTGCCCATGGCCTTGACCGATCCACACAGTTTCCTTAGATCAAAGATTATAGTAAGGCACCTGTAAGGCAACCAGCCGATGAAATGTACATGCATTCAATAGGCACCTACCCGCACATTTGGGGGAGTGACACCCTTGGACACCATTTCCATGACCTGCATTGGTAAGCGCGAGCGATTGGAACATAATCATTTATAAGCCATGATGGACAGCAAGAGTGGGTTCATCAAAGCATCCCTCCCCCTCTGCCTCCAACATTTGAAAGGCTTGAAAGCCCAGGCTTTGAAATGGCCCTTTTTTTCGCCACTGTCTATTTTCACGTCAAGAGAGGAAGAACGTGTTTCTCTTCGCACCCTGGCAGGCATCCAGGGCTGCAAGGCTTGTATACCGAAGCAGAAACATGGATTGAGCGGCAGAAACATCAATGACAGATGGAGCCTCTAGAAATGATCCACACTTTTGACAAGTCCATGGATTCATAGGAGCATATTAAAGCTAAGAGATCATATACAGACTGAAAAATTGCAAAAGACCAGGCAAGCAAGCAGTGGCGTACCTCCAAAAAAGAAGGCGGGTAGGGTGTGGATGCGGCAGGTCCTGTTGCTGTTGCTGCCCCTGTGCTGCTGACATTTGTGGAGCTGGACAAATCAGCCCCCACTGCAGGATGGCCCGCGGTATGAGAGTTAAGTGGCAAAGCAGCGCCCTGCTGCTGCTGCTGCTGCTGCTGTGGCATGGCGCTAGTGTTGTCATACACAGGGGATCGGGACGGTGCGGAGTCTTGGTAGCCACCCCTGTAGCCACCAGGGGGCGGCAGGATGCCATCAAAGCCACCAGGAAATGGCGTCGAAGCACCTAGGCTGGGGCTGGGAGGGTGGTGGGGAGGGTCAAGCAGGGCGGGGTCGGTGCGCCTGCGACTGGCATAGGCTGCAAAGCCTGCATCGTCTGAGGACTGTGTTGCTGTGGTGGGCCATGCGTCTGGCTTGCTTCCTGATGGTGGGTAGAGGCGCTGGGTGTGGGAGGGGTGGCCATCGGAGGAAGGGGGGTAGGGGCCAGGGGACAGCGTGAGCTGCTGCAGGGCGGCTTTCAGGCCAGCCAGCTCTCGGCTGAGCTCTGCGCTGCTGGACCTGCGTGGTCACCAAGCAAGGGGCCGTGACGTGGGGTAGAGGTGATGAGGGGTGATCCCGTGAGGGTGGTTGCAGGGGGCGTCAGCTGCTGTTGCCATTCCCCCCAGTGTCACACATCACATGCCACGCCCTGCCCAACGGTGCTGCTTGCTGCCAGTGCTGCTGCAGGTGTTGCTGCAGCTGCTGCTGTTGCTGCCTCACCCTGCTGCCACACATGACCCTGGAGGAGTGCACCCCCCCCCCTTAACACTGCTGCCATAACTGGAGCATGGAGCCAGGCTGGATCACAGGCAGCAATGCTGCACCCTGCACCTGCTGCATGATTTCCCATGGCAACCACGCATGCTGAGCTGAGCTCGCCTTACTCACCACACAGCGTCTTGAAGGAGGCACCAAAGATAGGCTTGTTTGAGTGTACAAGTACTTCAACAAGCCAACCTTTGGTACTTCTGCAATGTACACTGCTGCGCTTGGTAGGATGGGGGGCTCACATAGGCCAACAATATTGGACAAGCTATGCATGAAGTGAACACTCCATGCCCAGCAAGCTTGTTCACTAGCGACACTTACAGAAGCTTCGTTCAAGCCATGCCCAGCAAGCTTGTTCACTAGCGACACTTACAGAAGCTTCGTTCAAGCCATGCCCAGCAAGCTTGTTCACTAGCGACACTTACAGAAGCTTCGTTCAAGGCTGCTTCAAGGATCTTTGGCCGAAAAAACCTCGACAGACATGTTAAATCATAAAGGGCACATCCATTGCATGCTCCAGACGTCGTCAACAAGTGAACATAAAAAAAGGGGAACCTTGTAAATGTAAAATAGTTTTAAAACGGCAGCGCGTGACTGACTTCACATTTGCTTCCAAATGAAGCACAAATATGCCAAGCCATGCCCAACTGCCCTCTGTACATATGGAAGCGCTGACAACATCTATGGAGCTGCTCCTAGCTGGAAAATCCAGGAGACCATGCCTGCTTAACCATGGCTCCCTCCGCGTTTTGACTTCAGACAAGAAGCATGCCACGTCCAGGGAATCAGCCCACACAAGAGCAGCAGGACTCACTCTGCCCTCTGGCTTGCCAGTGCCTGCCCAGCCTGCTGTGCTTGCAGCGTCCGCATGAGCTCCTCAAGCTTCCCTGAATTGGACGCCATCTCATCCTACGAACAAAGGGCAATGTCCAGGATGCATGTGATAGGCAAGCAGGACGACAACAGTGGACCCTTAGAAGGCAGGAATAATACGAGGGGCTGGGGAACACTTTGAGATGGGAGTAAGCCCACAATAACAGCAGCAGAAGGAATGAAGTGCAGAAGTGTACAGCCCCTCAGGCCTGTGGCTTCACTTGTTTCCACAACTCATGCCTCTACCAGTATACATGTTTGGATACCAGGGATTTTGAATCATAGGCAATCTGACCATAGCTTGCTGTGCTTTAGTAGGTTTTCCTGCTCTTCACTGACATAAGCTACTACCACTTTGACTAATTCTCATAACCAATCAATCTTCCCTGACACAGGCCCCACATGCAAACAGAGCCTGCTTCAGCACATGGGCTTTCCACCGAGAAAAATGCCTTCCATTCCAGTGGCACCAGTCCCCTCCAAACAATTCAGCATTTCCTTGTTAAGCACATCAGAGCCTTTGTTGGCTTGCTTGTCTCACTAGCCTCATGGAACCCATCTCCCAGTGCTCCAAATCTTGCCTTGCTTAAATTCCCATCTTCCTGCCAGGAGGGTATTGTTCCTGTAACTATGGACTGTGCACGTCAATCAGTTAAAGAACTTTAAATTCAGAATCCTGAGATCAAGAGCTATTGATCGCTATTTATATGGATCCAATATAAATTGAGGTCAGAAGGGGGGGGGGGTCGGGGGGGTTTGACCCCTCCTTCAGAAATTTTATAGGCCACTTATACAGTATCCTAAACATATCATCGGATTTCCGACCTCAAGCCCTGTCAATTGGCACCATTTCAAAGTTTGAAGCAGAAAGGGGGAGGGGCAGTGCGCATGACTCAGAGTCAGTGCTACATGCGCATGGGTGTGGGCCGTGGGGGGTGGAGGCAAAGGTGCAGCAAACCTTTCCAAACTTCCAGGGTAGTGACAGTATACAATGTGTTATTGCATGGCTAAGTTACAAGGGCAGTTTGTGGACTTGCAAGCCAGCTGTGGATGCCTAAAAGGGCAGGTATGCATGGACGTCCGCTGCATAGTTTTTGCCCCATAACTCTGTTGCAACTCAATTTATCTTTCCGTTAAGTATGCAGATGGATGGAGAATTGATCAAGGAACAGATTACCCTTATCATACAGGTGGGGCAGTGCTTCTATTTGGGGTAACAAGTCGCATTTTAGACGCATTTGGTCGCAAATGGTGGCAAAGAGGATGCCCAGGAGGGCGCCCCAGGAGCACCTTTCGTCACCATGTGGCAAAATGGGAAATAATGGGGACCGCCCTTTGTAGACATCACCCAATGATATTTGTGAGGCCAACGTTTGTGTGGCAACATAAGAGGAGGACAAGTGAGGGAAGCGTCGCAAGCGACATTGAAAATTTGGCGAAGCCAGTCCTTCCTAACACAGACGTGGGTATTGATATGCAGTGGGGCAACAATACGACCTTCCTGCAGCAGACCATGCCTTGTTCACGCATTCATGCATGCATAGCTGAGTGCGTGCCGTGCAAGCTGCTCCTGCCGTTCATTGCATACTTGCTCCCTTGGAGAAACCGCAGCAGAGGCTCCCTCATCCACACACCAGGGCAGGGGTGCGGAGCCTGCTCCTCATCGCATCACCAAACTTCCGTGCCTTCACCTCTCTAGTCACTGAGCAACTCACACTATCAATGAAACAAAATTAATTTCCCATCGCAATTGGATTTATGCAAATCTGTTGGCTCATTGGCAAGGTGGATTGGTCTGCAGGTGGATTGCAAAGTCCCCGGAACGAGCACCCCCAGACCCCAGACCCAGCATAGGCATCCACAAAAGTATGCTGATGAAGTTTGTGTCAACTGGAGCTGTTCCAGGGGCATGAGGTGGCTGGGCTAGGAAAGTCAAAACCAAAAATTATGGAATGTTTGCTCCCAAACTTTGCCCGCTGCAACCCAGGTCACCAAAACTTGGCTTCCCCGACAAAAGTTTTGCTTGGCAAGCATGCTGAGTTCCAGGGCGGATGGTAGGCTGGCTCATTCAGGCCAAGAACTGCCTGCAAAAAGTTTTCAAAAAGATTTATACAGCACCAGCCACTGCCTCCCACCCACCCCGACACTGCAGGGCTGCAAGCAGTGTTGTTCGGGACGGTGGCCAAAATTTCAGGGCCGGGTGTGCCCTGGGTGGACCTTGACAGCCAGGTGTGAACTGTACTGGAAGCCATGAACCCTAGGGGCTCACACCCCATGAATGGGGCTTTGCCAAAAAAGAGGGACCCAAACCAAAGGCCTTTGCGCTGAGGCCTCCCCCCCTGCCCCATAATTATCAGCATGCCAGCACCCTTGACAGCGAAAGGTGCAGCAATAGCAGCTGCACCATCATCATCACCTCTATTATAATTGGCAGCACCAGAAGCATCAAAGGTTCCCCGAGCAGCTGCAAGAATGCAAGCACCTCTGCAACAGCCACTGCAGCTGTCCCTGAAAGCACAGAACCTGCGCCACCACCAGCAACCCTCGCCCATGCTGCTGACAAGGACATGGCAGCAGTAGGAGGGAGCAGCAAGAGCTCTAAGGGCTCAGCCATGACAGTAACAGCAATAACTAGAACCAAACCACTGACTGAAGTTGTTTTTTGACTTATCATTTGGGTATACACCCTTATATAATATAATCCTTGAAGGATTGGTTGGTGTGGACCTTCAGCTGTACCCTCGCTATGGGAGATCATGTTGGGAAGGCCCCATTCAGCAATTGAAAACACTTTGAACTGCTGAATGAGGCCTTCACAGCATGATCCCCCAGAGTGAGGGTAAAGCAAAAAATCCACACCAATCAGTCCTTTGAAAACTTTGAATTATAAGTAGCCTATTTTTTTCGCTGTGCTGCGCTGTAATTGGAAATGAGCAACCTTGGTTGCCCCAATGCTACAACCCCAAAATCCTCAACAAAATCACTGGGGTAGGAGAACTGGAAGAGGGGTTTGGGGGGGGCGGTGGGCAAGCCCAAAGTTTACACATATTCTCTGGAAAAAAATTCCTCCTGTTCAAGCCTTCCTGGATTATGAGCTTCACTTCAGCTTATTAAACTTGTTTAATCTTACCTTGCATGCATTTAAAGTGACAACAAGCTCAGACAGGGCTCGTTGCTGCTGCTCCTGGGCTTCACGCTGCGCCTTTGTTCTCTCAGACCAGCTGCAAACACAAATGAAACAGCCACCACATGTGGGCCCCCAGGGCTTGTCAAAGGGCACAATACATGTCATAGAGCATCCCATAGATCCTTGAGCATGAGCAAATATCATAGGGCATAGCATTGCTCATTCAATGAGTGGGGATGTGCAAAGGGCATTGAAAGGGCTACATCAACCTCGATGTGGAATGTGCAGGTGCAGGGTAACGAGCACACCACTACAAATGCAGCAGGCCGATGCGAAGCTTAAGCATTAGAATGAGCGGTCCCAATCAAGGCTTAGTAGCTGTACTCACTTGCGGTATGCGTCATGGAAATATGGGAAGATCAAAGACTTCACAGCATAGAGGCCTGTGGCTAGCACACCTATGCCAAGGACCACCTGGAGGAGCAGAAGAGCAATGTTCCGTGAAGCACAGGAACAAAAAGCGTGTAAATAACAATTAACGTAGAGGACGGACTTAACAGGGATCAGGGCGCATGATGGCTCTTGGCGCCATCCCCACCCTTGCACACCAAGGTGCACAAGAAGATCTATGCTGCAGCAGGAAGACACAGCAGACCAGGGTGATGGTCCAGCGCACTCAAGCAGGAATCCGCACCTGGCTCCAGCGCACAGGCTCCTGTGCAGGTGGTGCTTGTGGCTGCGGCTGAGAAGGGACTAATGCTCCCCCTTGCTGCAGCCCCCCACTAGGGACTAGCGTATACCCTGGGGGAGGCTGGGCCACAAGAGCTCCTTGTTGCTGTGGATTTTGTGGCTGCTGTTGGTAAGTGACCAAGCCTGAGGGTCCTGAGGTGACTGGCACAGCAGGTGGGCTGGGGGTGACTTGCTGTTGCGACGGAGGGGGCACGCGCCTGAAAGCTTCATCCACTTCAGCAGTAGTCAGGCCTTTCCGGTCCAGGAAGGAGCGCTTGGTCGCCTCTGGAGAGTCTTTGACCTTCATGTGGGTGCAGACACGCACACAGTTACATACATGCGGCATGCAGTAAGGCACATGAAAACCTAAACCGTGCGTCATGCACTAATGTCAAAGCGTGACACACCTTGGGATGTGTTAAGAAGGCAACAGCATTCTGGAGCATGTCCTCCCTGAGACCAGCTGGCTCAGGGGGCGCAGGTGGCAAGGATGAGGATGGTTGCTGCTCAGCCGAGGGGGGTGGTGGAGACGCAGCATCATCGCCGGTTGCACTCATTAAAGAAAAACGGATTTCCTAAATTATAAAAATGCCACAGTCATCAAGTGAAATCAACTGACTGATCTATCAGGTCCAGGGACACCATGGAAAAAATGAGCATGCAAAAATAGGTTCCTAAGAAACATGCTGTCCTCATCATTCCTGGAATACTGCACTCACTCGTGCAGTGGGCACTTGTGCAACTCCAAGTCTGTCTTGCCTAGGTCAGTGCGGGCATTAGCAGCAGCGCAACAGTGCAACAACAGGTCATGCCACTCGCAAGCATGTCTGCGAGAGGGGGCCCCTCACAGCAGAAGGCTTTTATTGCAGGTCTGAGGTTGCACGTTTGAACCACTAGTTCAACGGCTCTGCGTGAAGCAACTGCTGAAGTACTGTTTTTTTTTGTCATAGCCGGAAGCTCCACAGGCAGTGCAATCAGCGTGTCAGCCCCGCAAAAGTTACAAAGATGTCGCACAGGCTCACATTCATGTGCACACACATCATCAGTGTTGCTGACATTAGGATCGCCATCAGAGGTTGTGCTTTCCTGCTGCAGACCACTATCCTGGGCACAGCATTGACATCCACGCCAGGCCTGACCTCAGAGGCCTCAGAACCCTCAATTGATTCATTGCCCACGCAACAAAGCGCACCAGAGGCCACCCCATCCCAGCCACAGCTGCGCATCATTGAGGACAGAATTTCATTTCAGCCATCCTTGGATGCATGCCCACGAGACGCAGCATCCAGCAAGCTCATCGTAGAAGCTCCAGCATCATGCAGGGTGTTGGATATTTCTGTGCGGCTCTACTTGCCAGGGAGCAGCCTCCAGGTGACGAGTCAAATCTTCATTCTCCTTCCTGTCAGAATTGGCACTCGATTAGAATGGGGTGGGGTACTCCTACAAATGCTTCAAGCAGACGTGGTTTCTGACGTTCACCAATCACAAAAATTGAGGTTCTTAGGGAAGGCCTCTCCTCACTAGAGTGCCCCTTATTATAAATCAGGGCCAGTGCATGATGAAGCCCACACATGGCTCAGACAGGCTTGACAGATGGCCCAGGTTGAGATATAGCATAAATGGAGATATGAAAGACGAGGGCTCTGCAGGGAGTTGTGGGTTAGGTGCATGGCCAATTACCCAAATACCTGAAATTTCAGCCAAAATTGTTCTGCTGCAGCTCACCCTTGAATGAATGTTGCACTGAACAACCCTCCAAAAGCTTTAATTCAACAAAGATTTTGGAGTGATGAATGGGTTATTCCTCCCATGATCGCCCTCAGCAAACAATTTGCAGTTCTATGATCCAGCATCGTGCCTGATGACACTATCAGATGGAGCCTAGTTACCTTCTCATTGAGTCATTGAGCATGTGAAGCTCCTGTTTTGCCTTGCTGAGCGTGTGGCTATGATCTTCCATTTTCCATGCCCCCTTCAAAGCATGGCCCCTGATAAGTAGGTTCTCTGACAGATAAGTGCAACACCACTTCTGCTCATGTGTCCAGGTTGTATTGCTGGCCCAGATCAAAGCATCTTTGGATGAGCACAAACGATGTCCTGCTTCATTCTTATCCTCCAAGAAAGAGGGCCTTGGCATATGGCATGCAGTGAAGCTCCTTGGTGATAACCACACATGTTCTGCCGATGTGTCATCCAGGGTTTGCGCTCTGAGACGGACATTCCGCCACCATTAGTTGTTCTGTTTAGTCCTGGGTTCTTGGTATCCTCTGAAGCCTACGACTCCTATGTCAGGTCTGTCTTATTGATGCTTGATAACGCTGAGTGATGTGTCCCAGGGGCCTAATTTTTGCAGCAATTCCTGCAATGTGTGCAGCACGATGGGACCTGGATTTGATCCTCTCACGCTGTTTTTCCTCACCTCTCACATGTGCATGGGTTAATTTCATATCTGCAGGTTCCTCGCTGCTTCTGGGGTACCGGCTGCAGTGTATGATGTGCCACAGAGCGCCACTGATCCCGTAGATGACGTGACGTGTACAGAGGTAAGCAGCGCGACCTGCTTGGCTCCAGCAGGTTTTCTGGAGAAAGTGCTCATCGCAACGCAATTTTGCAATTTTGTCCTGCATCAGGTATAAACTAGCGCCGTTTAATTCTGCATCAGGTACAAACCAGATGGGCCTTCATGCATTTTGTCAGTCGTCTCGAATTAGAGGGAAGTAGTGTTCACCTTTGGTTTTTAAAACACCAACCTTTTGTCAATCCAAACACTTTTTCTCTTGCTCTCTCCAGCTCCTGATTCATCCATCAGGTCATCACCGGATCATGTACAAAAAGCCAGGCCTGGCTGCATTGTGTTGCCTTCTTGCTCTGCAGATTCTGGGGACTGTCATGGGGTGGTGCCAGGGTCAGCCGCAGCTGCAGGCATTCCTGCAGGACCGTGCTACGTTATCAACGGCATCTCCAGCAGCACCCACGGACAGCAGTCCAGAGGCAGCAGACATCAGATTTATGTTGTGTGGACATAGCCGGGGGGGGAAGGTCAGCGCGCTGCAGGCTGCTCTGGGAGCACAAAGCAGGCGGCAAATTGCTGGGCTAGCCCTCATTGATCCTGCAGACGCATCCTTTGAAGGCAGGGGGGGGCCAAGGTGAGAGTTGCAGTCGTCCTGTCTCCTCTTTCCCGGCACTTCTTTATGGTGGGCTGATGACGGCGCACTGCCACACCCAGGAGCTAATTGATGGCGAGTTGCCGCACTGCCCTCAATCGCAGGAACCCATCAGCTGCTCAGCTTTTGGGTGAGCTAACTGCACAGGAGAGGCTGCCAATACTCATCATCGGCTCCGGCAGAAATAGTGATTGCATTCCGCGTAGCTCTAACTATGAAAGCTTCTACAAGGAAGCCAAGTGAGTGGATTTGTTCCAATTGTCTTGCATTGCATGCCTGATTTACATTCCTGCACACCTGCTAACGCACACCTAGTGCGAGCATCTGCTACACACATTTCTGCACACCTGCTACTGCACCTGCAACTAGTTGCAAGGTCAGTGGCACAGGTAAATTTCTCTTCAAAGGACCAGGTGCCATACTTTAGCTTCCTTGAAAAATCGCAGTTATTGCAACAAGGCTGATCTTGTTCTTGCCCCATGTTAAATTGTTCAGAACTAGGGTTTGATCCATAACTTCAAAGCTGTAATGCAATGATGAATTAGCGTATGTGGTGCATGTCAAGTTGGATTCAACAAACTTGACCACTACTCATTTGACAGAGCCCCAAAAAGCATGATACACAAACGCGCGCAAGCTCTTTGCGCTCTGGCTGTTGCGTCCATCTAAAGATTCTTTGGTCTACAGCTGGCCACATGGAATAGGATTACTGCGCAAGGTTTGTAGGCAATGAAGGCCCAGTGTCGGTACATGTGCATAAAGCCAGGTGGATTGCAACACTGAGCCATAATGAACTGCCTGAGCCCACCTCAGAAAGACCTCAAAACTCTTACAAAGGAGGGACGCATGCGATGCTATGCATGCTCATTGAACCTAATGCCAACGTTTGTTCTGGCAGCTCTGTTTTTGGTATTTAATGCGTGCTATAGGGCAAAACAAACCTCACCGAGTGCAGGCTTTCTTTGATACAATCAGTACAAATTTTGCACTTAGAACTTGACAAATTCTGAAGGAGAGGAGGAAGTAAATGATCACCCCTTTTGCCCACATCCAAAGAGGCCAGGCTTATTTGAATTGCAAGGCACGCTTTAAGTCTGATGTTAATTAAGTCTGAGGCCCAAGTGCAGCATTAATGTGATGGTGGCTGGATTTTTTAATGCTACATATTTATGTCTGTAAGTTAGCGCCCTGTAGAACCCTGAACGTTCATGAACTACTTAAGTATGAAGTGGCTGAGCTTAAATTCCATGCACCATAAGGTTCAACGAGAATCAGCGGAACCTGGAACTTAGCTGACAGCGCTCAGTGTTTTGGAATCTGGCTTGAAGGATAACTGGCATTCCATATCCATGTGTGGTTTTGAAATTTTGTGAGGCTTCATATGAGCTTGTCATTGTGACTCTCTAACTCACAAGTATCAAAATGTCCCAACCAAATTAAAAGAATGCTTTGTTAGATGACCTGGCCCTTGCCTTTAATGGATAAAGGCTAGCTTAGAATGTGACATTGTTTCCTCATCTGTTTAATGCAATGCTGCCCACCAATGCCCCCTGCTTGAAGCATTTCATCTTGCCTCTCCGTCTACCTTGCAGGAGGGATGCAACGCTGATCGTCTTGACAGAAGCAGGCCATTTTGTCTTTTTGGACAAACAAACACTGTTGCAGCAATCTGCTTGCAATTTAGGGAAAGCAGACCCTGCCAGAGTTCGAGCTGCCAGTGCCCTCAGCTTACTCTCTTTTGCTAATTTGGTAGCCTCAGACGGCCTTTTTGAAGTTAGCGGATGCGATGCAGTAGGTTTTAAGCTCTCATGGATGTTTGGATCCGCTGGGTTGAAATATGAAATGCAGACCAAGTAGTTTACAGCTCCTTGTTTTCTTGCTAGGACTCCCAGTGGGAGCACAAAAAATTCAATTGTCCAATATTATTTCAACCTCCAATTCCTTGCACACAAAACCCTATTTTCCTCTGGCGTACATTAAGCTTTGCCTAAAAAAGCATTAACAAGGCGTTGAATGATGAAGTGCAGGAAAAGAGATGATAGACCGCTTGTTTCTGCATGGAACACAAAATTTTACGGTCCACTTCTTACCAATCCTACATGTCCATTGAGAATTGCAGATGTTTTGTACATATTGGTTTTTAATGCAGAGGCCATTCCAGCATCAGCGCTTGTAAGGTAAGCCTTATAAAGCGCATGTGGCCAGCTTTGGCTGCAAAGCCTGCTCTCTTTCTCTCGTTGGCCCTTGGTGCGGCTTAAGTTGAGTGCAGTGCTGACTGTTGTGTCTCCAACTTGGCTGCTTTCCAGGCTGACTCAATAAGGCATCGTGGCATTGTGTGTGTGTGTGTGTGTGTGTGTGTGTGTGTGCAGGTACAGGCTGATTTGCTTTCTAGACATGTTGCTCTGCGTGAGTAAGCTTCATGCCCATTCTGTACAGGATGCTCACAAACTTTCCACCTCTAGGTGCCCTATTGAAAACAATAACACGTCTCACAACAAGGTCCTGGAGCCGCAGTGTTCCGGTAACCCTTAAGGTTTCCACAAGCCCTCTCTGTTCTTGAGCTTTGTGATGGTGGGGACTTGCGTCTCCTTCAAGCCAATGTGTCTCCTTTTCCTTAATTGATGTAGGGGGAGTTCTTCCAGAGGTGGGCAACTCCCCTGTATCGCTAGGCATGCTCTTTTTCGGTTTGCTTTCTCAATCTAACTATGACAACCATTTTTATTTTATGAGGTATAACGTTGCCCAAAAATGATGAAAGGTAAGGAAAGGGTCACATAGCCATACCTGCCCACGTGGGCAGCTTAGCTGAAGCGAAAAGGGTGCTTTTTCCTTTATTGATGTAGGGAGCTTTTCCTCTGCCTACGTAGTTTTTCTTTTCTTTCTTGAAAAAGGTGCCTGTATCTAAACCAGTCGGAAAAATGATGAGCATCAGAGGATTGCAGATTACTCTCCTGGCCTCAGGTCACACCAAAATGGTCCACAGCTCTACCCTGGAACCTGTTTTCCCCCAAGCCTAGGTGTACTCTTCCTGGCATACCACATAAACATCATGCATCTCAAAAGAAAGGAAAGAAGGAAGTCAAAAATTGACCTTTTTGGCACCCCTTGTGCTGGATTATTGGGTAATTGGCTGAAATTCTGAATCAAAAGAAAGGAAAAAGAAAAGTCTACGCCAGCCAAGAGGCCGCGTGCATTAAGGAAAGGTTCCCTGACTAGCAAGCTAGAAAGGGTCTCACCAATGGGCCCTCAAGCCTAAACTAGACTAAGCTAGCCTAGGAGAAAGCCAGAAACAAGAGATAATGAGGATCTGGAGGGTTGGCTGCCATGCTCCTGGACGCCTGGACTCTTCTTCTCCTGCTCTCCTCTGCCGCGCGACCAGCAAACCCTCCCCCAGAAGTCCTCTGGAAATGAAGTGCATGTCTGGTGTTAATAATAGTTGCTAATATTTGGATAGCATGGATGAATCTAACAAACCACTGGGTCTTTTCACCCCATCAATTTTGCAATGATCTTCTACTTGTACAAGGACTCAGAGTCACTCAATCAAACAATTTGGTTCAGTGGTTGATCTCGAATGGAGGATTGGTGGCCCAAAAGTAGGGTCCACGCCACAGCCAATTTGGCAGGGTGCCCCCAGTTGGGACAGTGGAGCCCTATTACCAGAACACAAAGAAAAGAAAAACTTTGTAGGCAGTGGTCACTCCCTCCATCATTTAAGGAAAGGGGGCCACATTGGTGCACAGACCGTATGACCCACCTACCACGAAGTTCAGACTGAGAGAAGCACAGCAGGCATTGAAAGAAGACAGGTCCAGCAACGAGAAAGAGAGCAGATTGATAGCTGAAAGACTGGAGTTCCAGACCTTCAACAGCAAGCAGAGCCAGCACTGTCAGCCTTCCTACCAAGAAAACTCGTACCCAGAACACATTGTATCCTAATTAAGTGTTCCAGGTTAGGGGCACCTTCTCTTATAAGCATTCCAAAAACACCTATTTGCTAGCTTGCTAGTTAAGGGACCTTTCCTTAATCCACGCAACCTATGGCCCGCTTAGGCTTTTCTTTTCTTTTTTTTCCCTGTTTGTGAGGGGAGTTGCCCAACTCTGGGGTTTTCCTCCGAAGAGTCTGTCTGCCTACGAGTCGTAGTATGGAATTTTTCTTTTCTCAATTCTCCCTCTTTATGTGTCTCTCCCCCATTTTATTGTGTCTGTCATGTTCATATCTGAACACAGCCTTTAGGAGGGGAGCAAAAGTATGGAGGACTTCTCTTTTTGATGCACGTTATAACAATCCCATATGGTTGGAATCCCCATGATTAGGTCAACAGGTTGCGAAAACAAAAGGCCTTTAGTCAAAACGACTGACTGTCAGCCTGTTCATAAAACAGGAGGTGTTATGCAAGGAAGGGTACAAAGATAAAGAAAAAAGAAGAAAAAGCTAGGTAGGCAGAGAAAACTCTCCCTACATCAATTAAGGAAAGAGAGACACATTGGCCCAAAGAGCCGTGATCTCCCTCACCAGAAGATGAGAGGGAAGTATATGTGGATCAGATGGGTTTCTGGCAGCACGCTGCTCCAGGGCACCAGTGTTGTGATGAGCGTTTTTATTTTCAATGGCTCGCCTGGTAGAGGTAAGTTTGTGCGCAAATTGTACAGAATGGGCATGGAGTTTCCTTGCAAGTGTTTCAGATCTCTGTGAGTCAATCCCTAATTTTCTGAATTGATCAAGGGTATGGGCAGTGTAAATAGTCCCACCCACACCCAGGAGGATTGGGTGGATAGTAATCTCTGCACCTTGGAGTTGTTTGCACAGTTCGCTGTGTTGTTGTTGTGAGGCTTCTAGCTGGGCACTAGGCCTCGTATCTTCGCAGTATTTGATTTCTATCAAGTGGATATGGCGGGCTGGAGTTGTGCGACGCCCCATACTGCGCAGTACTTGGTGTGAGGGTGGAGTGGGTGGTCTGTTCGGGTTAGTTGGGTGAGGAGTGACCAAGATCGCATCAGGGCGGCTGGAGTTGCGTCTGGTTTGAATAGGAATCATGGGTTTGAAGAGGTAGGAAGGCACAGCACGATTAGATATTTGCTCAGGGATTTTCAGTTCGTGCTGGGCCAAACGGTTTGTGTTGCCCGCATCCAACTGCACAAGATTGGCCCCATAAGAGTCTTCACTGACCGGTTTCAAAATCATCCTGCAAGCAATATTGTGACGCTCAGTTACCATGTTACGCATGACGGGGCATTGGCAGCCAGATAGGATGTGGAGAGCGCTATCCATGTGGTGGCAATCAGGTAAGGGGCATGTAAGGCTAGTGGATCTTTTATATTGGACAGCATGTTTCTGATTGTAAAGGGTGCCTGTGCGGTATTGGAAGACAGTGCGTTTCATTCGAGTTGAGAGACTTGGCATATTCCAAAAAGCATTGCTGATGCTTTTGTTTACATGAGGTAGCAAGCTCTAGTAATAAGTGTAGTAGCCTGTCTTCTGGTCAGCATAGCCCAGCTTGTGCTGAGCATGCATATGGGATTTCAGAGCATTTTTAAGGTCTGGGAGGTGCCTTAGACGAGGAGAAGAAGGGTTGGATTGAGATGGCCTAGAATCTGCCTCTTCCCGAGCCAGCCAGGTTGTATTGTGGAAGGGGTTTCCTCCTGGGCCAGCGCCAGGGATTCCAGTATCAGTTAGATTACCATCTTTGAGGGAGGCCTGGTATTTAGCAACCTGGTCTGCGCATTCATTCCCAGCTATTCCAGCATGAGACTTGACCTTGTAGAAAAAGATGTGATCTTGAGAGGCTCGGACAAGGTTTGAGATCCTCTTCAGAAGATCTCCTTGCATGCGATGTCTATGCTTCTCTGGGTACAGGATTTGCTTTCTGAGTTGGTGAAGTGAGCTGAGGCTATCTGTGGTAATATGTGTGTAATCATGAGTGAGCGCAGCAGCAATGGCAGCCAGCTCAGCTCTCCCTATGGTATTGGTAATACCAGCGCCATTAGGTTCAACTAGATTTTGTGAGTCACTCATAGGATGGTACACACCTGCCCCTATAACTGTCTTGCCGTTCTGGACCTGGCAACTGCCGTCTGTGTAGGCCCAAGACCTCCAATCTGCAATTTTAAGCTGGAGGTTGGGATGGGACTGACAAGGAGCTTGGACGGTAATATCTGAGGCGGATCTTTGGGGGCGCTTGGAAATCTGTTTCATGTCTAAGGGGAGTTTTTCACATTTCCTTATCCCGAGCATCACTCTATGTCTTGTATTTTGGATGGGGTAGTTACTAACGTTACTGATAATCCATTTGGCCTCTGGGATGGCTTTGGCTAGATCCTGAAGCCAGGTATGGTTCTGATTATTCAATTGAACTCTTGCAGCTGTATTTCAGACAGCAATAATTCGTAAATCCCAAGTATGCTGGGAGAGGACAGTTTCCTGGCTGGCCCAGGATTGGGGTTTGTCATAGATAAGTCTGCTTTTTGGAATGTTTCCAAGCTTATAGCAAGGGTGTGGGTAAGCATTGAGGAGTACTGAGTAGGGGTTGGTTACCATATGCCTGCCACTTGCTGGCAGAAGCATGAAGGTGGCTGTAGCCTCTGTGTTTAGGATGGCAGAGTAGATAGCATGCCGTAAAGCTAGTTTCATGGCCTTCCCATCATAGATGGGATGGCAGATACACATCCCAGAAAATCTGGAGGAGAAAGAATTGTAGTGGGCACCAAACAAAATGTCGCAGGGATCAGAGCTCCAGTAGTGATGGTAGTGAGCGTTATAGTCCAGGGGAGAGGCCATTGTTTCTTGGGTGACATGTGACCATTTTTGGAAAGCGGAATGGATGTGAGGTGGGAGGGCTCGTGAGAAGGAATCTTTAATCTTTTTGCTTTGGTATTATTCTTGCAAGGAAGGGTACAGTTTAATGTTTCTTGTTCATGAGACGAACACACCAATGCAGCAGCCATGTAGAAATGGAGAACAAACCAAAGGACTGTACATGGTGAATTGGAGATAGGCCAGGAGCCTTTAAAAAAAAGGGTTAGGAGTTGAAAGAAGAAGAAAAGAAAAGAAACAAAAAACTACGTAGGCAGAGGAAAATCTCCCTACATCAATTAAGGAAAAGGAAACACATTGGCTCAAAAAAGAGAAAAGAAAAGAAATGTCTACGCTAGCCAAAAGGCGTGTGCATTAAGGAAAAGTTCCCTAACAAGAAAATGGAAGAAGAGGACCTGAAAATAAGGAAGCATGTTTTTGCTGAAAAGAGTGCGGATGTGTAGACTTAAAATTGATATGCTGCTGCACATCATGGTGCGTTTCACAGAGGTCACAGGCACCCATGATGGGCACTTTCCTTTATCAAAACTTTGGGTAATACACCACTTGAGTAGCTTTTCCTTTCACGGGCAGAATAAACGTCATGAAGCTTGCTTTATTCTGAGAGCGCGGACACGGGGGCGAGATCAGGCCTCACTGCGCACTATGCGTTAGGCAAATCCAGGAACAGGTATTTGGGATTTATTTAAGGAGCATATGTGGAAAAAAAGAAAAAGAAAAAAGTCTAGATAGACGCCAGCCGAAGGCCGCGTGCATTAATGAAAGGCGTGTCTGACATTAGCATCCTTGGTGGGAGAGTACATCAATGACGAAAAAATGATGAGCTGCCATGGATGATGGGAGGGGAGATGTTGTTTCCAGTTTCAAGTCTTGGCATCTACCACAGATTAAATAGGTATTTCATAATGGTGGGACCTTGAGTGAAGGCTTCAGCCAGACTTTTGGCGAAATTAGCCTGCCCCAGTTTGACCGATTTTCGCCACCCAACAGCCAACAAACCCACAATTAAGCTTGGGAATTAGACAAAAAAACAATGTTGCTATGTTGCAGGGAGAAACTAAACAAGTTTGATCGTTAACTTGCTGTTGCAAAACATCTGCAACAAAGCTGATCAAAGAAAATATTCCAGAGTAGCTACTACAGCAATTGCCTGGGGACAGCTCTGAGTGTTTTTTAATGGAGCACACAACCTGCGGGTACCTACTGATCAAAAGAACACCCTGCAGGCCTGGGCTGACGTGCACTTCCCCTCCCTGGAAAGAAAAGAAAAGAAAAGAAAAACTACGTAGGCAGGGGAAACTCTCCCTACATCAATTAAGGAAAAGGAGACACATTGGCTCAGGAGAGCCGTGAGCCTCCTCCACCACAAAGCTACAAAGAGGAAAGCTAATGGGGATCTTTAGGGTTACCGGAAGCACCCGGCTCCAGAACCTGGCTGTGAGAAGCATCATTTTCCATAGCACGTCTAGTGGTAACAAGCTTATGGGCAGAAAAGAAAAGAAAAGACTACGCAGGCCAGGTCTGGCTGCGTGCATTAAGGAAAGGTCCCCTAACTAGCAAGCTAGCTAGGGCCTCACCGAGGAGGTTCACAGGCCCAGCCTAAACCAAGCTATGAACCAAAGGAGAGCAACTAATGCGGGTCTGGTGGGTTGCTGTCAGCCATGCGCCTGCGGGCGTGGACTCTCCTCCTCCTGCTCTGACCTGTCTCACTCCCAGTGCCGCCCCTGCCCAAAGAACCCTGCAAGTATAAAGAGTGCCTGGTGTTTATTATTTTTGTTAGTGATTGGAGTGCATGGCAACTTAATTGAGAGGCTAATTTTTCTGCGTTATGTCTGGTAAGACCCAGCTCAACCAGAGGAGTGATGGTGTAGTCATTATAGATAGTACCTGCTACACCAAGTAAAATGGTGTGCAATGTCACCTTATTATTTCTGTTTGGGTTTCTGAGACTGCGGGTGCGAAGTCTGGATATGGTACCAGCATGCTGGTCAGCAGCTGTGCGTAGGCTGGGTAAGGGGTTAATATCAGGGCAAAATTTAAGTTCCACAAGGTGGATATCCCTATCTTGAGCAGGTATCCTTTTAGGGTCGAGATGGGTTGCTCTCCCTGGGATAGAGCGTACAAAGACAGCATCAGGTCGGCTTTGGTGTCGGGCAGAGGGGCCAGCACCATTGGGAAAAGCCCAGTCAGGAATTTCTCTGGAGATGTTTTCAGGGACTTCAATTCCTTGTTCTTGGAGCTTTTCCCTACAGCAAGCATCCATTGCAACAAGGAATGAGCCATGTGCACCTTTGCTGAGGGCTTCGCAACAGAGACTGAGGGCAGTGTTGTGTCTGTTTATGAACATCCCTTGGCATGTTGGGTGTGAGCATCCTAGGACAATGTGATTGATGCAGTCCAACTTGCCGCATAGTCGGCAGTTGGCGGGCCCAGATGTGTGATTGAACCTGACAGCGTGTTTTTGGGTGTAGATTGTGCCAGTGCGGTACTTGAGGAGGTTTATTTGTTGTTTAAGGGTAACCTTGGGGTTGCTCCAAAAGGAATTGCTAATTTTTTGGTTAGCAAGTTTAGGGGATGGCTTAAGTAAGCCTGTGCTGGTATTGCTATTATGAGGTGGGGGTTGTGTGAGTTGCTGCCAGCTTGTGTAATAGCAACTGGACGTATCAGCAGAGCCAAGTTTGTGTTTGTTATGCATGTGTGTTTTGAGCTTATCTTTCAAGTTGGTGAGGTAAAGGGGTGTGGCAGTATGGGAGTGTCCTCGGGGAGGTTTGATGGATAACCAAAAGGAGTTGTGGAAGGGGTCCTTGGCTTCAGGCAATGAGATATCTGTGTTATCCATAAGAGCCGCAGTTTGTGCGCAAGCATCAGCTCCCTCATTGCCAATCACGCCAGAGTGGGCTTTAACTTTATAGAAGTTGAGCTGGTGTGGTGAGTGCTCTATGATGGTTGAAATAGCTTGAATGAGCTCTGCATGCAGGTGGGTCCGCATGCGCATTGGATTGAGAACCTGCCTGTAGATTTGGGACAGACAGGATGCACTGTCAGTGAAAAGAAAAGAAAAAGAAAAGTCTACGCAGTCTCGAGGCCGCGTGCATTAAGGAAAGAACCCCTAACTTAAAGTCAGAGGCCTCACCAAAGGGCCCTACAAACCTACACTAAACACAGCTAGTCTAGGAGAGAGAGCCAGAAGCAAAATCTAATGGGGATCCGGGGGATTGGCCGCCATGCCCCTGAGCGCTCGGACTCTTCTTCTGCCATCCTCAGCCGTTGCCGCACGCCCAGCAAACCCTCCCCTCCCAGATGCTCCCTGAAAACAAAGTGCATGTCTAGTGTTAATTATGGTGGATAACCTTTGGATGGCATGGACACTGAGTTGGGAAGCTAGTGATTCAGCTTTTTGTTTGGTCAATCCCAGATTTATGAGAGGTGTAATTGTATAATTGTTATAAATCGTGCCACCAACACCAATTAAGATGATGTGCAAAGTCACTTTATTATTCCTGTTTGGGTTTCTTAAGCTGCGTGTTTTAAGTCTGTTAATGATGGGGGAATGTTGAGTTTGTGCACGCTCCAAGGTGCTGACAGGATTAGTGTCGGAGCAGAATTTAAGTTCAACAAGGTGAATGTCTCTATTTTGTGGTAGGATCTTGGTAGGATCAAGGTGGGCTTGTCTGCCTGGGATGTGCCGCACAAAAAGAGCATCAGGGCGGCTTGTATGCCGTACAGGTGAGGCAGCGCCATTTGGGAAAACCCAGTCTGGAATAGCGCGAGAGGTGTTTTCAGGCACTTGTATGCCTTGATCCAGAAGTCTGTCATGATTGCAGCCATCCATGCTAATGAGGGATGAGCCGTAACGGCCTTTGCTGAGGGCTTCTACACAGAGACTAAGGGCCGCATGGTGTCTGTTGGTGTGCATCCCACTCATTGTTGGGTTGGTACACCTAAGTAGAACATGATAAATGTTATCTGTATTTGCACAGAGTGGGCACCTATCAGAACTGGAAAAGTTAAACTGAGAGGCATGGCCCTGTGTGTACAGTGTATCCGTTCGATATTTCATGAGATTTATTTGTTGTTTAAGGGTAATCTTTGGATTTTTCCAGAAGGAGTTGCTGATTTCCTTGTTTGCAAGCAGAGAGATTGAGTTGTGAGCTTCATTGTTTGTGTTGTTGGTGGATGGTGTGGCATCGTTAAGCTTCTGCCATCTCTGGTAGTAGTAGACAGAGGTGTCAGCAGAGCCAAGTTTGTGTTTCTTGTGCATGTGTGTTTTAAGTTTGTCACTCAGGTTGGTGAGGTAGTGTATCGGGGACGTATGGGAGCGGTGTATGCCATCACTTTGTGTGGGAGAGGTCTTCAATGAGAGCCAATAAAAGTTGTGGAAAGGGTCCCTGGCATCCGGAAGTGTAATGTCTACTGTGTCAGAGAGGGCTGCGGTGCGAGCGCAAGCGTCAGCCCCCTCGTTTCCTATGATGCCAGAGTGGGCTTTGACTTTATAAAAATGGATAGGGTGAGGGGAGTGCTCTATTATGGTTGATATTGCATGTATCAACTCTGCATGTAGGTGATATCGCATGCGCATGGGATGAAGGGTTTGATTTGAAATTTGAAAAATGCAGGATGCACTATCAGTGGCAATTTTGGTTTGCTCATGTTGGAGTGCCACCAGGATACCCACTAGTTCTGCTCTCGTGATAGTATTGGTAGGCCCATGGCCGTTGGGTTTTATGACTGTCAGTGGCTATGTTTGTGTGGCCCTGTTGGAGTGCAACAAGGATGCCAGCCAGTTCTGCTCTGTTGATTGTGTTAGTTGGGCCACGGCCATTGGGTTTGATGTACAGTTGTATTTGTGGTGAGGGGTGGTCGCCCTCTTTGTTAGGTTTGTAGACGCCTGAGCCAACCAGAGGGGGGGAATCATTCTTGGTTTTCATGACGCTACCATCAGTGTAAGTGATGTCTTCCCAACACTGAATTTTGGGTGTGAATGTGGTCTTTTGTGTGTGGTGGTGATCTACTACTGCTTGTGTGTGCTTGTGTGAGCATTCCAGGGACACCTCGAGGGGAAGGGATAGAAACTTTTTTCTCCATTTGTTTGATATTAGTCGTTGGTTGGAGCTCAGGTTACTAGGGGGGGCAGGACGAGCAAGAGGTAACCATAGGGCTGGGACGTTGTGCTGAAGCTCTTCAAACCAGCGCTCATTGGCACTTTGTAGGGTCTCCCTTGCTTGTGTGTTCCAGACAACAATGAGTTGTGTGGGGTATGTAGGATGAGTGGGGTTGGGTATGGTGTTGAACCAGTACTGGGGGGGTTCAAAATTGATGTGTCTTGCAGGGAATTTGGCAAGCACTTTGATGTATCCTGGGTGGTTGTTTAGCCAATTCATGTAGGCATTGCCGCTGGAGCCTCTCCAGTGGGGTAGGAGTATGAAGGTGGCAACCGGCAAATCGGTTTGAATGGAGGAGTGGAGCGCGTGGCGCAGGAGTTGAGTCATGGTGTCATCGTTGTGAGGGGGGTGACAGAAGGAGTAACCGGAATAGCGCACTGAGAGGGCATCCGTGCAAGCTCCAAAGATCTGGTCACGAGGGTTGGCGCTGAAGTACTTCTTGTAGGAGGGGTCAAAGTCAAGAGGGTTTGAGTACCTTTCCGTGGAGACCATGCAGTACTTTTGTAAGGCTGAACGTATGTGGGGAGGTGTGATCAGCGTATTAGAATTGTAAACCTTTTTGCTCTTGGCAAGTAAGTCTTTGTTCTTGGATTTCTGTCGTTGGAGTAGGCCCATGATTTCAGTCGTCATGTCTTGGACTGGTGGCTGGATTGTGCTGTGTAGGCCTGCTTGTTGGGCTGCTTTATAAGCTTCAGTGAGGGTTGAGAGTCTTTCCGTAGTGAGCATGCCCACGCATTTGCCGATAGTGTTGTATACACAGGCAGCCTCGTATGTGGAAAAAGAGGGTATTTCCACTGGTATGCTGATCTCATTACTTAGGTCAATCTTTTGGGTTTCTTTCATGAGGTCAACAGGCCTGACAATTATCTCACACTGCCATGTTGGCAGGATGTCTGTTTGAGGGTTGGTGGGCAGGAAGTAAAAGTTAGCATTTTTGCGAATGGCACGGCCATTGGTTGATAGCCATGAGGTTTGGAGATAGTTCTGGAGGTTGCCATCAAATCCTTGGTTGGCGAGGTTATCAAGACCAACACTATTGTCTTGGGGATCTGGTGGTTGTTCTAGCTTTTCCTTCTCAAAGGCTTCTACATGGGTCCAGAGGTCAGGATGCTTTTGCAGCATTTCAGCCGTTTCCCATCTGGGATGCCATGTGACATGGATCATCTCCTGTTCTTCAGAGAAGTTGTTCCTTGCTTGTTTTTCAGCTCGGGGCAATGGAGCACAAGCAGGGCAATCCCAGTGTTCCTGAGATTCGCTCAGCCTCCGGTCTTGTTGAGAGCATACTTTGACTTTTATGAGGCATTCCCAGTGGTAAGTACGGTGGCATGTATCACAAGTGGGCATGTCATCGTAGCATTGGGATTCGTACGTGTGCTCTTTGCTTACTGGGCTCCAACAAAGTTGGCAACATGGGTCTTCTGCCAGCCTTCTGGGAATGTGGGTTATGGCGTTCACTTTCAGCCCTTCATTGAGGAAAATGGGTAGGGCCCATTTCTCAATCGTGACAGGGTGCCATTGGACTTTGTACTGACTTTGTTGGATACGTTGTGGGGAACGTATGTGCTTACGCAGGTGCTGCCAATCCAGGATGCTCTGTATCACGTGATCATAGCGGAAGATTGTGTTGCTTGCACGCATTGTGCCTATTTCATTGGCTTTGTTTTGCTTGTAGTTCCACAGCCAGTTAGCAGTATCAGTGCTTGGTATGGTGGGTGGTAAGAGTGGTGGAGTAAGGATAGGTGCCGAATGGTATTTTAGAATGTGTGTTGGGTTTTGGCTGTGCCTGGTCCTCTTGGTCTGGCTTGGTATGGCCTGGGTGGGGGTAGGTGAAAGATCCTGGTTGGGGGGTGTGCCATGTAGATTTGGTTGTGGCCTGTTTGTGTGAGGATTTTTCCTCTTGCGGGTGCGTCCTGTATGATCAGGTTCTTTCTGCGTATTAGACTGAGTGCTAGAAGGATGGTGGTCTTGGTTTGGGACTTCTATTTCTCGGGGTAAGTTCTGGCTATTAGCCTGTAGGTTGGGGGGATCCTCAGGTCTGTCCACCTCCATATGCTGGGGTGCGTGTTCAGGGTAAGATTTTGACCAGTCCCACCCTGTGGGGGTGTACTCAGTCTGAATCATCTCTTCATACACCTTATTGTTGATGTAGCGTGACTCGAGGGGTTTGTTGGGCGAGCTGTCTTGGCTCTTGATGAGAGCGTTAATTAGGTCTGTAGTTAAATTGTGGGAGTTGAGTACATGTGATAGCTTGTTGAGAGCAACGATGTGTCTAGTCTTCACTTTTTGGCCAAGCAGGGATGTGAGTTTATTTCCATCAATGATGTGGGTGAGACTGTCATTGAGCAGTGGAAAGAGTCTTGTCACGCCTATTTCCATGAGGGGGTACAGGCAGTGGCAGGCTAGGCTTTTTAGGGAGGGTTGCACCGGTGTTGAGAGTGCATTAAAGACAGACAGGATGCTAGGTGAGAGGTAGGGCGTTCCTTGGAAGGTAACATCAAGGTCACTGTTGTGGATGCAGAGGTATTGTCTAACTCGGAGCATATGGTTCAGCTGCTTTGTGAGAAAGTGGGGGTTCTGGTGTGATGGATCAATGCTGCTAATGTAGTCTTTTATTTTTTGTAGTTGGGATTCCAAGAGTGCCTTGGTAATCCGGCCATGTTTCTCTTCATTGTTGAGGCTTGTGGTGAGTGCTGCCGCACATCTGGCGTTATACTCTACGGCAATAGATGGGCAGCCAAGTCCAAAATTGGCTTTGTCCTCCCGCAGGATGGCTGTGCCTGTGCTCAGTGGCAGTTTGTAATTTTGTTTGACAACGGTTAAGGTCATCCTATCCCAGGCTGCAAGGTCATTCTCAGAGCAGGGTGTGACCGGGAACGCATACGCAATGCTTGGTATAATGGCTGTTCGGATCATGTCCATTGTTTGTCTAGGAGTAGCATAAGAGCTCGAGAGCTTGTCTAGTTTCTTAGAAAGCTTATCTGTCATCTTGGTAAGTTGAGGTTTCCAATTCATGGTCATGGTAATGTCTACCCCTAGGTAGGTGAAGGGGTCTTCAGGGCTAAGAAATTGAGCTGGTTTGCCTTGGATCAGAATTTTGTTCTTGAGGAGATGCTCTGCAAAGTCTGCCATGGACGTATTTCCTCGGGCTTGCCTGCTTTCTTGGCTGGGCAGGCTGCACGTAACCTTTGTTTTGTTGCCAGAGATGATCAGGTGGGCCCAGTCTGCGTATTGGGTTAGTTTTTTGGCCTGTATTCTGAGGTTGGCGTAGGTGCCCGTGATGCCAATGAGGTCGTCTGCAAACGCCCCGCTGCTCGTTTTATTCTGGATTTTGTGCTCAGGGCTTTGCGGGCTCTTGCTGAGGCACCCGTAGCCATATCCGCGGCCACCAGCATGGAGCCAGCGCAGTAGTGGCTCCATGTAGATGAGGAATAGGAAGGGGGAGAGGGTGTCCCCTTGGATGGTGCCCCTTTCTATAGGTATGTCATTTGTGAAGTTGCCTGAGGGGAGGCGAACTCTCGTGCGCGCCCCCTGGTACAGGTTTTTAACATTGTCAACAGCATCTGTGGGGAAGCCAAGGTCATGCATGATCCAGAGCAACTTATCGTGATCTGTTGTATTGAAAGCAGATGTGAAGTCTACAATCAGGGCGTAGATGTCCCTTTTAAATAGTTTGGAGTCTTCAAGGGCCATGATTAGGTTTTGGAGCTGGTGTATGGTGTCTGTGTGCTTACGGAATCCCGCTTGCATGTTGCTCAGCAGGGAGTGGGTTTCTGCGTATTCATACAGGGCTGTTGTAACCAAGCGTGTCCAGAGTTTGTAGATGGTGTTTGCTAAGCCAATTGGCCGGTAGGATGTTATGTCTGTTTGGGAACCTTTCTCTTTGTAGATGAGTATGGTATCACAGTGATACTATCACTCTTTTTCCAGGCTTTGGGGGTGACCCCTGTTGCCCACATGATAACAAAGAGTTTGTGGATGGAATCTTTATATTCTTGGGGCAAGTGTTTGAGCAATTCATTGGCTATACCATCTGGTCCTGGGGACTTATTATTAGTAAGTGAATGAAGGCATTCCTGAAAGGAGCAGGTATCCAGGATGGAGTTATGCAACCATTCCCTCTTCCTTTGGGTAGTATTTTCAACCCTAGTGATGGGGGTTTCAAGGGTGAAGGGATCCTCACACTGCCGATCCATCCAGGGGTAGTTGCGTTTGGCCCGGGGATCAGTTGGGAGGTAAGCCCCCGTCTTTATGCTTGGGGCAGCCATGCTCTCAGTGTAGAATTTTTCAACAATATCAGCGACTTTGCGTGGGTCAGTTTCCACTTCCCCTGTGCTGGGGTCTGTAAGGGCTTGAGCTTGTGGGGGGCTAGCAGTCTTCCCATTAAGAATCTCTTTGTTGGCCAATGCTGGTCGTTTAGCAATCTTACGTTGTTGTTGCCTCCTGGCTCTTTTGTTGCACTGAGCCTCGTAGTCATCGTCTATTTTGTTGATTTGGTCCTTGATCTTTTTGTGCTGTGCATTGAGCACAGTCGCAATTTGTGGAGGAGAAGTGGAGGCTGGGGGTAGATCTTCTTTGCTTGTGAAGCTTTGCACAAAAAGGAGAGCCTTGTGCAAGTTAGGATTTTGTGTATTTTGGGAGATAGCACCTTCAAAGGTACAGAGGAGGTGGGACTGAGGCAGATTGTATTGCAAGTGCCGGACAGATTTAAGCTTGTTCCTGAGGGATTTGCGGAGGTTGTTGATTTTCCTTGTTTTGTAGTGTTTGGAATTCCCGTTGTTTGCTTTGGTGGCGCACACTTGCAAAGCCACTTCATGGCATTCTTTGACTAGGGCGACAATTTGTCCCGCCAATTCTTCTACCACCTGCTTAGCTGGGAGCCCGCAAAGGTGGTTGAGTCTAGTTTGTTGCTTGGCGCATGTGCTCTCAATGGAGGAGAGGTGGGAGAGGGCATTTGTGTGCATGGTGTTCAGGGTTTTGACCATATTGGCGTGAGTGATGCAGGGTGCATAGGTAGGGTCTCTAAGGGCACAATGCAATTTCTCCACGTCCGATGGTTTGATGGGGCGGACGAGCATGCGCTTGGGCTGGTGGGGTTTGCATGTTTCTGGGAGCTTCTTAATTTTTGTGCCAAGAATTTTTGTAGGGATGTTAGCAACAAGGGGGATGTGGTCACTGTGTTTATAGCCTTTATCAGCAGTGCAGCAGAAGATTTGGGATTGATGGTCTGCACTATGGTGCTTGATTATACGTGATGGCAACAGTATATCGTCGATGCGGCTGTGGGTGTAATTGTTTGCACCTTGCTCAAGGTTTACTATTGTTGACCTGTATGTCCAGGGTCTATGGGATATGTGCCAGTCAAGGGGGCAGAGGTTGGTGTTAGACACGAACTTGCGATATAGTTTATCTTGCGCATAGCTATTACGGCTGCTTCTGTCTTGGGGAATGAGCGTGGCATTCATGTCTCCAAGTAGGATGGGGGTGCAGGTTTGGAAAGTAAGGAGGTTTTGGAGGAGGTCCTCCATGCTTTTCCTTGTTTTAAGAGCAATGTTATCTGTGCCTGACGGCCAGTAGGAGGATATTAAAAGGATTGATTTGCCAGGGGTGTGGAGTTGGACGGCGACTACTCTGCCTTCCACACAGTCATGACAGGGGACTTGGGTGGCTTGGGTGGTTATGGCAATGCTCTCTTTAACACAGAGGATAGTGCCTGAGGAGTGGTTGGAGCTGTGCCACCAGGCGTACCCTTGAAGGAGGGTTTCAAGCCATTGTGGTGGTCTCGCGCCTTTCTTAATCTTAGTTTCCGTGAGGGAGAGAATGTCAGGATCATGGTAGGCTATGAGATCACGCACATCCTCCTTGCTTTTGAAAAGACCCTGGACATTCATAGTGACAATTTTGAGGTGGTCCTGCCACGCTTGTGTGGATTTTGGGGGAATATTAGCTTGAGTGTGTGTTTGGGTAGTCTCTGTTTGGCAAGGTATTGCAGAAGAATAGGCTTGGTCATTTTGAGCATAGCAATTCTGGGTAGAGGGTAGGTTGGAATGGGGATTTGCTTGGTGAGAGTGAAGGGGGGTTTCGTCAGCGTTGATATCACTCCCATTGGGGTTGGCATTGGTCGTTGGTGGGAAGGGTATCATGGGGTCTGCAAGATGGAGATCGGACGTAGAGGCGAGGTGGTCCCAACAGGATCCAGATTGAATGGTGAGGATGCTGCCGCTGAGTTGATGCCAGCTTTCCTCTGTAGTGAGGTAGATAGGGTGGGAGTTCTCAGAGTCCAGGAGGCACCACGCGCTTTGGGCACGAGGGGAAGCATTTTGAATGTTTTTGATAGTCTTTGCATGGAGCTGGCCACAAGCATTTCTGGAGATGAGAATCACTGCGGATGTGTGAGCAGCGTTATTTGTCAGGTGTTCTATAAGGTGTTTGTTTATCTGTCCCTGTGGGAGTTCAGTGCTCGAGTGCTGGAGGTAGTACTTGAAGTTTTTATTCCAGGGGGAGTAGTGCAGGTAATGATTAACAATTGTAACGTTAAAGTTCCCAAGGCCTGGTGTGTAGAGGTGGCGTAGGGATATGTGGGTAAGGTTGCGGACGATGAGGGTGTGCTCAAGCTGCCTTACGTGTGAAAGGACAGAGGCCCCAGATAGAGCATGCATGCCTATGGCCATGTTAAAAGCGTGTATTAGACAGAATGCCTTGTCTTGTATTTCCATGTAGGGTTGCGGGCAGGGATTGTCGTTTTGGGGTGTCCTGTGTTTAAGGACAAAGAGCTGAAAGGAGCGGGACATACCCCCGCACAGTTGGGAGGTGCGCTCCTCTGTGATGTTGCTTGGTGATGCGAGCTCTGAGTCGACTAGGTACCAAATGTTGTTTATCTTTTTAATGGCAAAGGCATGGTCGTTGTTGCGACAGAGGAAGGAGTTGGTGGAGTGTTGTGTAGCCTCCCTGTTCAGAATATGGAGTATGTTGTCTGTCATCACATGGACATTTCCAATGAGAATAGGAGCGAGATTTTGTGTTTCTTCTAACCAGGCTTGAATGATGTCATCACCAAAGCCCGAGGAGAGGCCTTGAGCGGTTATTTCATTGTAAGCAGACCACCTCCAGCGGTCCCTAGTACCAAGATCCGAGGCAGTTGCCATTTTGTGTGCTATGAAGGCGTGCAGTGTTCTTGGGCTGACAAGTCTAAAGCCCAACAGGTTGTTCAGAGCATGTACTTGACAATTCGTGCCTGTTTGCCTCTCAAAGTAGAAGGTGGCACGGTGTCGAGGGGGCATGCCAATTTGGGCTGATGCAATAGGCCTGTGGCCATTGTTGTAATCTAGATAGGTCATACTGCTTGTTGTATGCTGAGAAAGATCGGAAAGGTGTCGGTTGCGTACCTCGTATTGGAGGGCATTTTGTAGATCAGGTACGCCGCATTGTCTTGTGGCGTGTGTGGTGTCCAGCCGGGGAAGCTGCCGCTTGGCGTGCCTAGGGGTGGGCAGATGCATGTGGTGTTGAAAGTCTGTTTGGCACTGAATGGTTTGCAGAGCACTCTGGCTGTAGGGGCAGGGGCTGCGTCGGTGTGTGGGCCAGCAGGGGGTGGGCAGTTTGGCATAGGCATGGTGGTTGTTGAGATGTTGAGTAGGCCGGGGTGCTGCTTCGGGAGTGCAGTCAATGCAGTGGAGCATGGGGGACAGGGCAGAGAAGTTGTAGCGGTGAGTGCGCCAGCGGGGGGAGGCCAAGTGTGAGCAATCATGGTGGTTATTAAGGTGTTGAGCAGGAAGGGGTGTTGTTCCTGGAGTGTGGCCAATGCCGCGGGTGAGCAAGGGGGACAGGTCAAGCGGAAAGAGATCAAATACCTTGGACTTCATGGTGGGTTTGTTGGGCTGGGGAGGGTCTGCCTCCTCGTCGTCGGATGAGAAGGCTAGGGCCAAGTTGCGTTGGAAGCTAGCTGCAGCTGCCTCAGCGTCGTGGTCAGGCTCGGCACTGGAGGCCAGGAGCCCATCCATGATCCGACGGAGGAATTCCGCCTGGCTGGGACTCCCGTCTGTAGAGGAGGCTGCTGCTGCTGTTGTTGCCTGTCTAGGCAGGAGGTGCCTGTCCTCCTTCCTCAAGATGCCCTGGATGATCTGAATGGCCGGCTGGTCAAAGCCAAGCTGGCTGGGCTTTGTGTCATTGCCCCACCTCTCCAAGTGCTCACGGAACAGTGACTTGATGGGTTTGGTCGCAGGTTGCCCGGGTGTCAGCTTGCTGGCTGCTTCTGCTAGGGCAATGGCCATGGACACTGGGCCGCTGACAGTTGGGTTGCAGGCTGTTGCCCGCTGGGCGCGGCTGGTGGCCATCTCGTAGGTGTAGGCCTCCCCTGCCTTGATGGTGGTGGCAAAGGTTGGGGGGTGGAGTGGGAGGGGTTTGGCTGGGGGAGCGGCCACGAAGACGTTGATGTCGCAGATGGAGGGACCGCCCAGAGGGTTTGGGACAGGGATGGTGCTTTTGGCAGTGGCCATGCAGAGGGCGCCCAGGCTGTACGGGCCTCCGGCATATAGGTAGAGGAGAACGTGGTAACAAGCTTATGGGCAGAGGTAGAGGAGAACGTGGTAACAAGCATATAGGTAGAGGAGAACGTGGTAACAAGCTTATGGGCATACTGAACTGAATGGGCATGGAGTTTTTGAGCAAGTTTATGGGCCCGTTGATGGTCCAGTCCAAGTTGTTTAAACTGGTCAAAGGTATGATCAGTATAGCAGGTCCCACCAACACCCAGAAGGATGGTGTGGAGAGTCACAACTTTAGCACTAATGAGTTTGCTGAGGTCTGTATGTTGCCGCTGTGCCGCCTCTAACTGTTGTCCAGGCCTCGTGTCTTCACAGTACTTAATTTCGATCAAGTGCATATGCCGCTGGTTTACATGAAGTTGGTGGGGCTGTCTCACGCGGTTGGCTCGTGTGGTCCTCTGTGTTGGGTTGTGTCTGCTGCGTAACGCATGGTGTGAGCGAGTGGAAGAAGGAGAAGCAGGAGTGGGTTTGACTTTATAGGGAGTAATCAGTATAGCATCAGGACGACTTGATGTGAGTCTAGATCTCTTAGGAAATTTTCTAGGAAAAAGGTAAGGGGGTAAAATTCTGTTTGATGCATGTGCAGGGATTTGGAGGTTGTGTTGCGCCAGCCTATCATCACTCCTATGTCCATGTTAACCAAGCCTGCCCCCAAAGGGCTTTTGCTAAGAGCTTTGATGATCATTCTTCCAGCAACATTGTGGCGTTCAGTTTTCATGCTGGAGATGATATGATTTTGGCAGCCTGAAAGCATGTGGAGTGCACTGTCTAATTGATGACAGCCTGGGAGAGGGCATAGTGGGTCAGTGGACCTCTTGAAGCGAACTGCATGTTTTTGTTTATAGAGGGTGCCAGTGCGATAATGTAAAATGGTGCGCTTCATAGGTGTGGATGTACAAGGCATGTTTCTAAAGGCGTTGCTGACTTTCTTGTTAACATGAGGTAATAAGCTCTGATAGTAAGTGTAGTAGCCTGTTTTGGGGTTGGCATATCCAAGTCTGTGTTTTATATGCATGTGAGACTTGTGATCATTTTGAAGATTGGGGAGGTAGGTGACTTTAGGATTGGGAGCAGGAGCTGTGGGTGTGTCAGCATTGTGTTCATTCTTTTCCTCCTTGGCTAACCAAAATAAGTGAGAGAAAGGATTTCCGCCAGGGCCTGCGCAAGGGATCCCAGTATCAGCCACGTTATTATTGGCTTGGCTTGCTTGATATTTAGCAATAGCATCTGCACACTCATTACCAGCAATGCCAGCATGAGATTTTACTTTGTAGACACAAATATTGGTTTGTGAGTTGCTTATGAGAGAAGATATGATTTTAAGAACATCCCCTTGAATACACTTGTATGTTGTTTGTGCTTCTCAGGGTAAATAAGCTGTTTACGTATTTGATGAAGAGAGGTGAGAATGTCTGAAGCAATGTGTGAATAAGAGTGCGTGATGGCAGCAGCGATTGCTGCTAATTCAGCTCGACATATGGTGTTGGTAATTCCAGCACCATTGGGCTCGACAAAACTTCCGCTGTCAGTGAGAGGGCAGTAGACGCCTGCTCCAATTTCTTGTTTGCTATTCTGGATTTGACAACTACCATCAGTGTAGGCCCATGTCCTCCAGCCAGGGACTTTGAGCTTGAGGGTTGGACTAGATTGGTTAGGTACAAAAAGTTTTTCCTGATTACCTTTGTGTGAATAGGTTGGGTTTCTAGATGTTTGTTGTTTGTCAGAGGGGAGGCGTTGGCATTTATTGAATCCAGGCATATCAGCATGCATTGTATTGAGAGTAGAATGGTTGCCTATATTGCGCAGCTTCCAGTTAACTTCTGGTACAGCCGAAGCCAGGCCCTGCAGCCAAGCTGGGTTGTGATTGTTTAGATGGATCCTTGCAGATGTGTTCCAGACAGCAACAATTTGTAGGTCCCATGTGTGCTGAGGAAGAGGTATTTCCTGGTTGAGGCAAGATTGTGGATCATTGTAGCAGAGGTTATTACGTGTGATTGTTCCAAGTTCACAACAGAGATATGTGGATAAGCAGTGATGAGCTTAGAGTAGGGGTTAGTTACCATTTGTTTTTTCCAGATAGGGAGGAACATGAAAGTTGCAGTGGCTTCTGTATTGAGAATAGCTGAGTAAATAGAATGACGCAAGGCCTGAGTCATAACATTCTCATCATAAATGGGATGGCAGACGGAGAAACCTGAAAATTTGGATGAGAAGGAGTTATGATAGGCACCGAAGAGAGTGTCTCGGGGGTCGTAGCTCCAATAGTGTTGGTATTGTAAGTTGTGGACCAGCGGGGAGGCCATTTTTTCTTGAGTTACCAGGGCCCATTCTTTAAGGGCAGTGTGGATGTGGGTTGGCAGGGCTCGCGAAAAGGAGTCTTTAATCTTTTTACTAGCGTACTTGTTTTCTAGCATAGTCTTGCAAGCAAGGAGCCCCTGCAGCTCAGATGCAAAGCTAGTAGGAGCAGGTGTTATGGCTTCATGCAAGCCTGCAAGCTTGGCCCTATAGAATGCCTTGTAAATAATTTGAAATCGGCTAGGGGCTATCATCCCCACAAATTTACCTTGTGTGTTGTAAATGCAGGCCATGCATGATTTGTAAATTTCTGGAAGGATAATGGGAGGTGGGGCACGAGGCTGGGGGCTGTTTGATTTAGTGTCTAACGGTCTTTGATTAGGTTTTTTTCCAGCTTTGTACTTAACAAGGTCAACGTCATGCAGCCAAAATTCACAACAACCAGTGGGTTTAATGTCAACTTGTAGATTAGTTGGGTGAATATCAAAGGTGATTTTGTTGCGTAGTTCTGTGTCAAGTTTCTGCTGCCAGGTGTTAATAGCATAAGGCTTTTCAAAACCTTGTCTTTCAAGGTTAGAGAGGGCAGAGTCTGCTGCGGGTTGGGAGAGGTCTGGTTCGCTTTGCCTGGCTTCAAATTCAAGCAGGCGCTGTTGGAATTCAGGCCAAATTTTTTTAGTTTCCTCAGGCTCCCAGGAGGGCAACCAAGTGACCCTTATGAGCTCTTCCTTAGACTGACATTCTCTGTCAATCTTCTGTGCAATGTCTAGACCTGCACAGGCGGGACAAGCCCACGTGTCAGCTTCATCTATCTCTTGTCTTTGCCCATCAGTGTAGCAACCTAGTTCTTTCATGCATTTCCAGTGGTACGTTCTTTGGCAGACATCACAAATATACATATCGAGGTAAGGAGGTTCAGAGTTAATAGGTTCATAACCACCATGGTAATTGCATATTTGTCAGCATGCACATTCAATATCAGTGCGAGCAGCAGTTGAGGTTATCGCAGGCTGAAGGCCAGCTTTCTCGAAATAAGGCAGGGCCCACTTCTCTATAATCATTGGGGCAAAATGGGTGTGGTATTGCACTTGGTGGTGGATTAGGGTTCTCCTTCCGTCTTTTTTATGAACCGTGCAGTTTCTCCAACCATCTATATGGGTTATGTCAAAGTCATGATCATATATAACATTGATGGCATGGCTAGCTGTTTTTGCTTTTGTGAACTTCTGGACAGATGTTTTCCTATGCTCCCAGACCTCAGAGGCTTGGCATAGCGAGCCAATGAGGTTGATGACAGGAGGGGTGAGCTCTGTCGCTATGTGAAGTAATTTTTTCTTCTTGTTTTTGTAGTGATTGACTTGTGTATCTAGGCTGTGTGGAGTGTTTGGACAGGTAGGAGGGTTGCGGGTTTTGTCTGTCTGGCAAGTATCTGCCGTGTATGGAAAGTTGAGCTGTGTTGGGATGTAGTTAGCAGTGTTTTGGCTGGCATTTGCTCTTTGATATTTCTGGCTAAGGGGTTGAGTGATGGGTGTGGAAATGTGTTTCATTATTGAGCGTGTGCGTTTGCTGGGTGGCCCTTCTGCAGGTGAATCCTGTTGAGTGGGCGTCATGACATTAGATTTAGCAGTATTTTGTGTTGAGGCATGAATTACTTGTGTAGGAGTGATGCTCGGCTTATAATTGGAGCGAGTTTTTCTATTGGGTGGCTCTTCTGTGGGTTGTGTGTCCTTGGCAGTGATTACTTCCTGAGTAATAGGACATATTTCTTGTGTAGGAATGTTAGCTAAAGGGGCAGACAAGGTGGCTTGGTTACGTCTGAGGCGGCGTCCAGTATGTTCGTGCCTGTAGTGGGATGTGGAGCGAGATTGTGGTGATGGCACTACTTGTGTGGAAGGGGTGCTGTTTGGTTTGGGGCCTGTAAGAGGGTAGGTATGAATCGTGGTACCTGGTTCCACATTGAGGCCACTCACGTGTGTGTTGTTGATAAGGCGGTAATGTGCAAGAATATTTGCTTCAGTGTTTTTGTAGGCAATGATTGTTTGGATGGAAGATGCATTCAACTCTTCTGTCTGGGGGAGGTTAACCAGTGCTGCCAGTCTGTTGAGTGCTATTTTACATTTAATATTAACCTTGGAGTATTTGGCTTGTAGCTGAGCTACTGTGATGATGTGAGTCTTACACGAAGATGTGAGTTCATGGACTCCATTAATTACAAGGCCCATTAGGGGTTGCATTATGCAGGTTATAAGGGAGGAGAGATTGTGGGGAGGTGCTTTATGCAGGGAGAGGGCTTTATGGATGAGGTTCAAGTCCTCATTGAACAAAATTTCCTCGTGTTTCATGAGGTGGAGCTTACTAGAGTGGATACTGATCAATTGGCGGGCATGCATGCAGAAGTTGACTCAGGCTCGGAGCTGGCGTCTTATGTGCAGATTGGTTCCTCCTCGTTTGGTAGAATAAGCTGTAGATAAGAGCTTAAGGTCCGCTATTTGCTTAGTGAGAAGATTGAGGCTTACGGTGCGGTGTCTAGTTGAGGGATCCTCTAGGCTAGATGTGAGTGCAAAAGCCAGGCGTCTGTGGTATTCTACACAAATTGAGGTGCGCCCTAGTCCAAAGTTATCAGAATCTTCGCGAATCATTGCTGCTGCTGCGCTGCTCCAGAGTTTGTATTTATGTTTGGTAATCCTGTCTATCATGGTGTCCCAAATGATGAGGTCTGCTGGTGTGCAAGGAGTAACTGCAAAAGCATAGGCAAGGCTAGGGATAATGGCTGTGCGGATAATGTCAAGCGTTTGACGTGGAGAAGCATAAGAGGAGTCAAGGTTATCAAGCTTATTTCTGAGGTTACAGGTCATGCGTTGAATTTGATGCTTCCAGTTTAAGTCAATGGTGATTTGAACTCCAAGATAAAGAAAGGGTTCATGTGATGCAAGAAACTGGGCCTTTTGTCTTTGGATTTCTATTTTTCCTTTGAGCTGTTGGCAGAGAGCTTGAGATGGCGTCACCCCATTTTGATCTTTTCCAGGATGACTGTGTAGAATGCCCGTTGCTTTAGTTTTGCTGCCAGATATAATGAGTGCAGCCCAGTCAGAGTAGAGAGTGAGTTTCCTGGCTTGTACTTTAAGGTCCTGGATTGTGCTAGTGGGGCAGAGAAGGTCGTCAGCAAAGGCAGCGCTGCTTAGTATGTTAGCAAGGTGAGTATCAGTGGCGTTTTGGCCTGGGATGCAGCCGTGTTTGTAACCGCGTCCTCCTACATGTAGCCATCTTAAGAGAGGTTCCATGTAGAGGAGAAATAGGAAGGGCGAAAGCGTATCTCCTTGAATTGTACCTCTTTCGACAGGAATTTTTTCAGTGCTACGTCCTGAGGGCAATTTAACTTGAGTGGTGGCGCTTTCATAAAGATTTTTGACAGTGTCAATAGCATCAGTGGGGAAGCCCAAGTCATACATTATTCAGAGCATCCTGTCATGGTCAGTAGTGTTGAATGCGGAGGTGAAATCTACAATGAGGGCGTAAATATCTTTCCCATAAGTTTTAGCGTCTTCAAGTCCCATGATGACATTCTGGAGCTGGTGGATGGTGTCCTTTTGATTGCGAAAGCCAGCTTGAGTAGAGCTCAAAAGAGAGTGTGCTTCTGCATATTCGTAGAGTGTATTAGTGACCATTCGGGTCCACAGTTTGTAGAGCGTGTTTGCAAGCCCAATGGGCCTGTAGGAGGAAATCTGTCTCTTCTCCCTTGTTTTTGTCAATCAGAATAGTCTCACTAGTCTTCCAGGATACCGGGGTGAGGCGGGTGGCCCACATAATAATGAAGAGTTTGTGGATGCTCTCTTGGATTTCAGGGGAGAGCATTTTGAGGATCTCATTTACTACACCATCTGGACCTGGTGATCTGTTATTAGTAAGTATTAGTAAGAGTTTATTACTAAGAGTTTTGATGCATTCATTAAAGGCACTTCTATCCATGATTTTGGAGTGGAGCCATTCCCTTTGATTTTTCCCTTCCTGGCACAAGCTCCAAAGATTGTCTGGGTCTTGTATGAGCCAGTGCACATCAGGCGTGCTCCCTTTCCATGAACACTGGATGCAGGTTTTGGTTCCCATGTGGAGCTGCCGGCCTTATGCTGACTTTCTCTCAAAGTTCTATATGAAGAACTAATTTTGGGGCATGGTTTGCCCACTTTTTATGGGAACATGCGCAAACAGCATGCTCGTGTGGGGCCCCAGTTAGCCTTCTGGCAGCCAGTGTTTTGTTTTTATGCCATGCCTGGCGAATCCGTGTCTGCCTGTGAGCCTTTGGCATGATGTTGATGAGCAGGGGTTTTCAAGAAGAACTTCTTCTGAAGAAATTTGTCCATGTTAGGCAGGTATGCTTTTGCGACTATGCTTGCATTTACGTCAGCTGGTGCCAAAAAACAAACTACAAACCCTAACTCAATTGGTGACAGAAATATTTTGCCGCATCAAAAAAAATTTGCAAACTTGCATCATCGGGCAGCTCCTTGGGAGGATGTTCAGGGCACCCCGCGACGTGGAATGGATGCCCTGCTTCGTGGATGGCACGCCAATCATGAGCGAGCGCAGTGTTAAGCGACTTAACACGAAATTCCTGAATCGCACGGGGAAGTCGATTGAAATATTTTGGTTCTCCTTCGAGGGGAAGCCGATTTACTACAGCACCTGCGCAAACGGTACGCCTGACCGCAATTGCTGTGCTGACCCTCTGTAGTTGACGGTGGATACTGGGCTCAACGCAAGCGCGATGATGACGATGTTCATGGCAGGCGGAGAGGCTGCCTTCGCTTGCGTGCTTGCACAGCTTGCCTGATGTTCCATCCTGCTTCATCAAGTGTATGCACGACTTGTAAGGTTGCTTATGTGCTGCTCTTGTCTGCGCAAGAGAGATGAGGGGCTACAGCGTGCGCACCACCTTGGTCAACCCGCAAGCGCCATTTTGCAGTGCAGCTAGCTAGCTATAGCCCTTGAGCCTGATTGAAAGCAAGCTTGCCTTACAAACACTCCACATTTTATAAGCATGTCAAGAAAGCCACCACCTCTGTCTGCTCGTGATGAGCAGCAGCCTGCCAGGAAGGGCTGCAATCACACAAGTATGCCGTCTCGTACAGCAGAAGCCACCGGCTTTGCAGCACATCCCTCACTATTTGACTCCCTTTTCCCCTGCGACTCACCAACAGGAAACACAGCCCTGTTCCACACCTTCAAACAGCATCCTTGGTTTTTCCGCTTTGCCCCCTCAATGTCACCTGGAGAAGCCTTGGACTCTCGATTCATTGTGGTGGAGGAGCTCAACAAGCAGGTGCTCACCTTTTGCTGTGCAAGCTGCACTGTTTGTGCACCGCCCTAGTGTCCATGATGGCTCTTTCTACTTGCCCATCAAGATCAACTGCAGCAGCTGATGGCTGTGTGCGCAATTGCATCCTGGCTGCATGACCGCAGCCAAACCTATGTGTTTTAAGGCGACAGGCCTTGACGAGCTCCCTGCTACACTGAATACCAGCTTGTTGAGCTTTGGAAAATCTTTTTGAGGCTGACTGGCTGCTGTGAGCGAGGCTAAAGGGTCAATGTGTGCTCTGTTTCACTGCTACATGCGATCCAAACTTTGGATACCTGCAGGTGGCATTTCCCAGTAAGAGGCATCCAACGCTGACACTGACGTTGGCCAAGCCGTCGCCTTGGACTCAAGCAAATCACATGGAGCACTGCAGGGCAGATGCTGTGTTTGGAGCTGGTGAGCACATTCCTAGTCTACAAGTGCTCGCTTGCAGCGCCGGTGGTGGGCGTGTGCTTCGTAGCATTAATGGACTCAAGCACCCACTCCTCCCATAGGCAGGATACTGACTGCTAGAGTGCATGCACAATCTTGAAGAAAACCTGCCTTTCTTCACACCATGACAGTGGTGTGGAGCATCCTTCATGGTGTCCTATCATGCCGCGTCTGCTCGCGTGCTAACTGGGCCTTGCGGCTTTCTAAATGGCCAAGATCGTCCACTCGGCTGCAGGTGTGAGAGAGTTCCTCAAAGCCCACAATCGACTAAGGAGACATCCGGAGCTGCAGCTGCAGCAAGAGCGGCTGCAACTGGGACCCACAACCCGCAGCAAGTGGAAGTTGATACAGCAAGGTAAGGTGCCACTTGATCACAGAACCAGGGTATTGTTCTTCATTCATAAATACTGGAGGTTTTACATGGTGAAAGTCAGAGGCATCTGCTGATGGTGACCTGGCGCTCTCAACCGTTAAGCTTATCTCCACCACCTGAGAGTGTCTGATGGTCCAGAGTCAAGGGAAGGGGCATGCATGGGACAAAGAGGACCACCAACCTGCAGGCACCGACCTTTTTGCCTGTTCAGAAAGAGAAGGGAAAGTACAAAGGTAGTGGAACAATTCCCAAATCAACATTCGGTCTCTAAGTTGATAAGTTGCAAGTCGTATTTTTACCTCTGTGCACGGGCATGGGAAGGAGAGTGTGTTCATTTCCCTGTCAGGTCCTGCAGCACTGATCCTCTATCCTGCTTCCCACACGCAGTACTTTGGCCCTAACGTGCCTGCTGCCTGTGGCCTAAGTCGAGCAGCAGCGTTGGTGTGCAATCTGTCAGGACCTGCAGCACTGATCCTCTACCCTGCTTCCTGCTCACAGTGCTTTGGCCCAAATGTGCCTGCTGCCTGTGGCCTAAGTCGAGTAGCAGCATTGGTGCGCAATCTGCTCCTACTCTCCCATCCCGTCCATGCATGGAAGATGTGACAACCAGCAGCGGTGCTGCAGGACCCCCTTCATTGGCAGACCGGGCATTTCAAGAAAGTGCTGGCCAAAGACCTCGAACAACCACCGGCCAGGGGTCACCAAGGGGCAGCACCAACCTTGGAGACCTGCCGTTTGACTTGGTATGGCAAGAAGCTTGCCCTCTTGTTTTGCACCTCAACTTAAGGCTTAAGAAAAGAAAAACTACGAAGGCAGAGAAACCCTCCCTACATCAACTAAGGAAAGGGTAATTCGATGTTCCAATTTGTAATGATTTCCACCATTATTGGATAAAAGCACACATGTTGTTTTGCTTTGTCTTGCTTAATGTTTGAGCTTGCAGCTCTGGGCCCTCCCTGTGTCCATCTTGTCACTAGTCCAAATCGTACCAGAGCTACAGGCCTTTTGAGTCCACCCCACAGAGATGAAAAGTTTCCCTCTTTGACCAACAGAGTCATTCAGTACACCAAAAAGCCAACAAAACAAAAAGGCATGTGCGTAACTGTGAAATCCAGCACACCTACTAGCCCTGCACGCTTTTTCTGTTTCTCCTCAGATCCTGGACATCATCAGCCACTGGGCGCCCCCTGTTGTGCCTGATGTTCTGCCCGTGGTACCAGCGGACATGGAAGATGAGGAAGGGGGGGAGCTGGAGGAGTGGAGCTGGGACATCCAAGATGGCCAGGCTTTCGTGCAGCCAGGACTGGTCTGGTGAGGTCTGTGCAGCCAGGTCTGAACTGGTGCATGCAGGATTGGTCTGGTGCGTGCCAGACTGGTCTGGTTCATTTTGTGCAGCCAGGACTGGTCTTGTATTTGCAGGACTGGTCTGATGTGTTTTGTGCAGCCAGGACTGGTCTGGTGTATGCAGGACTATGCAGGACTAGTCTGGTGCGTGTGTTGTGTTCATTGGGTTCCATTTGTCATGCTGGAGCAAGGCTTGGCAGATCCATGCAAGCAGGCCACTGAAAAATAGAGGGATGGACGTCTTGTCTTCCTTTCTTTTCTACCTGGCTTTTATGGAATCAAACCTAAACTTGAAGGCAATAGGTATTGTCTGCACAACTTGAACCTGACCCAGCAAAGCGGTCTTGCCACCATGGCCTGAACTCCTGCTTACAGCTGCCCTTTCAGCCCCAGCCATATCATGCGTAGACTTTTCTTTTCTTTTCCACATCATATTTGATGATCAACTGTTAAATGATTGATCTGCTTTTGAACACCCTGAACAGAATTGCTACATCTTGCAATCCTGAAAGCTGAGCATCCTGTGGCGAAAATGGCAAATTTGACCATTACAGCGAGTTCAATTCTAATGACAAGGATAGACCCTGCAAAATGGCATGCATGGTGTAGGGCTTTTTGCACCTGTTAGCACGAAGTACTCTCTCTCTCTCTCTTTCTCTCTCTCTCTCTCTCTCTCTCTGTCTGTCTTTTGGACAGCTGTGTTTGTTACTTGAAGGTATCTTCCGGTTAGGTATCTTCCCTTGCAACCCTTATATCTTCAGGGTAGCAAGCCGTAAATAATTAGCCCAAACATCATACCTGTTCATATGGCGGCAGGTCACAAAAAAAGAATAGAGCAGATTTCCAAGGTTGCTCGCTTTGCGTGCCCACACACTTTTCTGTTGACAGAGGCCCTGCAAGTACCACAGGTGGAAATTTCCACCTGCATCTCTTGGTAATCATGCAGTCTCTGACGCGCTCACGCACGTGTCGCCCTGGCAGGATGGCAGAGGTAGCTGGTATGGACGATTTCCTGCAGATCCAGATGGCCCAGAATATTGGTGGCAATGAGGGGGCTGATGACGTGTGGAATGAAGGTGCGGAGGTAGGAGGGGCAGTGCAGGAGCCAGAGCATGCCACACAGCAAGAAACACCAGACAGTGACAACGAGGAGGCAGAAGAGGCCTGGGTGGAGGATGCCTCGCAGTTTGGAAGTGCAGAAGAGCCGTGAACTACAGTGAATACAAGGGGCAGAGGCGGCCATGGAGGAGGCCCCTGCGCAGTATAGTGGTGCTATCCATAGCATAGCCCTGAATACGTTTGTGATCAGCCGCACCGTGCCAAGAGACATAGTGTCTTTCCAAGTAATGAGGCAGCCGATGTAGACAAAGAGGGGGGTAGGGGGTGCTCAAGGCTTGATTATTGCAGGATGCAAGGATTGCTAACACTATGTTTCTGTGAGGTTGGGGCATTTGAGGAACAAGAATCCTGCTCTAAGAGTGTACTTGGCTTGAAATCAGCCATATCTAAACAAACCAAAAGGTGCCTACTAGTATCCTAGTAAAAAGGTTCAGATGACCAACTGGCCCCATACAAAAAAAACATGCAATGTTTTGATCAAGCGGAAAGACATCTTTGCCTTTTTAAAAGGTGACCAGCCAGAGTTCATGGATGCCTATATCATATTCGTGTGAAGGTGTTGTGCTTTTGATTAGATATGGCAGACTATGCACTTTGAAAGTTGCAGATCACTTGCTAACAAAAAAATGCAATTGAGAAGCTTGTCACACTCATGGACGGCCATACGATCAGGTCATCAAGACAGCAAAATATGTGATTCCTTTTAAACAAGACAACAAACCGTTGAATGTAGTTTGCTCAACTTGAAGGTTCTGCTTTTTATTGACAGAATCTCAGAACAGGATGCTGCCAGTCACCTGTTGAATTGCCGCTAATTATTTCTTGACCTTAATAGCAAATGGGACTAAAGGCACTTTCAGTCATTGTGTCACCATTTCTAAATTGATTCTGAGTGTGTTTCACTGCCGCACACAGGCTGTCTTGCTATATCTTGCTTGTCTTTCTGCAATTTTGTTGCTTACAGCAACATAGTTTCCTCAGGTTCCGTAAGCCCCGTAACTTACGGGGATTCCTTTGAAAGGAATCCATCACGTACCAGTTGCAGATTGTTTGTTGGACTTCAGAGCTGGCATGTTATGACATTTTTAATGACAGCCGCAATCATGTAAACTTGCGGCAAGTTTTTTTTAATGGAATATACATGTACTCTTTCATAAAAGGAATCGTGCATTCAAACATAATGGAAAGAGCAAGGAACCATGGGACATATGTGGCCACATCATGAAATCTCAAACATTTTCCATGCTTGGCTGAAGCGTCCAAACATCAGTTGCTTTTAAAGAAAGAAAAGAAAAGAAAAGTCTACGCCAGCCAAGAGGCCGCATGCATAAGGAAAGGTTCTATTTCGGTTGCATCGTGAGGTGCGTGAGGAATGATGTATTATATAGCGAACTTAACGACTTGCCAGGCATAGAAGGGGGAACAGAAAAACAAAAAGGGAAGAGAACAGATAAGAAAAGGGCAGGAAGTGAGCCTCAGGCTAAAAATTAGCCTGAGGCAAGTTGAGGAGAGAAACTGGAAATACAAAAAGATGGAGAAGAAATGCTGAGATACAGGAAAATACCCATGTCACACATCTCACTTCCTGCAACCTCCGAGAACCTGAGTTTCTATGCAAGCAAAAAATTCAGTGATTCCCTGACTAGCGAGCTAGAAAGGGTCTCACCAAAGGGCCCTCGGACATAAACTAAGAACAGCTAGCCTACGAGAAAGCCATAAACAGAGCTAATGGGGATCTGGAGGGTTATCCGCCATGCTCCTGGAAGCCCAGACTCTCCTTCTCCTGCTCTCCACTGCCACGTGCCCAGCAACCCCTCCCCCAGAAGTCATCTGGAAATGGAGTGCAAGTCTGGTGTTAATAATAGTTGTTAGTCTTTGGATAGCATGGAAACTTAACTTGGATGCTAACAATTTAGCCTTTTGCCTGGTCAGACCCAAGTTGATAAGAGTTTTAATGGTGTGGTCATAAAAATTAGTGCCTGCCACACCGACTAAGGTGATGTGCAAGGTCACTTTGTTGTTCCTGTTAGGGTTTCGCGAGCTGCGGGTTTTGAATCTTGTTAAAGTATTGGCATGCTTGGCAGTTGCAACTTCTAGAGTGGAGAAAGGGTTGGTATCAGGGCAGAATTTAAATTCAACAAGATGAATGTCCCTGTCTTGAGGAAAGATCTTAGTAGGTTCAATGTGTGAGGGTCGGCCTGGGATGGCGCGCACAAAGACAGCATCAGGGTGGCTCTGGTGCCGGGCAGAGGAGCCAGTACCAGCAGGGAAAACCCAGTCAGGGATAGTTTGAGAGATATTTTCAGGGACTTGTATGCCCTGCTGGAGGAGTTTCTCATTTCGGCAGGCATCCATACCAATAAGGGATGAACCATATTTGCCTTTGCTGAGAGCTTTAACACAGGAGCTAAGGCCAATATTGTGCCTGTAGGTGTGGATCCCATTCATTGTTGGGTGAATACATCTAAGGGCAATGTGATTAATGCTGTCCATTTCGTTGCATAATGGGCAGCGTGCAGAGGTGGAAGAAATCTTGAATTTGATGGCATGTTTTTGAGTGTATACTGTTACTGTGCGGTGAAAGAAAGATCTACGCTTGCCGTTTGGCCGCATGTATTGAGGAAAGTGCCTCCTAATAACTCCCACCAATAGAGGGCATCTTTTCTCCATCCCGGCCACAAGGATTCGATCCGGGGACCTCCTCCTTGCTGTCGCCCTCCTCACGCTTGACCAGGGCTCTGTAACAGTTGCTTCCAAAACACTTGTACTGCTGCTACAGAAACTTGGCACTCAGACTCTATCTTTTGGGCCTCTTCCCTGACCTTCCCTCATGCCATGAACTTTGCTCTTGCTCCCCTTGCCAAGAGAGCAGTGCTCTCTTTGCCCTTGCAGGAAAAAAGAAAATTATGTAGGCATGGGAGACTTTCCCTACATCAATGAAGGAAAAGGAGACACATTGGATCGAAGTTTTTTGAGTAAAAAAAGCCGTCAGTCCCCTCCACCACAAAACAGGAACAAAAATGGCTAGTAGAGATCTGGAGGGTTACTGGAAGCATCCGGATCCAGAACTTGGCTGTGAGGGGCATTCTTATTTTCAATTGCGCACCTATTGGTAACAAGTTTGTGGGCATACTTTACAGAATGTGCATGGAGTTTACGTGTAAGCTTGCAAGCTCATTGGTGGTCGAGGCCTAATGTTTTCAGTTGAATTCTGGAGTTTTTGTTGTAGCAAGTCCCACCAACACCCAAAAGGATGGTATGTAATGTCACAGCTTTTCCAATGATATTCTTGCAAGGTCCGTATGCTGTGGCTGTGCCGCTTCCAACTATTGCCCTTGCGTTCTAATGCCCTTTTTCCAGAGTTTAGATTTGAAGGCCTTTGGTGAGGTCTTTGCTGGTTTGCTGAGTAGGGAACCTTTCCTTAATGCATGCAGCCTTTTGGCTGGCTTAGACTTATTTTTCCTTTTTGCAGAGGCCCTGTAGGAAACTTGCTATGCCCTGGGCATACGTAAGGAAAATGTTTTCTGTCTGGTTTTTACATTTTGCTGATGGCCTTGGTGTGGGCGCATGAACTATGGGCACATGCAAGCAAGAGCATGCTTGCGTGTGTGGGTAGGTGTGTAAGCGGGGGCTGTTGGTGCGAGGGTGAGCCAATTAGCGCCCACAGGCTGTAATTGCGTTATTGATGTTGAGCTCTGGGTGTGGAGTCTCTTTAATGATTGTGTTCCAAAAAAAGTCGACTAGAGTTTCTTTGAGTCTTTGATCAAGGCGTGAACAGAAACATTTACAGTCACTGAGTGCAACCCTTTGACGAGATCGGGCTCAGAGGGAGAAGCACTTGTTTCCTGTTTTCTTGGTCTGGTCATCCACAATCCCATTGCTTGAGTTAAATGTATAAGGGGGGCTTTTGTTGCTCTGCCTCTCACTCCATGAGGTAGGGCTCACGTGCATGTCAATGCTGGGCCTCTCCATAATGCATGCTGTGACGTCACGCTCCATCCTTTTAAAGGGGAATTGCATGTCAGATACTCCAATGTGCGGTGGAACTTTGGGCCACTTGCAATTGCACAATGGTTACAATAGGGGGTGACCCTCAGCCAGGTCGTTTGGCTGATTGGCTTGTGGCTGGTCTCTGCAAGCCAAAAACAAATCCATAAGCTCAGACACAAAAAAGGAGCAAGTGTACCAGGTAAGAAGGCACAATTGGAGGCATTTCATGGAAGGCAGAAAATGATTTTACAAAAGAAAAGAAAGTAAGAAAAGAACAGGCTAGGCCAGCCAAAACTATATTTCAATGCAATCTGTGCAGTACAATGCGTTTTGTTAAAAAACAATCAATCCCCAAACCGGTTCTGAAGCAAGGTGCTGTCAGAAGCCCTGCAGAACCTCCCGGCCTCTATGTCCAACTGTTACGATGGTCACAATGGAGGGTGACCTTCAGCCAGGTCGTTTGGCTGATTGGCCTGTGGCTGTTCTCAGCCAGCCAGAAAAATACCACAAAGGAAAGCCTTGTGTTTTGCTGATGAAGGAAATCAGACACAACCTGAGAACTCACTTGATGCTGCAAAAAAGGTTGCATCTTGGATGAATCCTGGAAGTAAGGTTCAAAAAGCATGTGACAATCACGCCGCAAAAACAGTTATTTATCAACACGATTAAGAAGAACATGTGCTTCACCTTGAGTTTGATTGCAAGAACAATGTCACACATAGATGTTCCATCCTGTCAAACAGCCGATTCAACTTTGTAAGGATGAGCACGAAGCCGTAACACGCTCACATTGTATATCTATGTTCAAACCTTTCTGGTGAAGGAGGGTCACAACACTATGAGCCAATGTGTCTTCTTCACCTAAAGTGAAGGTTTTCCCCCTTGTGCAACTAACTTTTTTATTTCAATAAAGAAGTTAATCTTTATCCAAGATTGACATTTCTTCAAGTTGTTAGAAGTGTGGGGTGGCTTGCCGCTTGAAACTCTGATATGTGAGTACACTGCACACCGTGAGATATTGATACTCTTATGAAGCAAGCGTGCACTTAAAAGGAAAAAGAACGAAAAGAAAAAAAAGAAGAAAATACAACGTAGGCAGTTTGATTCTTCTTTGAACCCAGGATTCCTGATCAGAATAAACGCAACTCTAGCCGCCCTGATGCTATTGTGTCCACTTTTTGCCCACTAACCCAAATTGACAACTTGCTTCCCCCTCGTTGGGTACTCCGCAGTATGAAAGGTATCAGAGAGGTAAGGAGCAGCACAACTCCAGCCAGGCAACTTTATGAATTGGACATCCAAAATCGCATATTCAACGGAAAAGGACAAGGAAAAATCACGTTGGCCATGAGAATACGCCCTACATCAATTGAGGAAAAGGAAACACACTGGCTCAAAGAGCCATCAGTTTACCTCACCAGAGGGTCAGGGGGAAGATAGAGTGGGTCAGTGGGGTTTCTGGAAGCATGCAGCCCCAGGGCACCAGAGTTATGTCGAGTATTTTTGATTTCAATGGCATGTCTGGTAGAGGTAAGTTGTTTGCGCAGAATGCACAGAATGAGCATGGAGCTTTCGTGCAAGCTTGGTAGACCTTTGCGAATGAATCCCTAGTTTTTTTAATCGATCCAGGGTAAGGGCAAAAAGAAAGAAAAACTACGTAGGAAGAGTAACTCTCCCTACATCAATTAAGGAAAAGGAAACACATTGGCTCATAAAGAGCCGTGAGCCCCCTCCACCACGAGAAAAGAAAGACAGACAAAATTATTGTGGACCTGGAGGGTTATTAGAAGCACCTGGCTCTAGAACCAAACGGCTGCGGTAAGCACTCTTGTTTTCAATACCGCAGCGTGTGGAGACTAGTTTATGGGCATAATGAACAGAATGGGCATGGAGTTTTTTAGCGAGCTTAGTGGCACGTTGGTGATCCAGTCCTAGTTTCTTTCATTGCATCAGGGTATGTTCAGTGTAAATAGTTCCACCGACACCCAGGAGAATTGGGTGAATAATTTTAGCTTGAGCGCTAATAAGATTACAAAGGTTAGCATGTTGCTGCTTAGCCGCGCTTAATTGATGCTCTGGCCCTGTGTCTTCACAGAACTTAATTTCTATGAGATGCACATGATGCTCGTTCACATGGAGTTCATGCGGATGCTTAACGCAGCTAGCTCTGGTTGTCCTCCTAGTGGGCCTGCGCAAAGCGTGTTGAGAATGAATAGAAGGGACACTGTGAGAAGTAGGCTTGGCATACAAGGTGTAATCAAAATGGCATCGGGTCGACTTGAATTGAGTCTTTCCCTTTCTTGAATGTTACGAGGGAAGAAGTAAGCAGGTATTGTTCTGTTTGAGGCATGTGTAGGGAGTTGCAGGTTGTGTTGTGCAAGTTTGAAATCACTCCCAATGTCTGTGCAGACAAGGCCTGCTCCCACAGGGCTTTTGCTGAGTGCTTTTGTAATCATTCTGCCTACAATGTCATGGCGTTCAATTTTCATGTTGGAGATGATTTGGTTCTGGCAGCCTGAGAGCATGTGGAGAGCACTGTCCAACTGACGGCAGCCTGGAAGGGGGCACATTGGGTCAGTAGGTCTTTTAAAGTGAACTGCATGTTTTTGATTGTAGAGGGTACCTGTGCGGTACTAAAGGATAGTGTGGAAATACTTGACATATTTCTGAATGCGTTGCTAATTTTGCTTTCTACATGCGGTAATATGTTTTGGTAGTAAGAGTAGTATCCTGATTTGGCATTGGCATATCCAAGTTTGTGTTTAGAATGCATGTGGGATTTGAGAGCATCTTGGAGGTTGGGGAGATAGGTGAGCTTGGGAGCAGGAGGGGGACCTGTACATGTACCTGCGGGATGCACTCTGTTTTCTTCCTTGGCTAGCCAAAAAATATGTGTGATTGGATTTCCTCCAGGACCTGCACCGGGGATTTCAGTGTCTGCCACGCAGTTGTTGGCTTGCTTTGCCTGGTGTTTAGCGATAGCATCTGCACATTCATTCCCAGAGATGTCGGCATGAGCCTAAACTTTGTAAAATTGTATTTTGGTGTGAGAGTTGCTAATGAGAGATGAGATCATTTTTAGGATATCTCCTCGGATATGCCTCAGGTGTTTCTCAGGGTACAGAATTTGTTTACGTATTTGATTGAGAGCAGTGAGGCTGTCTGATGCAATGTTTGCATATTTGGTGATGATAGCAGCAGCAATTGCTGCCAATTCAGCTCGAGTTACGGTATTAGTAATCCCAGCACCGTTAGGTTCTACAGAGTTCTTGTTGTCAGTAAGTGGGTAATAGACGCCTGCTCCAATTTCTTGCCGACCGTTATGGACAAGGCAGCTTCCATCTGTATATGCCCATGTCCTCCAGTCAGCAACTTTGAGGGTGAGGATAAAACAGGATTTGCTGGGCACTGAACTTTGAAGGTGTTGGAAACGTGTTGCCTGTCAAGTGGGAGGCGTTCCGGTTTACGGAAGCCTGGCATATCAGCATGCCTGGGATTTAGGACAGGGTGGCTGCTGACATTCCTAAGATTCCACTCTGTGGTTTCTTTAAGATCTCCTGCGAGGCCTTGCAGCCAGTCTTTGTTTTGGCTGTTGAGGTGGATTCGACCAGCTTTGTTCCAAACAGATAAGATACGAAGATCCCAGGTATGCTCAGGTAGTGTTATCTGTTGGTTACACCAGGATTGTAGGGCACTGTAACCAAGTTTTTCACGTGGGATGGTTCCGAGGTTGTAACAGAGGTGGGTGTAGACAGTGACAAGTTGGAGTAGGGGTTGGTTATCATGTGCCTCCCCCAAGCCGGAAGGAACATGAATGAAGCAGTGGCTTCTGTGTTGATAATGGCGGAGTAAATGGCATGTTGCAAGGCTTGGGGCATAATTCCCCCATCATAAATGAGATGGCATACTGAGAAGCCTGAGAAGTTTGATGAGAAGGCATTGTGCATGGCACCAAAAAGATTGTCCCGGGAGTCCACACTCCAATAGTTATGGTATTGCGGGTTATGGTCTAGTGGAAAGGCCATTTTTTCTTGAGTTACCAAGGCCCATTTTTGAAGGGCAATATGGATGTGAGTTGGAAGGGCTCGTGAAAAGGAGTTCTTAATCTTCTTGCTAGAGTACATTCTTTCAAGTATGGATTTGCGGAAGAGAAGTCCTTGCATTTCAGTGGCAAAGCTGTCTGGGGCAGGTGACATTTTCTCGTGCATGCCAGCAAGCTTGGCCCTGGAAAAAGTCTTATAGAGGATTTGAAAGCGGTTAGGGGATATCATACCGACACATTTGCCTTGCGTGTTATAAATGCAAGCCATGTGTGCCTTGTAGATTTCTGGAAGAATGAGGGGGGTGGAGTAAGAGGGGAATGGCTGTAAGATCCTGTTTGTAACGAAGCTGGATGAGGGAATTGCTGGTCCGTGTACTTCACGAGGTCAACCTCGCGCAGCCAGTACTCGCATGAGCCTGTAGGTTTTATGTCTGCATGAGGATAAGTGGGGTTTGTATCAAATGTGATTTTGTTGCACAGTTCTGTGTCTAGTTTCTGCTGGGCAGCATTGATAATCCCACCCACACCCAGAAGGATTGTGTGGAGAGTGATCTCAGCACCTTGAAGTTCACACAGTTCACTGTGTTGTTGTCGCGAGACTTCTAGCTGGACACCAGGCCTCGTATCTTCGCAGCATTTGATTTCTATTAAGTGGATATGACAGTTTTGGATGTTTAATTCATGAAGTTGCCTGGCTGGAGTTGTGCTGCTTCTTACTTCTTCATTACCTCTCATACTGCGGAGCACGAGATGTGAGGGGGAAGCAGGTGGTACATTTGGGTTAGCAGGGAGTAACTAAGATAGCATCGGGGCGGTTTAATTACGTCTAGCTTGATCAAGAATACTGGGGTCAAAGAGGTATGGAGGTATTATATGATTAGAGAAATGCTCAGTGATTTGCATGTCATGCTGAGCCAGACAGTCTGCACTGCCTACATCCATGTGTATAAGGTTTGACCCATAGGAGCCTTCGCTAACGACTTGCAAAATCAGTACGCTGGCAATTTTGTGACGCTCAGTTACCATGTTACGGATGACGTGGCATTGGCAACCTGAGAGAATGTGGAGAGCACTCTCCATATGATGACATTCTGGGAGAAGGCACACAAGGTTAGTGGATCTTTTGGAGCTGACTGCATGCTTCTGGTTGTAGAGGGTGCCTGCGCAGTATTGGAAAATTGTGCGCTTCATTCGGGTTGGGATACAGGTTATGTTCCAGAAGGCATTAGCAAGCTGATGCCCTTACTTGCATGAGATAGCAAACTTTGGTAAAAAGGAAAAAAAGGAAAGATCTACGCTTGCCGTTCGGCTGCGTGCATTAAGGAAAGAGCCTCCCATTGATTCCCACCGATAGAGGGCATCTTTATCTCCACCCCGGCCACAAGGTAATAGTTAGTTATTTCCCGTCGGCTCCTAGTTTAGGCTAGGCCTGTGAGCCTCCTCGGTGAGGCCCAAGCTAGCTTGCTAGTTAAGGAACTTTCCTCAATGCACGCAGCTGGACTTGGCTTGTGTAGACTTTTTTCTCTTTTCTGGTAATAAGTGTAATAGCCTGTCTTACGGTCTGCATACCCAAGCCTGTGTTCACCATGTATATGGGATCTCAAAGCATCCTTATAGTCTGGGAAGTAAACCAGATCGGGAAGTAAGTCAGATCTCCTTCGCTGTCGTGTTATAGCAGTCCCCGGTCATTGGTGTATGGGGTGCACCAACTTGGAGGTTCGAGTTCGAATCCTAGGTCGGGCCGGGGATCACTTTCGCAATTGGGACCCCTTCAGTGGGAGCCAGTGGGAGGCTCTTTCCTTAATGCACGCAGCGAAACAGCAAGCGTAAATCTTTCTTTCTTTCTTAATCGGGAGTGGGGGATGCATCCCACCCATATGGGGACATATATGTTTGTAACCTTGCAAGGTTACAAACACATGCCTCAATTGAGGCATGTGTTTCATTCTTCTGATTACTGCCACTACCGCAGCAACATGGCAAGCGTACCTTTTCCTTACACACACATACACACACAATCACGCACGCATGCACACATGCATACAACTTTGTCCCATGTTGAGAGTCACATGCCTCCTGCGTGCGCGAAGGGTGCATGGGTTGGGCGCAGTTTATTTTCATCTTATTTGCTAAAATTAAGCCTCATAACCAGTGCCTTGCCAGCAAATCGAAGGGTGCTTGAAAATGACGGGAGATTCTTTTTGCAGTTTTCATACCTTTAAACTAGTTTTACAAAAGGTTAAACCTACTACATTTTATGTTTACTATGTGCGGCTTTTGTTCAATGGGTGGATCAAGATTGGAAAGAGATGACCATAAGCTGAAGTTTCAGAGTTGAAACTCCCTCAGCACCCTATGATGTTCAGCTTGCAACAAATGTGAAGCTTGGAACACCCTAACTTGAGCAGGGGAGCGCAGCCCCTCAATGGTTGTAGAGGCTATGCAGCAGCAGCAACAGCATCGTGCAAGTGCCAGGAGAGTACTCCAGGAGAAGCATGCCCAGATACCACAGCCTAAGCAAAGGAGGAACCCGCAAGTCAAACAAAGGAAGCAGCAAGAGAGGAAGCCCTGGCGCAGCAAGGTGCTGCAGCTTTTCCAGCCAAACCTAGGCTCCCTGCGCCTTCCAAGCGCTGCCACACTGAATGCTACCAGCCAAGAAGATATTCAAGTAAGGGAAATGCTTTGTTCCCTCCCTCCTCCCTCCCTCCAAATTTGTCAGGCTTCATGACCAGCGAATTGCCCGAGGCACTCAGCAGCTGCAAAGCATGCGCAAGCGCGTGCGACTATGCCCTGAAACCACTACTCAAATTCCAGGGTGCAATCACAATGTGGAAAGCCCTGAGTGAACTTTGACTAAATCATACTGTTAAGGGCATTTACATTGTCGAATGAATTGTACGCGTTTTACATTTCCGGAAGTATTTGTGCTGTTGTCATTGTGTTAAAGCCAGGAACCTTGAACCCAACACTGCTCGCACTGGTGGTGCCAGCTCTTTTCTACTGGTACTTCTCCATTCCGTTCCATTCACACACACATACACACACATACACAAACTTGCACACACACACACACACACACACGCACACACACACACACACGCACACACACGCACGCACGCATGCATGCACAGATGCAGTGTGCCTTGCATGGCGTTGAGGCAAGCCTCACCCCTGCTGGCCCTGACTCCTCCAAGGGGGTTGGCCTTGCTGGCGTGGACGAGGGGCCTCTCGCACGTTGCTTGGAACAGCAAGGACCTGCAGGTCTGTCAGGCAGCACGAGTAGATTGCTCATGAGCAGCATTCTTCGGTTTAAGAAAATGCATACAAGGTGCAAGCCTTGAGATGCAAGGGATTGCTTCATAAAATTGATGTGGCACCACGAAGGAGTAGTGCTCTTCACTGTTCATTAGGCAACCTTCCCAAGAATGGAAGAATTATGATCCAGTTGATGCTGTCTATGAAGGAAGAAGCACCTTCTACAAGCTACAGACAAAACCAACTAACTAACACAGAAAAGTTTCGAGGTCCTGGAATGGACCAGAGCGCGTGGCGTGGCTCCTTGCACCTGCACCTTTTCAGGTCTGTGGGCTAGGGACACCCTGCTGCACACGGCGGCCATGTTCCTGTTTGGATCAGTGCCGCAGGCGCTGCGAAACCCTCCCCCTTCGCCCACCCAGCAGCAGCAGCAGCAGCAGCAGCAGCGCAAGCAGTGGGGGTCAGGTGCTGGCACAATGATGGGGGGCTTGCAGCAGCAGCTTTCGCAGTCAGGTGCGTTCCTGTTTCGCATGGGTTGCAACACCAGCACCACTGGCAGAAAGACTTTTGAGTGTGCCCGAAACAGCTCCCTCTGAGATCCACCATCTTGTCTTTTTCAATCCTAATTTTGTGGTCCCTGCCTGCATCCATGCCCGATGCACAGGTCCAGCTGAACAGCTGCATAGCCCTGTGGACTCCCGTTCCCGCCACCGGAGCCGTGGTGTGCTAGCAGCCGCCAGGTCCAGCAGCAGTGCTGATTTGCTACCAGCTCGGCACGCCCCAAATGCGGCCAGCAGCAGCAGCAACAGCAGCTTCCGTCGGATGGGGGGCAAGGTGCCCTTGGATCCTGTGTTGCCTTGGGGAGGGTTTGGGTCCGTGGGGGACCCCCTTGCGCAAGCTACCGAGGGGCTGGTGGGCCCGGACTGGCTGTATGACCTGCCACTCGCTGGTGCGTGAGCAGCTGTGCTCACGGTGCTGTTGTGAAGACAGTGTAGTGAAGTTTGTGTGAGGTAGATATGAGCTGCACACCATGGTGGAGTATGTGCTTGTGTGTGTATTGGATCATTGGCTGCACATGCTTACATGTTGCGCACATATGTATGGACAAAATGCTGGACATTGGACAAATGCTTGTGGTGGTCTTCAAGCGTTGGAGTGAATGTGGTGGTTTGGGCAGCCTGCCCATTCCATACTAAGAGCCTTTGTCTGAGTTGATGAGATTTGGTGTACAGAGGACCATTTCAATTGAATGCTGATGGGGCAATGGTTTATCCTTACAAGTCAGACAGAAACCGTTCATTTTTTGTGGCTGGCTTAGGAATTCCATGGGCTTCCCAAACTGCTAGCGGTGCAGCCTTGCAGCAGCAGCCGCAGCGACAGCAGTGTGTTTGTGTGTTTGAGAGGGAGAGAAAGAGAGAGAGAGGGGGGGGGGGAGAGACAGCGCCACATCTAGTGCCATCTGGTCATGACTCTTGAGCACTGAGTCTGATACCTATGCAACAGCACAGGGAGCTCCCACCATCTTTATTTTGATGCTCGCTCAGCAACCTTCACACACAGCTGCCACTCCTCTGCATCTCCGACTTGCATGACTATTAACAGCTACCATCCCTCACCTTGACCCTGCATCCCACACTGGCAAGCAGACAGACAGCGAGGAGCCACTCCTCTCTGCATCTCCGACTTGCATGAAAATCCAACACTTCTTTCCCATCTTTGATTCTGCCTCCCACGCTGGGCAGCAGGCAAAGGCAGCGAGGAGCCAGGGGCGATGGAGCGGCTGGAGGAGGTGGAGGAAAGGGTGCGGGAGGCCTGGTGCCCCAGCAGGCTAGATATGCCCCCTCGAGGCAGGTGAGTGGAAGCATGCCAACTGAGATGACTTTGCCTGATAACCGGCAAAATCCAGCACCTTGTGTATCTTTGGGTGGGCAAGATATATATTTGAGAGGTGTGTGTGGATGGCGGATGCATACCTAAGTCTTGGGAGGTGATGAGGCTTAGGTCGCTTCATCAGTGCTTGAATGCTTTTCCCAATGATAAGGCTGCTGATCAGCTGCAATGGCGGAAAAGGCTTTTGCTAGAAGTTTCAAAAATGCTGCCTTTGCATGCACGCATGTGTGTGTATGTGTGCGTCTGCATGTGTGTCTGCGTTTGCACGTGCTGCGTGCGCAAGTGTGTGTGCATACACTTGCGTGAAAACAATGCAAAAGGGATTTAGATAGTTTACATCCCATGATACATCACAGCATACAGGCAGCAGAAACTTGCGGATCTGGGTATTAGGTCTATGGCAGCAGCCAAAGCGGAAAGGGTGTTGCCAATAGCTGAGACCGTGCAGTGACGTCCTCTTCTAGCACGGGCCCTGCAAATCTTTGCTGTACCCTGCCAATTTCTAATTTTTTTTCCCAAAGGACATGTAGGGTCCTAGCATGTCACTGCGGCCTTACTGCCACTGCTAGCAGCCTCACTGCCGCTGCTAGTAACTCCCTGCAGCCTCACTGCCACTGCTAGCATCCTCACTGCCACTGCTATCAGCTCCCTGCAGCCTCACTGCCACTACTTGCAGCTCCCTGCAGCTTCACTGCCACTGCTAGCATCCTCATTGCCGCTCCTAGCAGCCACTGCTAGCAGCTCCCCGCAGCCTCTCTGCCCCTGAGAGGCGTGTTGCTGGGCTTGTACCTCGGTGTCTCTGCCTAGCCTTTAGCCTCACACCTTGCCTTTTTCCATTGGCATTGCATCCAGCATTGCATTGTGTTGCCTGTACGTTCATGGCAGTCCTGCCTCCTTGGTAACTGTCATAGCATCACGCAGACAGCTTGGATCCCTGCACCACAGCCACAAGAAGAATTTTGCTGCTGACCAACAGCCTTCCAAACCTGCTTGGATACATCACAGAATGCTGGAGAGCCCTGCTCATCATAAGCCTTTTCCCACCCAAGTGATTCGTTCCATGGACACCTGTCTGTTATTGATAGTTGGGCCCTCAGTAGGTGCATGACCACTCAAGAGAGGAGCCAGATTGCCTTATGAACCTGGAAGCCGTTTTGGTCTCTTCATGCAGTAGCTGCGGTTGCTGCTGCCAAGCTTGACTGCATGCTCTGCATTCCAAGCTTCCCAGAAGGAGTGGCATACTTTATTTAAATCCCTCATTTGGGGATTTAATGTCTCCATTGGCACTTGCAACCTTGCAGCTTGGAGGCGCTCCTGCTGCAGCAAGTGGCATCCGAGCAGCAGACGCCCCTTTTCTATGAAGCAGAGGTGGGGTATGAGCCGTTGTTTTGGACGGGTCAAGGTGTAAGGTTGCTGTGGAATTAGGCACGCTTCTGGCCTTTAAAAGGTCAGTTGTTCTGCAGTAAATTTGTGCTCCATACAGCCAAATACATGCAGTCTGTTGCCTGCTATACACAGCTAATTGTTCTGCAGCTTGAGTGTGTTTCACAGTCTAGTTCTGAAGTTGTCTGAACCTTGCAGCCTGTGACTAAGTTAATGATCCTGTTTCTGATCAGTCAAGTAGTGCTGACAAAGCTTGCGCACTTACAGCAAACAATTTAAAACCTTGATACCAGGATTAAGGAAAATGAGCCACACCTGCAGCAGGCTACTCTGTGCACCAATGAAGGAATGAGTGGGGCAACCAGGTCCTTGTAGGAAAGAAAAGAAAAAGTAAATAGGCAGCAAAACCACCCCCTGCATTCTTTTGACGTAATTCCTCCCTAGTGAGGATATTTAGGGCTGGAACACTGTATCACCATCATCAGAAGAAAAAGAGAACAGGAAGAGGGGTATAAAGAGAATTACGTACAAGTTTTGGTGGAAGCTGTGTCAGAGGGTCCAAACTCATGTGTGCAACTTTGAACTGCTGTAACTTTGCCCAGAACCCTTGTGCCAAGATGAAAAGTAGTGCGTTGGAAAGTTTTTTAGCAGTGCTTTTCATCCTGGCACAAGGGTTGCAGCAGGTGCTATGATCTATGCCTGGTCAAAGTGAAAATTCGGGGAACAGAAAATCCGGGAAACCTCAGGATTTTGACCCCAATCTTTTAAGTCAGGCCTAATTATGACAGAAAAGATGTTGTATATAAAGAAACGTGAAAACAAGGTTCGGGGAAGTGCTCCCTGAGTGAAAACAGAGGTTAGGGCCTAGAGGTCCACCTAGCCCCTCAGACGTTCCCGCCCACCCCGACCCAGCCAGACTACAGATTGACCCCATTCCTTTTGCAATGGTGTCTACTATATCCCCATTGGTACGTTGGTAAATTTGACAAATTGGGTTAGGTTTAAAACTTCCCATTTTTCACCACGTTGCCCCCCATTTCCCTGTTTGGGAACTCTTGCACACACACCAAGCCAACCTTGTCCAAACACTTTATGCAAGTCGTGCTTTCACAATCATTAAAGATGAATGTATGAGAGATTTCTGGAGGGGCAAGGCCAGGGAAGCTCAGCAAGGTTTCCTGTGACAGAACCGCCCAAAATGGCCAAGTTAGGACCCTCTGAAGCTGTATTGACACGAAGCTTCTGTTGTCAATGTTGACTCCCACGCCATTAATCAAGCACAGCACAGTTAATTCATGCGATGCAGCAAAGCTTTGCTGCAGCACATCTGAGCTGCATTCATTGCTCAACTCCTCAGCATGCTGAAAGACGGCTATGTTCAGTCTGTACGACTTCTTCTACTGTACTACTTCTGCTGTTGTTGTTAATTGTTAATTGACTACCCAGCGTGGTCCATCAAAGCTCAGCCCTAGGTTTCCTCTATTCCTTGATTGATTTGGGAAGCGTTTACAAGCTGCGCAGGTAACAAAGTAGCTTAGATACCTGGTGCCCTGGCCGCAGCGGACCCAAAAAAATGTAAGGTAGCCTGGCCGTGAGCCTGGATGCAAAGGGGACGGCTAATTATCAGCAAGGCCGAAAGAGCAACACTTAAACCATCAGTCTACATAGCCACATGTGCACTTTGCTCGAAACACCCTTCCCATAACACACGCCTGGCTTCCCTGACACTTGAATGCTGCACATATGCGTGGTCTGTGCAGTTTCTGCTTTTGGAAGTGATGCTCCCCAAGGGAAGCCCCCTACTGGAACACTTGACAAATTAGGCCTAGGAAATATACTTAATGCAATGCAAGCACACAATAAGGAGGTACAAGACAAGCCGCGGCAAGCAGGCGCGGCTTGTCAGGAAACCGAATGCCGGATAGAGCGTCTGCTTTGGAAGGCATTTCGAGCTCCTGCTTGCTGCTGATAGCTTGTTCTAAGCTTATTTTGTGGCAATTGCCAACAACCATCCACCATCCCTGACATCCACAAATATGCCTCTTGCACTGCAGCTCCCTCCTGGCTGTGACCCCTCGACTTGGCCATTGACACCAACTAGCCTGCTCAGGGTGCCACGTGAAATTTACAAGCAAGGTAAACTTGCTTGGCAAGGTACAAGAGACAGCATGGTGTAAATATGTCTGCTTCAGGCATGGGTGGGGTGCATGTGCACACACACGCGCACGCACACAAGACATACACACACACACACTCACGCATGCACGTGCACAATAATATGCAGCTGTCGGAAAGCCGCACACATGTTTGCTTTGCAGCAGCATCATGTCTTGCTTCCTTCTTTAAATCGACCTCAATCCCTTGTTGTGGCATATGCTGCTCGTCCCTTTTCCTTTACCGGCATTTCTGCCTCCAATTCCTACCATGAGGTCACCCTCCCTTGCTCTCACATCTCGTGGCCCCACCCCAGGCAGTCTTTTCCACCCTCCCTTGCTCTCCCTGTAGAAACCCTTACCTGTGGTCTTTTTACCCTCCCTTATTCTCACAACCAACCCTCCCTTGCTTCTACGATTCATGGCCTCAACCCAGGCAGCCTCCTGCGCGCCCCTCGCCTCCCGAACTCCCCTCGATCTCCCTTGCAGCTCCCCCCTCCTGGCCACGTGTTTTGGGCCGTCTCTGAGGAAGACCTTGCACAGTGGATGCAGCCAGATCAGAGGCAGAGCACACGCAAGGTGCAGCTGCTGTTAAACCGCGTGCTGGGGATGCTGAGTGATGGGCCCAGTGACAGCTTGGGGGTGATGGTGGGGTCGGGCAAGCCGATCTTTCGGGCCGCAGATTCCTTTTCTGGGGCAGCATCTGGGAGTGGAATGGGCAGCACAGCAAAGCAGGGTGGGGCCAAGAGGGGAGGGGCAGAACACAATTGGGGGGTAAAGGAAGAGCCCAGGGCTTGGTCCAATGGAGAAGGAGGTCATGGCGGAGAGAATGCTGTGATGGAGGGCAAGTTTGAGGGCCGGTCCGGTAGAGAGCCGGCAGGGAGCGGGGCAAGCAGAGGAGAGGATGGGCGCTTTCTTGAGGCGATGGAAGGGGAGGGGTTGGAGGAGGGGGCAGGCCCTGCCGCTGTGCGGGCCACTGTGCAGGCGCTGCGGACGACCCTGCGGCAGAAGTATGTGAGCAGCGTGCAGATCCATGTGTATGGTGGGTGCAGGGCAGACAAGACAAAGGTGTAGAGTATGAGGAGGCAGACAGAGCGGGGGTGTAACAAGATGGGCATGAGCCCATAGCACAGTGCAAGGCAGCACGCATGAGCGGCGCTCGTCAGCACGCATGTGCAGTGGGGACAGGGGGGCGCAGCTTGTGCACCGGTGTTTGATAGTGGTCTGCTAGTGATCTAGCAAGTGAAAATGTCCCCCAAACAAGGTTTGAGGAAGTGTGAGGCGTGACAAGCCGGCAAATAGCCCTCAGGGTGTGCACGCCTTTGGGGTGCATAGCCAAGCCGGTTTCCATGCTCCCCAAAGCAGTGAGCAGTGACAGATAGGTGTACAATCCGCTGCAATGATACCAACATGGTTTTAATTCTACTTACACACGATTACACACACGTTGGTGTTTGATGCAGCTCCGCGCTCTCTGTTAGACACCCCCTTGGGTCCAGCGATTGTTCGTGAGGGTGCCCATGACATGGACCTGCCCTACTACATGCTGGCTGCCATGGCACGCAACCAACGCCTGTTTGGGCGACGTCGCAGGCTCTGGCGGGAGTGGGCGGCTCGCCAAGGGCCTCAGTACAGGTGGGCTTGTGTGAAGCACTGAAGGCAGATGAAAGCAAGAGGTTGCTTGAAGCGGATGGCATGTCAAGGGCCCAAGTGCAGGTGCACAATGGTGTTATGTCAAACATTGGGTCGTGGGGAGAGGGCGGCTTGCCAAGGGTCGCAGTCGCAATTCAGGTGGGCCTGTGTTACGGGTCGGGCTTGAAATTTCAGTGAAGGAGATTGTAAGCAAGAGGTTTTGGGTCGGCTTGTCGAGGGCCCCCTATACAGGTGTGCGAGTGTTTAATGCCAAGCAATAGGTTGTGGGGAGTGGGTGGCAAAAGGGCCGCAGTACAGATGGGCCTGTGTTAGGGGACGTGGGTTTGACAACAACAAGGGTGGAAGTGAGGCAACCATGTCAAAGCTGTGGCACAGGTAGGTGGAGCTGTCTCTCTGAATGGGGCAATCACAACAACAAAAATTGTGGGTGAGGGCAGGAGGGAAGAGTTCGTGTAACTTTTGGACGGAAACTGTCAATCCCAATAAAAAGTATATATTCAGAATCCTGAGGTCGAGAGCTATCGATTGGTATATTATGGTGAGGGGCTGAAGTTGCTAGGGACAGTGGGTCTTGTAACTTGCTTATCGCCACATATGGTTCATGGTTTGACTGCAGACTACAGGTTGCTTGTAATTACAAGCACAGTTCCAATAGAAATGTTTCTGTTTGAGGTAGATCAGCAAAAGTCAAGTTCGGTTCCTGCATGTTTTGGCCAAATTCACAAGCACTTCTTATAATTCATTACAAGCAGCCCAGGTAATACAGAAGCTTAGATACCTGGTATCTTGGCCGCGGCGGACCTTGGCTCTATAGATGGTTTTCCGGGGTCTTGTCCATGGAATTTTTTAAAGTTTCTGTGCCACTTCAGCTGCTAAATAAGCTCTCTGTTGCCTCACGAGCGCCATGGCAAATGCAACGCTTAAACCTGTTCGCACTCATACACTTGTAACCTCATAAACAACTTTTAAACACCAAACTGAAACACTTAGAGCAATGCAAGGGCAGCCTGGCCGCGAACCCATAAGCCGAGGGAGCGGCTAAAAATCAGCAAGGCCAAAAGACCAGTGTTCAAGCCATTTGTTCAAATAGCCACTTGTGCCCTCTGCTCGTCACACCCTTCCCTCCCCTCCCACACGCCTGACATTTGAACACTAGAACTGCACGTATGTGTGGTCTGTGAATCCCCCCCCTCCCCCATGATAGGGGAACACAGCTTCAGCAGTAGTGCTCCTAAGAGGAGTCCCTACTGTGCTCAGACACTTTAGGTTCAGTAAGAGGCACCACTTCTAGGATGGGAAAGCACCTTGCACTTATCATCGCATGTACACATATTAAGTAATGGAGCAGTAATGCAAGCACAAGCAATAAGGAGGTACAAGACAAGCCGCGGCAAGCAGGCGCAGTTTGTCAGGTAACTGCACTAATTCACGTGTTTTTTTGTCTTTATTAGTCTCATCAAAGGTGCCTTGATTGGAGCCCAAACTCAGGCCCCCCTTTTGATCACCACTGCAAGCATTACTGCAATCATTGCAGCAATCACTGCCCACAAGCGCCATGAAAATACATATGGTAAGACATCCAAATTTATCACCACTCGACCCTCGTGTGTCCACACTGCAGATACTTGGAGCGCTTCCGTGACCCTTGGCAAGAAGCCAAAGAGGAGGTGGAGCACCAGGCGTCCATGCTGCTGCTTGGCCCTGCCTCCCGAGACTATCCTGCAGTCCTTGCTCACGTGCATGAGTCAGACCTGCTGCATGCTGCACAGGTGGGTGATTCACAGCCAGCGCAAGTCAGACACAAGTCAGGCTTGCTGCATACTCAGGCAGGAGCAAGACTGGGCTCTTTCTCGCTGTGCTCAAACTTCCAGGGTGTTGTTAGCTGGCAATTAACAACTAAAGCAACAAGGTCATAAGTAACACTTTTAAATGCTTTTGACTGGAGGCTCTGAGTGAAGTACAGAAATGAAGTGTTGAAGTACTGGATGGAATACAGAAAAGGTGTTGAGGTACTGAATGAAGTACAGAAGTGTGCAAACTCTTCTGTAATGAACTCAAGCAAGATGTCTGCTGGAGAGAGCCATGTGGGTGGCCAACCCTGAACATGCAAGTTGAGGCACTTTGCCAGAAGCTTTAACAGGCTGTGAGGCATTGACATTGACTTTATGCTCGTAGAGCAGAATTCCCTTTGCAGAGCAGCAATCTCTTTGCAGGACATAATTCCCTGCTGATGCACAAAGTTGTGGAGGTGCCTTACTTGCCTAAGAAAACTGGCCTTCAGCTCTTGCATTGCCACTGGTGATCTGCCCAGGGTGCTGGTTGAATCAGCCTGCCGTGAGCTCATTGTGCTTAAATGCCAACATCAGTCTCCACTGTATGGCCCTTTCGCGCTGACAGCCCACTCGTGTACATGCTCAAACGCATACGCACACAACCATTTGTAATTGTGCTTTGCCTGTTTCCAGGAGGGCCGCATGCCCCTCAATTGGCGGCGCCGACACTGGCGGCAGCAGCAGCGCACGCTGCAGCAACAAGATGACAAAGGGCAGGAGCACCCTGAGGCCGGTCTTGGCATTTCAGGAGCCAGCACAGACAGGCACCAGTATCAACTACAGGGGGGGGCGATCTGGGCGAGTGGAACCCATAGGAGTGCATGGGAGGATCAGAAGGAGGGGATGCCCTCCCTTGGGGCTGGGAGTGAAGAAGCAGCAGTTTTGCAGGCCCTGCAGGCCTACCGCGACCTCTTAGGCCGCCCTCAAAGGGGCAGCCCAGGACGGCTAGTGTACCGCACAGTCACACTGCAACAGGTAGCTTGTCCTTGCAGTCAGCTTTTGTAGTGAACGTGCACTTGTTGGACGTGCGCTGCCAGAGGAACACATGTGCGTGCCTTCGTGTGTCTGCGCTCTTTTCGCAGCATCATACTGCTGCAATGATAAACTGCTAGCAAGCTTCGACAACACCTTATGGCCTGTAGGTGTGCCATCTTGCCTCATGTTGGGATGGCAGCAACAACTCAATCCTTTTCATGGTCAGCTCCATGCTGCTCCTTACAGATTGTGTGGGCATTTGCTACCCGCTTGCCAACAGATGCTGCAGAGCCTCAGCATAAATGTTCATCCATGTACAAATGAAGCCAACAAGTCCGCAGCGGACCACGCGCTGCAAGATATGCAGGTCGGTGCCAAGCACGTCAGTTCCATGGCATGAATGTGTGTACGTGGGGCAGCATGCTCTGTTGCTTGAAAGTTGTGGTTTGTTGGTGCTCTGTAACTGTTTCAACCTGTAGGTCTGGAAGGAATTCAATGGGTGCCTCGACTCTGGATATGGACCATTATTTAGGGCCGACTATGCTGTGATGAAAGACATTTCAAATGGCATGATTACGGCCTTGCACACTAGCTCTGACCACACCCATGCAGCAGCACGTGCAGTCATGCAGTTGTCAGTACATTGCATGCGATCTTGAGTCGGTAATGGTGCTGCTTATGCTCACTTTTAGTGTTGACAATCGAATCAAGTCCAGGTGTGGACATGCAGCATACTCAGGGCTGTGTTCCTCATGATTGCCTTGGAGCTTTGAGTTTTCCATTTCACACTCACTGAAAACTAGCTCTTCTCCCTGCTAATTGCAGGCTTGCCTTGAAGTCCAAGGGATGCGCCTGAATTTAGGCCAGCAAGCTGGGATTTCCATATCTGTTGGCCTAACACCCTCACAGGTTTCGCAGCTGCCAAACAGTCAAAATTCTCAGGTGTGACTCCCAAATGGGCCCACAGACTCGTGCACCGAAGGTAGCGCTCCATGGAGTGACTCTTTGCTGTGCTGGTTGTGAAGTTTAAGGTGGTGGTGGTGATGATGATGAGGAGGAGGAGGAGGGGAAATTTATGTGTTAGCAAAAACAGGGGTCAAGGGTGGAAGTAGAAATGATGAATACGGCAGGATACAGAATGCACTTGTATCCTTGCCGCAGTGCAGCTGATATGGAAATCATCATTGCTTATCAGCACCTGCACAGCATTTTCACATGTCTGTATTATTTACACCATCAAAGAAGGTGCAGGAAGGACCGTTGCAACCTGTTTCACAAGGCTGAAAAGAAAAGGCTTGTTTCATTCACATCAACAAAGAAGGTGCAGGCAAGGCATGTCTTGCCACCTGTGTCATAAGGCCAGAAAGAAAGAACTACAGTAGGCAGATCTCTGCATGCCTGCAGATTGCCTAATTCAGTGCAGTGTCTTCTGGACTGTATGACGCCTCACTGGGAGTGTTTGTAAAGCAGTGCTCATGAATTAGCATATCACACATTGTGCTTCCTGGTTTATTTTGCACACTGACAGGTAAGAAAGAATGTTTGCAAGGAAATGTCCAGATCAGCAAACCCTTGTTTGATTGTAAAAATGGGCGCAGGCAGGTTCATGTGTCATCATCAAAATAAATGGACCAATCAACAACTTCTACCTGTACACAGGTAGAAGCTGCTGAGGCACCATCTTGGTATTAAAAAATGGACGCTTGTGCTATGCTAGCTTACATCATTGATGTATCATCTTAAAATGTAAAAAGGAAGAAACATACACGTTTCTCTTCCCCTTTACAGGTGCATGCTATTGTTATGGCTGATGACCCAGCAGTTGAGGAAGCAGCACAAGGGTGTGCAGGTGCTGTACTCCGTTGGCAGAGTGTGACAAGGGGAGATTACCTACCTGGGAGTCTCGTGGCATAATGATGTGGCTCATAGCCGGCTGCTTAGGTTTGAGGTTTTTGTTGGGTGAGCTCTATCAGCCAGCTCCAAAACTCAACTCCTGTATGATTTTGCTTGAGTTAAGCGTGGTCTTCAAAGCAGCCATGTACTGCTTTGTAAATGTAAATGTAAATGCACAGCGGGAAGTCAGGTAACTAATCAGCATGATTAGGCAAGACTCAACTGTCTTACACTGCAGTTGCACATTACCCGCCTTTGCCCAAGTGTGTGCTACCCCACAGCTGTCCTTGCTCTGTATGCCTTAGATGAGGTGTTCCACCTCTATAGGTCCTAGCTTGAATTTATTTGCATGTGTGTTTACTGGACTGAGGCAGCAGCAACCGTGCTCCAAGGGCGGCAACACAAAGCTTGTCCGACCTGATTACCTGAGCGTTTTGGTGCTTCTATGAAATAGCATTTGTTTCATATTCTCAAAAGCACCAAGTTATTGTAATCAAGTGATCCTTTATTGACTTTTGGGTGATTTTTGCTGCTTATTTTGTAATTTGCCTTTATAATTACATGCAAGTTGTGGAATGAGTCAATGGATTTATAAGTACAACCTGGTATCCAGCATGCATTAAGGAAAGGAAAGGGTTGCATTGCTGTGTCTGCCTTGTATAAGGGCGGCTTAACTGAAGCAAGAAAGGTGCCTGTAACCGAAGCAGTCTGGTCTGAAAGAGATGTGCGATGTAATGGTTACAATGCCATTGGTTGCAATGGGATTCGACTTTCAGCCAGGTAGTTTGGCTGCTCGGCCTGCTGGACTGTGCCAGCCAAAAATAATGTCCATGACTTTAGAAAAACAACCATAAATCTCACATATTTGCTTCTGCAAGAAATGAAAAGAATCCTCAGACACAGGTTAAAAGGAAAAAAGGAAAAGCTATGCAAGCAGTAAACACCTCAAGCGTGAATTAAGGAGAGGGGTCATCTTGGGTGCGAACACTTTGACTAACTCCTCACCGCCACAAGGGCTTGATCCCAGGACCACCTCCGTTTCCAAAGGCCCAGGGAGGCACCGTCGGCTTAACCATGCAGAATCCTCAATCCCCTGTATTTCGGAGGACCCCTGGTTGAGTTTGAGTGTAGCACAAAGTGCCTGAATCGTCCAGAAAAAGTCCTGCGAGTATAGGGGAAGTTGAAAGACAGATGTGCACAATTTCTTCAAAGGAAACACGTGGGGACGTAAAATCAGAGAAATACGGCATGCTTTTTATCCAAGAGTCCTCTTTGGTCACACCTATCACGTTTAGATGTATGCTCCTGCAAAAGCTGTGCACACATCTCACAGCCTTTTTCTTAAACTAACAACAAACTCCCTGATTGTATTGCTGATAAGTGCAGAAAATGGTCAATGCATTGCAGTGTTGATTCTCGGTTTTCTTTCCTATTATTGATGCAGGGGTGCAGCAGCTTCTCTGCAGGGAAAATGGCGTGCAACACTCACTACTTTGATTACCATGTGTAGGAGACACATCAAAGGGGAGATGGATTTACATGCATAAGCCATTTGTCTAAGTGTTCAAATGCTAGGTGAAATGTAAAGAAAGAAGTGTGAAAAAGAGGAATCTGTGATTGAGATGTATGGGAGGAGCACAAATGCTGAAAAGGGGATTCCAGGAGTCCTCTACCCAGTGTCCTGGCTGATCGGGCGCCGGTGATACACACCCACACAGCTTCAAACATTGTGACCAAAACATGATAAATATCTGTAAAACCAAGTCATTTTAAATGTAACAAGTCGTGTTTTGTGACCTGCTACATGAATTAGGCTACTTGGAATAAAGGATGCAACGCATCAATTACCTGTTGAAACAGAAGTGTTTTCAGGTTCTTGAGGCTCAATTGATTTGAAGGAGGAAGATAAAAGAAAAAAGAAATAAACTAGTTAGCACGTGGTCTGTAAGCTCAAGGAAAGGACACACAATGATGAACATCTTGTTACTAAAAACTGTCGCAGACATTGAAAATGAATTAAGAACTCAGAGAAGCTAGAGGAAGCGTGAGCCATGATGCAATGCATTGTGCCTCATAAGCCGTGCATTTCCCCACTTCTGGGTATGAAGGTGCTTGCATTAATGCAGGAAATGGCTGGTTTGTTGTATATTGAAGACACATAGGTGTTGGTTTTGCTGAGCTCTGTGCAACAAATACTGGTATTTTTTACAGGGTGCATCATATCCCTAACCATCACGTGATGGTGATCACGCCCAATCATTGCACTTCAATCACCCTTTTTGAGAGTGAACCTGCTTAGACCCAGACTACAGCAGGACTTATGTGGGGAGCCTCCCGAAAACATTGCAAGTGAATCTGAGTTGCTGTGAGGGCCCCTGATGCACGGGTTTAATTTACGGCTAATGAACAGTTGTGTCGGTTGCATCCCCCAAATTTTCCTGGCTTGCGGTGTAACTTAACCGGCGATTCGCTGTACATTGCACTTTTTCAAAAGTAAATTACCCTCTTAACTTCAACTGTCCTTCTGTATCTCCAGCCCCGGCTTCGTGCACGAGGCGCGCCCTTGCTTGCCTCTTTCCAGCAGGACAGCCAGAGGAGAAAGGGCAGGAAAGGGCAAGAAGGGAAAGCCAGTCAAACTCGAAGAAGTACAAGAGGATGAGCACTTACATCTCACCAGGATGGGCACTCGCGCACGCGCACGGTGCAAACCGCAATTGTAACCCTGAGGTGTGTGTATGTTGCGTGTTGTACTGAGGCGTGTGAATGTGTGTGTGTATGTACGTGTGTGCGTGTATATGTGTGTACGTCTGCGTGTCACGCTTGTCATGTCATGAAGACTAAGCTGACACACAACATGTGGGAAATACCACCTTCCTTCCTCCCTCCGGTGCATACATGTGTGCGTGTGCCTCCTCCCTGACTCTTGGAAATGCGTCTCTGTTACACACACATGCATATCCTGCTGCATATGCATCCCTGAGGAACAACCCTGAGGTCCACCAGGAATTGTCCTGGCGCCTCGTACGACTATAATGGGAGGACATGCCCTGGTGGACCTAACCAGGCTGACCAAGCACTTGAGCGCACAGCCAGGAAATGTCCTGGAGATTTTTTCCATTGCACACACAAGCAGTCAAGAGTGCACCTTCCGTACTGCACCATTGCAGAGGGCTATGGCTTGGGAGCGCGTGCTGCAGGACATGCTTTCGAAGGACCTGCACGTGGGCAGCCGCACACCCACTGGTATGTCAAAAGAGGTTAGAAGCACACTGGCACTACTCCTTGTCACCATTGCCGGCAACTATGGCCCACTGAATGCAGCAGCAGCGTCACATTTGATGCTCCAGCCTCTTTTGTGTACTACGCCTGCTTGGCTTTAAGGCCTCTCGGTCTCAGGTAGATAAGGGCGTTTTCTTTAGGAAGGGTGCTGAGGCCTGAAACTGGCCAGAGCATGTTCTCTGATTGCTCTTGTCACCTTAAATATTTTATTTTGCGCAAGATGTGAAGCTTACACATTGTAGCTTTTCAAATGACTGAAATTACAATAAAATAACTCATTGGGGGAGCCATATTTAGGAAGCTCTGGCCTGAAGCTCACTTCCTTGGTAAGAGTTTCCCTGAAATACATCATCCATTGCATCAAGTCCTTCTTGCTGTGGATTCTTTGAAATATAAAGTAATAGCTCGAAAGACTGTCAGGTGAAGAGAAAGGAATCAATGATTGGAAAAATGCTGTCACCTTGAAAAACAGCTGAATCAACGTTCGATAGGTCAACTTGAGTATTTGTTTTTGTGGATATACAGGATATAAGCATTGCACCAAGTGGCCATTTATACCTGAGAATTGGATTTGGTCTTGGGAATAAGTTTTTGTCCCAGGGTGGAGGGGCAAGGATGATCTAAGGACATTAAAATTTCACCCCTTCTCTGCCGGAACCACTTCCAGGTGAGCATGATTGGTTTGATAAAGTGTGGGAAAGCATTGCAGAGAGTGAGCTACCAGCAACACAGGCTGTTCGGCTTCCTCTGGAAATTTTCTCAATTTTGAGGTACCTGAACTTAAAAAAGTGCAATGACAGAAAAGAAAAGATAAGAAGAAGCGACGCGAGCCTGGTCCAGCTGCGTGCAACAACGACAGATGGCCTGCAGGGGGGTCAGCTTGCTTTGGTTGTTGGCATATACGCATCCCTCCATCCTCTCCATCACAGTTCCAAGTTATCAGGCTCATCCTATTGGCATGCATCACAATCTAGCTGTTCGTTGCTGACGGGCTACATCGATGTTTGCCTGATCAGGTGACCCTGCATGGGTGACGCCGCGTGTGCTGGAGGGTGGCTTTGCTGTGCCTGGCGATCGACTGGCCGGGGGGCCGCTGTGCGACCATGAGCTTGTGCTGCTGCAGCAACTGCAAGGGGCAGGCCAAGCCAAGCATGATGCTGCGGGTGTGCTGCCTCGTGCACAGGAGCTGATGCAGAATGCCAGAGAAGGTGTGGACCCCCATGGTACTGTGTATCAATGAAAAGTGCAAGGACATGGCCGCTTGTATGCCTGACTTTGAATGGAGGAACCACGTGATGCATCTATACTGCTAGCAATGCAGCAGGCAAAGGCTGTTCAAAAAGGGCAAAACCTGCTTGAACTTTTTGTTCACTGTCCAAGTCACTGATGGAACTGACTGGCATCAAGCTGGTGGGATGCTGTTGGATAGAAAGAGCAATACGTACCAGGCGAGCTACAAGCTGCGAGTTGTGCATCCGGCAGGTCAGTGATCTTGTATGAGGTTAGGGTTTAGGGCTTAGGGTGAGCTACAAGCTGCATTGGTATTGCACAGGGCACAGATGTGCTGCTCTAGCTCTGCAGCAGACGTGAGCTGGAGCACCTCATTAGTTGGTGTTTGGGGATACGGTCGAGTGCGCTCTCCTCTGCTTGCTGGCGTCAAATACTGAGCATATTTTGGGGCTCAAGCTTGGAGGCGCTCATTGTCTTGGTGTGCTGCTGTGACTCTGATGAGGTTCACATGGGACCCAACCATGATGGGCCACCCTGCGCCGTGCACCGGGGCTTGATCATGCCCTGCAAAATTATTTGTCATTTCAATCTGCTGTTCTGGCCTTTGTGTTGCCTCAACTTCACTGCAGACATCTCAGAGGATGTAGCCGCACGCGTGCGCGCTACCCTGAACAACTGGAGCATGGGCGCTGAGGGCATGTCCTTCTGGCTGGAGCGGCTGTCCTCTGGTTGCTTGCGTGTGTGCCAGGCAGAGGTGAGTGTGCACCAAGTGTCTAATTACTTTAGTGTTCTTCAAACTTCACATTTGCGCATATTGTCGCACAGAGCGATCCTCCTTGCTTGTTAAAAGAGGTAACGCACACCCACAAGGAGAAAGCAGGCAATGTGATGCCTTGCCGCAAGCAAAGCGCGCGCACACCACTTGCTGCTCTTGGCAGGTCCAAGTAGGCCAGAGTGCAAAGCAATTTTGGATCTCACACATTTAATGGTATTTGGTTCTGGCTGGGGCAACCCCTTAGCTTGTGACCTGGTGGTGGCCAAAAAAGCTGGTGCAGGTTGCTGATGATTGAGCCAGGCATATATGTACAGCCTCATTTGCTGCGGATATACAAAAGCAAGCAGTTCTGTGGGCCGCTTTGCACAGCAAAACTCGCTGGACACGGTCTGAAGTAGAACTAATCCAAGTGGAACTAATCTGTGATGTGATCCATGCTCATGTTTCTGTCATTTTTGACAACATAACAGGAGGGCGCTGGCCTGGCGGTGGCGCTGCTGATCCAGGCAGACAAGGTCCAAGCAGCTCAGGAGGTGGTGCAAGAAATTGCACCTTGGTTTGGAACACTGCGCTTCTTCCCGAGGCTGGCAGACACGCCAGGTAGGGCTCCCCCTTTTGCTCTTGATCTCGGGACAGCCCCCCTTCCCCCCCCTTTTCCTCCCCCAGAAAGGTTGTGAAAGCAGTGGCAAGCTACCTGCTATTGCACCTGCGGGAGCACAGAGCCAATGCTCCTTCTTTCTTTGGACTCCAGAAAATAGTTTGTGCCTGCCATTGCAGCCTCTATGCTACCTTGCGGTTGCTTGCAGTGCCTTTAGCAACAGGCTGCCCTATTTAGATGCAACACTCTGTGGCAGTGCGGTCATCCCACCGGACGTGTCGATTCACATTAGGATATTATAGGTGTACCTGTGTATCCGTGTCCCACGCGCGACACTGTGTAGGATGCTTTGTGCCTGTGTTGCACAGCTCTAACAAAATTTAATTTCATGCCAGATGGTTTCATGCTTGGACCCTTGGCATGCTGGGTGTGCACATTTGCTGCGTGGCGCTTTGCAGCGCTCAAGGAAGGGGGCATGTGTCTCACACAGTATCTCAGAGCGCTGGGCACAAAAGTGCTTGTGTTGGCGCACATTTAAAGGCTGCAGACCACAGTGGCCTGCTCACTTTTCTGACTTGGAATGCCTGAGGAGGACGTTCTTCTGTGCTCACCACCTTTACCCTCTTTACCCCTTGTAACCCTTGTAACCCTTTGCTCTCCACCACAATTGCTTGTCGCTGCTGCTCCTGCAGTGCCTGAGGGAGACATGCTGTCGCGCTTCAGTGTGGCTCAACTGCACGAGTCACTCAAGCACGTCTGCGAGCCCACGCCACGTATTCTGGTCCAGGTATGTGTGTGTGTGTGTGTCCTAACTGTTTAATCTTACAAGCAGACTTCATACTGGCAATGGCTGCCTGGGAATGCCCATATATAGATCTTTATTTGTCCTACCATGACATTCTACTCAGAGATTAACATACATAAACCAGGGCAGCAGCAGCAGCAGCATCTTAATTTTCTGCTGCTGTCCCTGCAGATGTGGGCCATGGAGCACCGCTGGCCACTGTATGATGAGCTGGCAGAGATGACACAAACCACTGCTGGTGCGCGGCCTGGAAGCTGGCTAGAAGCTGAGGCCGGCTCAGGAGGCAACGCTGCGCGCGCGCATGTGAAGGAGCAACTGCTCCGCTTCAAGGCCAAGGAGGTAGGGTCAGCAAGTGCGGTGCTCCAGAGTGTTGCATGCAGCGGATTTTTGTAAGCTAGGGATTTGAATGGCCCTTAGCCTTGAATGAGATCAGCCGGCGCAAAAGTGCAGTGCTGAGATGGGAAAATGTTCTGCATGCAAAGGAAGCAAGCAGCTGCATCCACAGCCCTGAAACCAGCTTGCAGAGGCCTGCTTTTCATGTAAGACGCAAGCTCATGCCTGCAGCAGCTGGCTGTGACGACCGTGCGCTGAGGTGACGCTCCAATTGTGTGCTCACGCCGCTCCAGTATTTGTGCTTAGCATCAAGCATGATGCATCATCAAGGTTGCAACTTGTTCATTAATTTTTTGTGAATGCTCCAAGTTTCAGCTCAGATGATGCTCCACGAGTGTGCTCATGTCTGCTCACTTTTGTACCTGTTCCTGTTGCAGGCAACAGCACTGGCCAAGGGCAAGGCTGCTGCATCAGGGCCTAAGGGTGTAGAGCTGCGTCAACCCAGGCTGTACAGGAAACGGAACGCAAGCGTGGAAATGGAGCGCCAATTCCAACAGGTCTATGGAGGCAACAAGAGCATGAGGAGTTCAAAACTTGGGGCATCACCGCAGCGGCAGAGAGAGGCAGAAGGTAGGCCTCAGCGCGTGCATGTGTGGTTGCATGCGTGTGCATATCTGTTGGCGCAATCGTGTGTGTGTGTGTGCGTGTGCACGCACGCGCGTGCTCACTTTTGCATGCTGCAAATCTGTTTTGATGGTGGACAGAAGCTGAGTATGTGTTGTTACGTCACACAGTGTTGTTGTTGCGTCACACAGTGTTTTTGCGCCACACACAGGTGATGCGCCTGTGCAGGAAGATGATGCCCTCCTTGCAGTAGAACCAGTGGACGGCTTCCTGCCCCGCTGCATGCGCAAGGATGGGTACTCTGTTCTGAGGAAGGGTCTGGAGCGGTATGCGCTGGGCAGGTGAGGGTGGAGTTATGGGTGGTGATTTGGGTGCAACTAGTTGCATGGTAGTGCACGCGCGCAACAGAGGCACCTGCATAAAATGCTGCTGCTTTTTATAACCTTCAATCATTTTGTGCTTCCATTCACATTTTAAACTTTTGTGCAACCAAGTTGATTTCATGCCAAGAATCTGGTTAGAAGGTGCAAGAGCTGTGGGCATGAAGCAAAATCCGGGTGCTTGGAATGGAAAGGTCTGTGCCAAAGCCAGATGTCAAATCTGGAAAGGTCCATACATACCTTTGCCCCCGACATGTGCTTGAGTTCTTGCCCTGCAAAGCACAGCAAAAACGCAAGCATGCAAGTGTATGCAGTCATAATGCAGAGCAGCTGTCCATGTCTGTAAAATGATGCTTGCATGGTTGTGTGGATTTTTAAAGTTCAATTTTAGGATGTTGCTTAGGTGGTCTGGACTATCTCAGTCATACAAGCATGATTGTAAAGGTTCTGAGAGATCACTCTGGAAATTCTCTTCAGGAAACACCTGCAAAGGATCATGAGTGTGCGGCCTTGCAAAAAGGCAAGCCCCCTGCAGGGTAAACACAAGAAAACTGCCTCATGCAGCCCTTCTTGTAGCAGAAAGCCACAGGATGTGCCGGTGCACAAGCACTGTGATGTGCAAGGATGTTGCCTGCTTTACCCTGCCACTGGGCTGCTGCATCATGCGCAGACACCGCCGGCTGTTTGTACGCTCTGTAGATGCTGGCTAGTTTGTGGATTTGCTTTGGCTTGCCTGTATCGTTCGCTGAATGGTTCAACCTCAAATCATCAAACTTGTTTAGGGTTGGCCAATTCCATATGCATAAGGCATATGTTCTCAACCCTTTCGTCATAAGTCACAAGGCGCTGGAGAGCAGGATGAAGCATTGAGCCTCACAAATTGTGGACGCTCGTGATTGGTTTTCTTACAAAACTTAAGCTTAACCAGTCTATTTTTCATACGTAAAAAGTCAAATTGAATTCTATTGGGGAACATTAATGTACGCAGCCTGATGGCCAGTGTAGCCTTTCCTTACATGCTGCTGGTTGCTCTGCATAGCTGAGCTACTCCTTTGGCAGGTTCTTGGCCAAAATGCTCGCGCCTGCGCAGCCATGCATGCCCCCTGTTGCACACAAACTCATTTGTGTATACATTTCCCTACTCAGCCTTGAAGGGGGTAGCCTTCTCTATATTATCTGGTTGCACTTGGCTTCTTTCGATGCCCTCTCTCTCTTTAAGCAGGCCCTTTGGGTATGTTCCTGGCTGGACACAACACAAACGCACACACACACACACACACACACACACACAGACACACACACAAACGCACACACATACACACACACACAAATACAGACACATACGCATGCACACACAAACACACACAGACACACGCACAAGCGCACACACGCATGCCCCCCCCCCTTACACACACGCATTGTGCAGGGACACCCCCAAGGACCGTGAGCGCGTGGCTGCTGTGATGAGCAAGCGGGAGGAGACTGCGAAGCGCCGCCATGAAGAGAAGGCCCACTTGCCCAAGTGTTACAAGTTTGCCATGGCCCGGGATGTGGTCATGATGAGGTTGGAGGCCCTGGCCCCTGATGCAGGTGTGTTGTGTGTCAATTTGACATGTGCAGCATGTGTGCAGCTTGACTGTGTGTGTGTGTGTGTGTGTGTGTGTGTGTGTGTGTGTGTGTGTGTGCAGCTTGGCTGACATGTGGTAGCGCAGATGCAGCATAGGTTTTACAGGTTTTACAGGTTAAGCCATCAGTCAAAGAGTGCAACTACTGGGCTGCTCATGTGAAAGACTGTGTCATAATGATGCAGCATAGTGGTGCTGTTTCAGGGTGTGGTCATGGTGAGGCTGGCCAGCGTGGCCAAGTGGAAGTTCAGTCGCCATTCTGCAGCAGTCTGGGTCTTGCACTGCATGGTCCTGATCAGGGTTGTGGTCTTCACCGGGCTGGTCTGATCTTAACTCTCAAGCAGCACCTGTGCATGCACTGCATGCAGCAGTGCCCATTGCGGGAAGACTTCTGGCATACCAGTGCATGTAGGTTGTGTAAAGCTGTCAGACAATCTGGCTGCCTTAAATACTTGAGTGAGGGAGCTCATTAGGTATAGGCTTCAAGGGGGCTCAGTAAGAAGCTCCGTGACAGCATCTTTGCGGTAAGCGGAAGCCTGATTACTGTGCCAGAAACCTGCCTTTGAGCGGGGAATGAAAAGTCAATCAAGTAAAGCTATTAAGCGTCAGAAGGGCTTTTAGTGGGCAAGCAAATACACACATACACACACTCTGGGCAGGCATTCCACTGGAGAAGCTCCACCAGGTGCTGGCGCCTCTGTCCGAGAGGGAATTGGAAGAAGTGGGAAAGCACAAGGGCTATGTAGCGAGCTTGGGACCCGGAGAAGCTGTGCCCCCTTCCTTGGCGGAGAAGTGCGAGACTGCCAAGGTGTGTGTGCGTGCGTGTGTGCGTGTGTGTGTGCGTGTAAGTGCGTGCGTGCGTGCATATGTGCGTGCGTGTGCGTTTGCGTGAGTGTGTATGTGCACACCTCCCATGGGCCTAACTCACTTTTTTCTTGCACGCTTGCAGTGTGCACCACTTGAGCAACTGGTGGAAGAGGGCATCGTCCCATCCGCTGAAGTTTTGGTGAGCATGTGCTCAACAGCTGGAGTGTTCCCGTTTAATGTGGTGCAGACAGCTATATTGTGCTGTTTTCAGGGGCTTATGCGTTGTTATCTTTTTCTCTTCCCTCATCTCTGTTTATTCTCTTTTCCTTTGTGTTACTGTATTTTAGCATGTCCCTGTGCTTTGCTTTCCTTGCTTACTCCTGCAAAGCAACAACGCAATTCTGACAGTGTTTTGTTGCTCCAGCATATGAGGCTTGCTGCAGCACCTGCAGACATGTCTATGGATGGCATTGTACGTGTGCAACTTTTTAAGACCTCTTGCTGCAGCCGTCTGCAAGGTGAACCAGCAAGTAGCTTCAGATCGCCTATAGCATTGCAGGAAAAGCCCTGTGCATCAAGGCAACAGGGTCCATTCCCTATAACATTGCTGGAAAGATCCTGTGCGCCAAGGCAACAGGGTCCATTCCCTATAGCGTTGCTGGAAAAGCCCTGTGCGCCAAGGCAAGGGTCCATTCCCTATAGCATTGCTAGAAAAACCCTGTGCATCAAGGCAAAAGGGTCAATTGCTGTAGCAAGCAACAAGCAGCGCATCCCTGCATCCCCCAAATTAAGGTACCCTCCTGGCTCACACAAAGCGCCCAGGCTCTGTACTAAAATGTGTGGAAGGGGCCTGTGCATTTGCTGCCACTCGCACATGCAGGTGGCGTTGCTGAGGCCCCTCATGGCTGCAGCACACACCACAGACACCCCCATACTTTACATAGAGCAACTGGATCTGCATTCAATGTTGCTTGCACGTGCAGGCAGGGGTGGTGAAGCCCCTTGTGGCTTCGGTGCGCACTGTGGATATCCAGCAGCCATTGCCCAGACGG